>CM068955.1:103397609-103441198 GCA_035128595.1 Eptatretus atami
ACACAACACACACACACACACACACACACACATACACACACCACACACTATACACACACATCACACACACACACACACACACACACACACACACTGGTATAGATTGCCAGCTAAATTATGTGATTAATTAATTGGAATTATACATCATACCTGGACTCTTTTTCAAAACTCTAAATCCCTTCTGCACAGGGGCGAGTACCTGCTCGTATATATATATATATATATATATTTATATATATATATTTATATATATATATAATATATATAATATATTTCTGTATGAAAAATATATGTATGAAATATATATGTTGAAAAATATATAAATATATATTTTTATATAAAAATAAAATATTATTGTATGTATATATATATATGCATATGTATGTATATGTATGTATATATATTATATATATTATTATATATCTGCATCTGCATATATAATATATATTTTTCACATATATATAATATATATATATAATATATATATATATATATATATATATCAGTATACATTATTACACATATATACAGGGTGAGGCAAAGAGTAGCGCCCGGATTTCTGTTTTTTCGGCTGTCAGATTCTTTCTGGGAAATCATCTTATATATTTATTTCCGAGTTTTGTAGGTTTCGTGTCGCTGCTATCTTCGACTTTGTTCTGCGCTCGAGTAACGTGATATTCGGCTTACATTATCTCAAAGACCTATGAGGTGCATTGGTACAAAAAAAGTAAATAAAATGGTTCTGAAACACTGAATCGTATTCCTTACTGCATTAAAGTAAAATTACTCTGATACTCTGCATCAGTTCCTTTCTCAACACACCCACCTCACTCAACATGTCGCGTCGAGCGCGGGTTATGCTAATGTTGTTTAACGTATTGTCTTGCAGATTATTAATTTCGTAATTTATTTATTTTTGATTTTGTTTTGCAGGTTATTGCTGCGAGTTTGGAAAGTTACTGAATTTGCACCAAATTGAACCATGAATTACCTTTCAATGAATCAACGCATTGCGGCCGTGAAACTTACTACAATGTATCGTGAAAAGCTCGTACCATTCAGGAATTGAAGGCTCAAATCACTGCAAAGTTTGAGGAAATGATATCGAACTCTGCAGACATGTGTGCACTCTGTGCCTGCTCGGCTGCAATTGTGCATCAATCACGAGGAGGGCACTTTGAAAATTGCAAGTAAACAGCTTGGTACAGTTCCGTAATAATTTTTTCTTGAATAAATGGTTAGATAACATGTCATTCATTTATCTCTACCTTCTTGTACACTGTAATACAAATGGAAAAAAACAATCAACTGACATAAATCGGGCTGACAGAAATATATATATACAGTATATATATATATATATACTAATATATATATATATATATATATATATATATTATATATTATATACATTGTTACGGCTGTGGAAATTCACAGAACACCATATAGGTCCTTAGTTAGTTATGCGATAAGTTCCGTGTTCAGTTAGATTTCCCCACCGTTGTTTAATGGGAATTATTCGTGTCACAGGGCTGTGATCTTTGAGATAGCCGTTTTCTTTGCTTATCGTTATTTTGGACCAACCACCAACCACAACCCCACCACCACCACCAACATCGCTCTCAAACAACCGTTCAGACCACCGTCCTCCACCACCACAACCCAGCGCGCCTCTCAACAAACCACACCATCCCATCACCTCAACCACAACGCCAACCACAATTTACGCCAATCATCCTAACCACCTTACCCGCTACGCCACTACGATCCCTCTCCATTAAACCCACTACAACCCACTCCGCTTGTTAAACCGTCTCTACCAAGGACAAGGATGCCAGTAAGCCATGAAAAGAGAAGTTTCGATGGCGCGCGGATTTTCCCGGCTTTGTTTTCCCGCGCGCCGCAAGGGGGAGATCGTTCGTCATTGGTCGGTTCATAGGGGCGATGGCGTTGGAACTGGGTAACGCCTCTTTCTGGAGCTTCCCGCAGGAGCTGGAAGTGGGGCGAGCGATAAACAGGGAGGAGCGAGGCGTTGGAACTGGGTAACGCCTCCTTTCTGGAAGCTTCCGCAGGAGCTAGAAGGAGGGGCGGGGCCGATAAGCGAGGAGGATAAAAGGGCGCACGGAGCGGCCGCGAGGAGAGAGTCGGCGGCTCCGTGTTTTTCTGGTGGTCTTCTGTCTGTCTTGGCCTTGTCTGTGGGAAGCCGGTCCGTGGAGCGACCGTTCGTTGGAGCTTGCGTCGGTGGAGAGTCCGGGCGTCGCGGAGGGACGCGGACTGGAGGCGCCGCTCTGCAGCTGTGTCGTGCGAACCTGCGCGTTCGTGTAAGGAGAGCCGGAGAGAGCTCGCCGGCCACCGGAAAGCCCGAGCTCAGCCGGCGACTAACTAGCTGCCGTGGGGACCAGACGTCGAGGCTTCACACCACAAGGCGCCACGAGGGTGCAGGTAACTTGCAACGGTCTTCGTGGGACTCGTTCGGTCTGCCAAGTCCCACGCCATAAAGGTCTACGGGCCCAGCCTGACCCCGTTGCCTTTGATGGGGTCTTTTCTTGTGTTTCTTTTTGAATGAATGTTGGTTGGCCGCCGTCTATAAGTAAAACTGGTTAAGTGCTTGTAACATTATTAATAGTAGTTTGGTTTGTAGCGCTTCGCCTGCCCGCGTCTTTGTCCCGTCCCGCATTTCTTCATAACAATTGCATGCGTGTTTTTGCTTTTGTTGACTGTATAAGTTGTTTTTATTGCTTTTTCTGTATACGTGCATGTTGGTGTTTTTTAATATTGCATGATTGTTGCTGTATATACGTGCATACGTGTGTAGTTGTAATAAATGTGCTGATTTAAATGTACCCTTCGTCGTGTCCTCTTTCCCTTATTGGAACGCCATCTCGTATTGCGGAATATTAGTTGGGTTTTAAATACCCGTTAAATAGAATCGGATCCGGCGAGGTCGGGCGATATACTCCGCTCGGTTATCTCAGAACGGAACGGACGCGGGAGCGGTTCGTGTCCAAGCCGGCCTGCCGTCGAGGTACGGTCTCTCAGTAGGCTACCCGCACGAGTACTTAGGTATATCGATATCGGCGATTGACCCTATTTGCAGCCGGGTAGAAAATTGACTAGGCCGTGGTGGGATTAAGAACCCACCCGTGAAGGGTTCCGGTGTTTGTTCGCGAAAATCACGACTGAATTGTCCGTCGGTGGGCGACGCGGCTGCCATTGGAGAACGCGGTCGATCGCACGCTGGCGGGCGCAAATTCGTTACAATATATATAATTATATATACATATATATATATATATATACACCATATCTATAGATATTATATATATATATATATAAATATATATATACACACACACAACATATATATATATATATCTTACATATATATACACACACACATATAATAGCTAATACAACCCGTTACTTTCGTGAGGGGGGGGTATTAATAAGGGGGTTGAGAGAGGGAGTGAAGGGAGAAAGAGGCAGAGAGGAGAGAGGTAGGGACAGAGAAGAGGCAGGAGGAGGAGAGCTAGGAGGTGGGGGTGGGGGGGGAGAGCGAGAGGGGGGATGAGGTGGGGCGAGATATGCTCACCAAACATTACGATACCGCTGGAGGGACGGATGTGAGGAGGGGGTGTGAGAGAAGGAGAGAAGAAGAGAGAGAGAGAGGAGAGAGAGAGAGAGAGAGAGAGGAGAGAGAGAGAGCAGAGAGAGAGAGAGAGAGATGAAGAAAAAAAGAGAGAAAGGTGAGGAGTTTGTGTTGAGGTTCGTAAAGAGAATGATTGTGATGCTTAATGACCAACACACACACAAAACAAACTATGTCAGGACAGTGTACACAATGACACACAGGTTTATAATGTAATCTTGCTGGCAAATCTGCAAAAACTTTGATGTCCCGTTCCAGAAAATTGTGGGAACTAACGAAAGTAATCATGATGAATCTACGGACGTACATAACCTACGTATTATCCCATCAAGGCGGAACATCGACAAGGTCTGCGACCAAGTATATTGTACAAAAAAAGGGAAGAAGCATTGCTTGATTGGGTTATGCAGTGGATTTTGGAATAATGATGCATGATCAAGAAATGATCAAACACGCGACCCAAGTGAAGTAGTTATCCTGGAAGCTGAAGAATGCAAGTTGTAGCTGTGCTGCCTTCAGGATATGACAAAGAACTCACAGGTATTAAACATATAGTGCAGTACCCTGGGCCTCACCTGGTAGGTGGCTGGTAAGATAATCAGGACCTGTTGGATTGGGATGACAGCAATATATATTCTGAAGAAGTCCCATACCTAATGGATTTTTTTGATGTATCCATGAAAAACCATGGAATGAAATTTTGTCTAACGCCTGTGCACACGCGAATCTTATGGGTAGTTTTGTATTAAGCCGCTGGCAAACGCGTAGTGTACGCTCGCGTCTGCAAATACGTCGTAGTTACGCCAACCGTCGATAATTTTACATGCTTGAAATTTTTCGACGGTTGCCAGCGTATTGACTCACACGTTCCGCATACGCTGGTCTATAGTTTGTAGGACAGTTCGCGCGTTTGACCACGTCGACAACGTTACTTGTAAGTTACTATAAGTCGAACACGTCGAGGTAATGTTTGCATCACGCTGTTCAGACTCCCTCTTTTTTTTGTTTTTTTTTTCTTCGGCATGACGGTGATTGTTGACAGCTTCGATTTCCTAGTGCGGTTATTAATATAATATATTATAGGCTGCCGTCTCAAGTTTAAATCATAACCTCACTAGAATCGAAGTGTCAACATCCCGCCATGCGAAGAAAAAAAACCAAATAACAAACAGGGAGTCTGGAAACTGCCGCTAACATTACCTCGACATGTTTAATACTTATGAGTAAATTACAAAGTAGTGTGTCGACGTGTGTCAGCGATCGGTAACGTGCTACACTTATGGCCAGGTATGCGGGAAGTGTGAGTCATACGCTGGATAGTGTTGGAACCTTTTCAACAATGCGAAAATTTGTCGACGTACTCGGCGTATCGACGTATGCATAGCGTGCTTCAGGTGCTCTTAGTATACAAACTTACCAATAAGTATTTCGACGGTGGCCAAGCGTATTCGGCACGTTTTCATACGCGGCATAAGGGCTAAAACGTAAGGTGTGACAGCAGCTGTGAACACTTCGATGGTTAGTGCGTTATGATTTAAATCGTTGAGCGGCAGCCTTTAATAGGCACCCACTGTTGTCGGCGTCGCTGCCAGCGCGCTTGCATAGTTAGACTATTCGTCTCGGGAAGGTTGTGCAGATGCCGAACACGCTTCAGCATTCGTTGTTACAAGTTATCTAATATGTTTATCGAAACGTTTCTGTGTACGTTTACCTAATCCTTAGCATAACGTCCAACTCGTTTATGATAGCCCAAATGGAAAAAAATTAACATCAATAGAGTTCAGCGATACGCCAGCGTTTTACAATTTGTCATGCATACGTGGTAAACGTCAGGTGTGACAGGGCTTTTAGATACGGGCATTTGAAAACTTTGCCACCACAGGATCCATAAGGGCATGGCCATGTCACACACGGTAGTCTGTACATATCCAAATTACCCAATGTACCGTCAAGTGTGTGCTGTATACGTACCTTGACTTGGGGTAATGTCGACTGACATCCTGATCGGAATGAACTGACTGTACGCTGTTAAAGTGTCTTCAGCACTTTAAGCACTCCAACGGACGCCTGGCTGAGAATAGTGATTACCAATTACCGTCGATACACTATGCACCCGGAAACGCCCGTGCAATGTCCGAATGGTGCAAATCAACATTTTTTTCGGCATCGGAACTGCTGATACTTTCTCCTGGAGCTTACATCAGGCAAAAACATGGCAGCTTCAGACCCAGCAAGTTACCACAGAAACGCCTGATGAAGGATACAATTAAATAAGTCGTTTAATTATCTTCAAAAGGGGTGTTTTAAGATTAACCCAAACACCAATTTTCAGTCTTGGCACTTCTTGGAGTTTTCTTAGTTTGATGCCAAAGTTTCAGGCCTCTAGGTTTTAGTTTTGGAGTTATGGAGGACGGACACACACACACACACACAACACACCACACCACAACACACACACACAACACAAAACGATGAGAGTTATGAAGAGAAGGGAGAGATGACGCTAACGGTTCTCTATATTTGCATGTTGCCTGACCGCAACACCAGTAATTTTGGGGGGGGGGCGAAATACCTCCTTGCTGGGCTTGATATTGACAGCTGGCGCGTGTCTCTTTGTTCGTGCACTTCGTTTGAGCTGGTCGGGTCAGAAATGAGACGCGGTACGTCAGGTCTGAAGTGGGAGGGATTTGGGTGGGGCCAGCGCGATTGGTGGACGGATTCCGGGTAGTGGCGGGAGTGGCAGAGGAATCAGGTGGGTGGGTGATCCAGGCAGCGGTGAAGAAGGGCGGAGTCGTAGTGCGGAGAGGGCGGGTGGAGATTCAGCGGACGTACAAGCGGTGTTTGGTGAAGAGGTGGCAGGAGAGGCGAGTTGGAGATCCAGCACGTCAGGAGGAGGCAGAGGCTTCGTGATCCCCACGTTTTTTATAAGCCCTGAGGTGCAGGGGTGGGGGCGCAACCGAAGCGATGTGTCGTTCCTGATGGCCTCTGGTTGGCCCGCGCGTGATGGCCGGAAGCGGCTCCACTCCACTTACGGCAAAGATGGTTCAAAGTGCGGAACTCTGTTGTATGATTGCCTTGCACCGACCTTCTGCGATGCCGGCGACCGCGTTGGCGTGGTCAATGTGCCTGCTCCGTGGTTGCCACGCGGCCAGGCAATCCGGTCGGAGCATGCCTCTCGCCTGGTGCAGCTGCATCGAGGTGGAGGTTGGCGGGAGGCCTGCCATCCGCGGGAGCATTTTGTGGCTTCTGGTTGGAGCGAGACCATAGACGTTATTGTAACCCATGCGCGACCTGACCAAAATGTGTGTTTATTTGTGCCGTTTCTGTTCACGAATGTTAAAGTTCCGGGCTGCGCGCGTCGCCTTGTCCGTGGTCGCGTGCGGGTCCGCACCGCGCGTTCGACATGCCCGTACAGGTGACGCGGGTCCCGCATTGTAACGTGGTCAGGGTGTGTCCACGTCTGGTTTTGCGGTTTCATCAGAAGCGTGTGCGGCGTGCCTCCACCGCCGAATCCCACTGAATTGAAGGAGTGCTAGATATACTGGATTGCGAAGAATGCGCCGTGTGTCTGTAATGTTTGTAGCATTTGGTGTGTTTATAGCTCTGATGCGCTGACTGGGTGGGAGGTATCCCGCTGTGGGGCATGTGCTCCGTGAAGCGCTGCATTTCTTGTTGGCTTTCTGCTGCCTTGGTCTTCTGTGGGGGCATTCTTACGAAGGGGGTGTCTGTCGGTTTTTACTCAGTGGGTGTCCCGAGCGTGCACTGCTTGGTCTTCGGACCTCTTGCTGGATTTACCTTCAGACTATCGAAAAAGGAAGATATGTGCTGAGTTCGAGAGTTTTATATAGACTAGCTATGGATTTACCAAATGCACTGTCTTTTTGTCCCATTAGACAAGAAGGAAGGGACTATCAGACAATGTACATTACATGAATAAACTGTGGGTGGCAGTGTATGTTGGCTGCGATTGTTGTGAGGATGCGGTTTCCAGAACCGCAACTATTGTAATATTACTAATTATATATATATATTATATATTATAATATATTATACCCATACTGTATTGTATTAACTACGGATCATTTAAATTACATAATAAGGTGTACTACCGTTCTTTGGAAAAAATGGCAAATTCCAAGGATTTCCCACGGGATGTCTTGCGAGATGCGAATTGTGACCTGTGAGGTTAGTTTGGTATCATCTTCTTGAGACAGATCTCCCAACTGCCACAAAGTTATGAATGGAGTGAAAGGAGAGTAAAGGTCCCCTGCTGTACAAAACTTTCTGGTTATCTTATTTATATATTAACTTACTTCTAGTGAAGAATCACCCATGTTTTTTTTTAATCAAAAATGTAAGGATAATTAGAGCAATATTTCGATCATCTATTGTGCTTTTTTCACACATGCTATGCCCGACCCTAAAAAAAGTTGACTTCAGCGAATCCGCAGCGTTGAACTGTCACATACAGAAACTCACAACAGAGTGGATTGACTCGAGATCTCTAGAGTCTAGACCAGCGTTTCTCCAACCTTTTTACCTTGGTGGAACCCTTGAAATAGTTTTCAATGTCTCAGGACCCCTGCTATTCTTATATACCATTATTTATATCTGCTCTTTTATATTTTTATCCGGGTAGTTCACGTGGTAAATATAATATAATTTTTTTCGGATACCAGGTTTAAGGAAAAAATGACCCCACTTTTTTGTCAAATTTATTGGCATGAAAAAAAAAAACACACTGCTCGTTTATGAGACCTCACACCGAGTTTTAATTCACAAAAAAAAATCTTTAAAACAAAAACAAAAAAAAAACCTCAATGTAACTTGTATAAACAAAAACTTAAACAATAAAGCTGAAGACAATAAAGGTTAAACAGAAGAACTGAAGAGAGAGAGAGAGAGAGAGAGAGAGAGAGAAGAGAGAGAGAGAGAAGAGAGAGAGAAGAGAGAGGGAGAAAGGGAGAGAGGGGAGAGAGAGAGAGAGAGAGAGAGAGAGAGAGAGAGGAGAGAGAGAGAAGAGAGAGAGAGAGAGAGAGAGAGAGAAGAGAGAGAGAGACACCGCCTAGGAAGCACAAGAGAAGATAGTGGACACCGTGATGCGTCCCGTGTGTGTGTGTGTGTCCTCCATCACTCCAAAACCATGAAACATAGTGGTCCTAAACTTTGCATACAAACTAAGGAAACCCCTTGGGAGTGCATGAATGAAAATTGGGTGTTTGTTTTAATTTAAACACCCCTGTTGAAGATAATTAACAGCCTTATTTAATTACCCTTTATCAAGGCGTCATCCTTGGTCACCTGGCTCTGCCTCATTGAGGTCTTAATTCGGCATTTTTTGGCCTCCTCAACAACGCCTCTATTTGGAACAGGCCAAAACGGATTTTTAAGGATAAAGCGCTCAAATTTTTTTTTCCCACTTTCCTCACATATCATTGATGCCTGATCTACACACCTAAAAATCGCTGTATACTTGTGCTATAGTTTTCAAATTAAGAGCTTAGAGCAATTTTGTGCATTATGTGATGCGATTTTCCACGATGACTTCTCATGGACAAATTATAGTCTATAATCGAAATATAATTTCAGTTTGGAGGATCGGACCACGTGCACTAAATAACTGTCGAAATCTGGAGTGAAATCTGAAAATGTTAAGAAATCAGCAATGTTTTGGTTTTTGTATGCATGTCCCATTACCAATCAGCCAACTATTGCTTGCCAAGCCAGCCGTTCCTTCTCGACCATTTCATTGGAGTGCTTGCTTGAGTGCTCAAGCCACTTGGCGAGTGGCCTTCATTCGCGAGCGGTATTATGCATGCAGTTCGTGTCCCGAATGGGAGGTACAGTCGGCAGTTGCTGCAAGGTAGAGGCATGTAGACAGCACATACAAATGGGTAGATTTGGATTTGTAAAAGGATTCTCCGCAGGTGTGTGTGCGCATGCCTATTTTTTAATGCTTCTTCAACCGTTTGGTTGGAGTACTTGCTTGAGTGCTGAACCTACTTGGCCAATGCTTTTCAAGCTTCGATCTCTACAAGCTTCCATGGCAGTACCTTAGCTCGGTTCTCCATGAGGACATCCTCGGAGTTAGGAAGGCAAAATAAATAAGAGGATTAGAACGAGTTCAAGAGGGAATTGAAAAATATTTTGAGTGGCTACAAAATACAAAGCAATGAATCCCCACACCATGGCAGGATAGCCAAAAGGTATGCACACTCACTCTAAGCTGTATAGCCTGGGTTATCTCAACCCAGCTATAAACTGTCATCCCGGTGTTTCATAGGTAGGGTGATTCATCATTGGGTGTGTCGTCTCTCATTTGGACATGAAACTCATCCTCACCCATCTCCCTCTCACCCATCTCCCTCTCACCCATCTCGCTCTCACCCATCAACCTCTCACCCACCTCCCTGTCCCTCCCACCTCCCACCCTCTCTCTCTCTCTCCCACCCATCTCCCTTTCTCTCACACCCATCTTACTCTCTCCCCATGCTCCTCCACCCTTCCCCCTCTGCTAAGGGGACTGTTAAAGTCAGATGGTTTAGTTTTGAATTTGCAAGGTTGAGAGCATGGGGTTTTCAATGCTCCCGTCTGGTTTTATATAGAACCTGTAGCCGATCAGCCTGGGGCGTATGGTAGGTATCAAATTGGGGGAGAATGCTCATAGTGATTTTTGGGATGTGTAGACCCCTAGAGTTAGAAAATATGTGATAGCATTGTGGCAGTGGCAGCTTTATGGGAGTTATCCCCTTTTTCCAAAATGGCCGCCAAAATGCCCAATACCCTATATATAGCAGATTTTAGACCACCTAGAGCAGTGATACTGGTGTCTACGACTAGGTTTGAGGGGTCAGATATATCATTTCTGTATTTACCTAAAATATTGGATACAGCCTTATATTAAAATTCAAGATGGCCGCCAAAATGGCTGCAGACACAATTTAAATGACCGCGGTTAAGGTCCTAGAACATACGACAGTGATTTTGGTGTACATTTCCAATATTTTAGGTAAATACAGAAATGATATTCCGACCCTCAAACCTAGTCATAGACATCAGTATCACTGCTCTAAGTGGTCTAAAACCTGCTATATATGGGTACTGGGCATTTTGCGGCCAAGATAGTCACTATGAGCATCCCCCCCCCCCCCCCCCCCCCGATTTGATACCGACAAACCCCCCAGGCTGAATGTATGTATATTTATATATATATATATATAATATATATATATATATATGTAATATAATGTTTATATTCTCTTTTCAGGTATCGTGGTAGCTGTGGAAGTTCTACGTAAGAGGCCTGGAATACAGTAGACTAGCATTAGATGTCCGTCAGCATGGAAACGCCCCAGGGACCCCAAGAAACTGTGCATCATACACCAGGCAGTATCCGACGAAGATGAACATTTAATCAGTCCTCAAAGTCAGACTCCTGGCTAACCTTACTTGAAGCCGCCAAAGTCAGGAACCATGTCCCCATTTTAGACGTTGCAAAAACGCTTGAGGACAAAGAAGTTCCAATTATGTTCCTGAAAGCTGACCGGTCTCTGTTTGGTCGCATCATAGTGATGGCACAAGGGCGCAATCTCACGATGGAGGACATCCTCTCTTACCCCTTGGGACCGCTACCCGGGCTCTCTCTACCCCAGACGGATTACTCAGGAAAAACAAACAAAGCTTCCTAGCCACTACTTTGCAGAAGAATGTGACAGTGGCAGACCAACTCCCACAAAATCCGGCTTCTGTGGTCGATGGAATGAACTTAGTTCAAAGAGTAAAGGGTGATCAAGCTACGTGGAGACATTGCCACTACAATGCTGTCTATGGCATTGCGTGAAGGAAGTAAAAGTACCAGAATAGATGTTGTGTTCGACACGTATCGAGATAATTCTATCAAGAACAGTGAGAGATCGGCACGAGGTGAAGAGACTGGACACCAGCTGCAGGCTATCACAAAGCGCACAGATTGTGAGCAATGGAGAAGTTTCCTGACAGGAATAACTCACAAAACCAGTCTGATTAGCTTCATTGTCAGTGAATGGAGGAAGCCAGTGTACAGAGAGAAACTACATGAGAAGATTCTGTATGTAACTGTAGATGACAAATGCTACAGAATTACATCACAGGGGCAGTGAAGAGTACCAGATGTCCAGTGCCAGCAGGAGGAAGCAGATGGGCGCCTACTTTTCCATGCTGTCCATGCTGCTAGAGAGGGCTACCAGGCTGTAGTGATATGCGCAGAGGACACAGATGTCTTTATCATGTGTTTGGCATTCCATGACAAGATAGGAGCTCCTTATTCCAGAAATGTGGAACTAGAACAGAACTAGATAGTTGACATCGGGAAAGTTGCTGCCACTGTCGGCATAGATGTCTGCAGAGCTCTTATTGTATACATGCATACACTGGATGTGACACTACCAGTGCTTTCGCAGGTAAAGGGAAGGCAAGTGCTCTCAAAATTAGTGACCAACAACAGGGAATCAAGAACCCATTCACAGAGTTGGGCCAGGAATGGGACCTCTCCTCAGAACTGATGAACAAACTAGAGGTGTGTCACATGTCTCTATGGCCCCAAAGCAGCATTCACCAAGGTCAATGATCTCAGGTACAAACTTTTCTGTGTTAATAAAGGTGAGATAGAGAGTCATCAGCTTCCACCCTGCAGGGACTGCTTAGTCAAACATGCACAACGGGCAAACTACCAGGCTGGAATATGGAGAAGATGTCTTGAGCAAGACCCAGGTGTACCAAGTCCCATTGGCAGAGGGTGGAAAAAATGACATGGATGGAGCCGAGAAATTAATGGTAGTGGATTGGATGGATGGTCAGCCAGCACCTGAGGCTATCTTGGCCCTACTGGCCTGCAAATGTTCAAGGAAGTGTACGCTGCCAAATTGTGTATGTCTGGCAAATGGACTTAAGTGCACTGATATGTGCAAACTGTCAGACTGCGAGAATCGGTCATCAGATGATGTGGAGAGTACGGACGAGGATGACGATGTGGATGCCGATGAACAGTAATTATTGACAGTAAAATGATGAGTATAGTCATCATGTACATTTCACTACAGTTGGATATATCATTTCTGTATTTACCTAAAATATTGGAAATGTACACCAAATCACTGTCGTAATGTTCTAGGACCTTAAACGCGGTCATTTAAATAGTGTCTGCAGCCATTTTGGGGCCATCTTGAATTTTAATATTAAGGCTGTATCCAATATTTTAGGTAAATACAGAAATGATATATCTGACCCCTCAAACCTAGTCGTAGAGACACAGTATCACTGCTCTAGGTGGTCTAAAATCTGCTATATATAGGGTATTGAGCATTTGGCAGCCATTTTGGAAAAAGGGGATAACTCCCATAAAGCTGCCACCGCCACAATGCTATCACATGTTTTCCAACTCTAGGGGTTATACCTTCATAAAAAACACTATGAGCATTCTCCCCTAATTTGATACCGGTGACCAAAATTTCGGACCGGGGTGATCGGCTACTGGTGGTTAAAAAAGAAATATTGCTGTTTGGGCACGTTTTATCGCCCATCCCATCTCCTCACACGCCCTTCCCTTCCCCTCCCCTCATGCTGCCTTCCCCTCCCTCCCCTCACGTTGCCTTCCCCTCCCCTCCCCTCACGCTGCCTTCTTCTCCCCTCATGCTGCCTTCCCCTCCCCTCCCTCACTGCCTTCCCCTCCCCTCCCCTCACACTGCCTTCCCCTCCCTCCCCTCACATTGCCTTCCCTCCCCTCCCCTCACACTGCCTTCCCCTCCCATCCCCTCATTGCTCCTTCCCCACCCCTCAAGCTATCCTCCTGCCAAACCTCCTCCACCACCATACAACTCTCCGGAGGTCGAGGAGAGGAAGGGCTATCAAAGAATGTGTGAATTGGAGAA
Source organism: Eptatretus atami (assembly GCA_035128595.1). NCBI lineage: Eukaryota > Metazoa > Chordata > Myxini > Myxiniformes > Myxinidae > Eptatretus > Eptatretus atami. The sequence goes on from CM068955.1 coordinate 103,411,164, forward strand.
AGGAAAGGGTTTTTTTGTTTTTTTTAGCAGTCGGAACTGCTGTTCGGATCGATTTAGTTTTTATAAAGCAATGAATCACAAGATCATGGCAGAATAGCTTAGAGATACGAATGCTCGCTCTAAGTCTAAGCTGTCTCGCCTGGGTTTGAATCCCGACCCAGCTATAACCTGTCATCCCTGTGTTTCACAGGCAAGGTGATTCATCAGTGTGTGTGTGCGTCTCTCGGATAAAAAAATTTATTTTTATTTTTTGGATACATTGTCAAGGCTCGTATGAGAGCTAACACACATATACCGGGAGCCCACGGGGCTTAGCTCAACCGAAGAGGGGAACAATTGCCGTCCTCAATGGTAAAGATGCCAGATGATATTCTCACTCAGAACTCTGCGTCTGCCGGGCACTGCTGCTGGGTTGACATTCTGTGGTCAATATCCATATCGCATAATCGGTGCTAGCTCAACCTGGCAGCGGACGGCCCCAAGTAGGTTTCTGATATTATTCGTATAGCTTGTAACACGGTACAAACAACGACAGACGATTTCGCCACTGGAATACCGGTGACAGACGCTAATTAGATGCCGCGAAAATCACGCTAGCTCAACCGAACAGCGGAACGGCTAAAACCAACGCAGAATGCTAGTAAGGGGTCCCCTGAGTACAAAAGAGCACTGTCAGACAACTTTGTCGCTGGGCCCCCAGGACAGACGCTCCCTGATTCGGGACCCTTTGGTTGCGCTAGCTCAACCGAACAGCGAAACGGCTAAACCAAGGCAGAATGTAGTACCAGGTCCCTGAGTACAAAAGGAGCACTGACAGACAACTTGTCGCTGGCCCCCAGGACAGACGCTCCCTAGTTCGGGTTCCCTTTGGTTGCGCTAGCTCAACCGAACAGCGGAACGGCTAAAACCAATGCAGATGCAGTACCAGTCCCCTGAGTAAAAAGGAGCACTGACAGACAACTTGGTCGCGGGCCCCCAGAACAGAGCTCCCTAGTTCGGTTCCCTTGTTGCGCTAGCTCAACCGAACAGCGAACGGCTAAAACCAATGCAGAATGTAGTACCAGGTCCCCTGAGTACAAAAGGAGCACTGACAGACAACTTTGTCGCTGGGCCCCCAGGACAGACGCTCCCTAGTGGGGCGTTCCATGTCAAGTGTACACATTTTCAGCAAAATTTTTGACACATCGTCTTAGATTTCACTCTTTTTGCAAGTGTTTGTATCCACGTAAAACATTATGTGTCAATTTCAGACCTGTGGGCCCATCGGGGCCCATTTTAGGGCCCCCCCAAATTTGGGCCCCCGGTGCCCACAATCTTCCAGGCATATCACAGGTTGTAGTGGTCCGATTTGGATGATCTTGGTATCAAAATGCTCGTAAAAGCGAGATCTTTCGAATCGCGTAAAGTAAAATCACTCCGAAACAGTAATTCAAAAAGTTATAGTTTGGGGCGCCCTTTACCTTGGGCCCCGCTCCCAGCCAAACCGATGGTCCCGATTTTTTGGTGTGAGAATACCCTTCATATACTCCAACACCTCAGCATAAATGAAAATGGGATCTCAATGGGTTCAAGTGTGATGATGGTTTTATTGTTCGGGGACTCGGGTGCTGGACACACAATACGCCACAATACATAGCACAATATTTGAACACAAGATTTCCAATACACTATATCAGTATATTGTACATAAATTTTCCACATGCACATGCAGGAACTGGAAGCGATACTAGTATGAGTAAGAGTTTTTCCTCGCATATTAGTCACATTTTTTGCCAACCAATGTATTTGACAGCTGTGTTTCTTTTTTACTGATTATGTAGGTTCTACCTGTAGCAGTTTTTGGTTCTACGGAAAGAAGTATATCAGAAATGTCTAAAATGCAGTGATCTTCAATGTCAGGAAAAAAAGAAACTATTTGCGGGCCCGTTTGATGAAGAAAATTCACTTCACTTCATGAGTGTCCTGAAAGGCTTCCATGATGCAGGCAAGCCACCATTTTCTATCATAGTGCACTGTGACATAACCTGAGTTTCCCGTTTAAAGTTGATGTAGATTTTGAAATAGCTGACTCGATACGGTGTTCCTCGCTAAGGCTGAATTCGCGTACTTGAAGAGCAGTTTCAGAAATAGGGATGAAACATGAAGTTTTTGAGTTCCAGCATGGTTTTGGCCGTTTTTAACCTTTGTTCCAGATTTCGTTCTTCCTCGTCATACGCCTCTTGGATCCCGTGACCGAACTTCATTTCATTCAAACCATTTTCAGCAAAGGCGAAAATATCTTTTGGAAAATAATTTGACTGTCGTAAGGTCACGCAGCTATCACGTGTTGCTTCTCGTTTGACTGTACCTCCCACGCCATCTGAAGGGCCCTTGCCATGACTTGTGGCAAAAAAATGCCATTCTGCGTCAATACCATACTCCGATTTGTGACGACATAGGTTTATGAAGGCTTTGCAATTCTTATATTGGCCAGCGCAACCGTCTGAGAAATAGTAAAGTTTCTTTACATTTCCAAAGCTAGATTTCAAGTGTTCAATGAGCATTCTTTGGAAGAGGTTGACTGAGACAACGTCGTGAGTATTGCATTCTGATATAATCGTGAACGAATCGTGGTTTATTAATTTGCCATCGTCCGATTTGAAATAGTAACCCAGGGGTGAATTGTCGCTTGAGAGCAGTTCCAATGGAATCCTTGGCCGCATCCTGTACGACAAACGAATAGTTCTCTGAGAAGTCTCCAATAATGACAAATTCTCCTTCACCGATTTCGTCTTTCTTATTTTCAGAAACTGAGATTGGGCCTTGGCAATGAAGTCGTGTCTCACTTATTTCACCGTGCATTCACAGAATTGATTAATGAATTCTTCCAAAGGCAGGACCATGGAGCTCAGTTCAGATCTGTCGGTGGATGTCCACCGTTTAAACTGAATTTCATCAATATCCTCTAGTTCATAAGCACTCTGTAGCTCGGTTTTGAAGTCGTCAATTGATGGCAACTTTCACAAGTTCTGAAATAACATGCCGGTTGTCTGGGTTACAAACTATGCGTGCTATCACATGATGATAGTTAGGAAGTTCGGCTATCTGTGGCATTTTGGAACCAAACATCATGAGTTTCACATTTTGATGTATCGTACATACACATACACTGTGTGTACCGCCTGAACCGGCCAGGACACACTCCAAGGGACGGAGCATGGCGAACTTCACGAATCCAACTTTCAAGCCAGGGTTCTTCTCTTTGAATTTCTGAAACAGTCCCTTGAGATTGTTTAGTACCAGGCGCTTTTGAATTTTGTCTTTTCCATGTTCATTCCTGACCACCACACAGTCCTTTTTCCCCGGCATTATTCGGCTGACTTCATCACTTCGGTAAAATTCGGTTAGGGCGGATTTCACTTCGTCAGGCAATATTTTACCCTGTTTGGGATTTGGAGATGATAGATACCATTTTCTTTCTCTAAATTTTTGGCTTGCACAGCCATTCTTTGGGAGCAACTGAATTCACTCATCATCCCCTGATGCTCGTATTCCAAACAATATTGTCAGTATACGTATTTGCTCTGAACGGCTCGAAACAACATATTTTTCTTTCAGGCTTTTGATCACCTCTGGCATGCAGTTTTCATCACATTTTAACACTGTATTTTGTGTTTTCTCCACAGTGCTTGGTCAGCAACTAGTTCTAATTTCTTTCGACAGAATCTTCCCACTTACTTCGCTTTTCAGGAACGTACCCTGGGTTCCTTTCCGCCTTTCGTTGTCGAATGGGCTTTCGCCTATCATCGATAACGACTGGTTCAATAGGTCAACTTCTGCTTCTCGCTCAAAACCCTCCTCGTCCTCATCTGTCGAAATAGATTCTGCAATGCCTTCGATAGTACCTTCTGATGTAATTTTGAACTGGTCGAAGATGATTCTTCAATACGCTCTGGTGACAACTGAGAAAGTTTTTTTCTGCACGAAGTACAGTCTGTCATCTTTTTTCACCTTTGAAGAAAATTTCATCAACATATCATTTGACACATTGCGAAGATCTTTTCGTTGTTTCGTTTTATGGCAGTGAAGGATCGCAACAGTATTTTCGGAACTCCTTTCGATCTTCAGTCGCCATGCAAACGGCAAAATATGCAAAACTGAGATTATCCCATTTATAACTTAATTTGATGATGGTTATACAAAAAGTGTACACTTAAAAATCAATAGACACATTAGGCAGAATAATTTTTCGCAAATCATGCAATGTAATATATATATATATATATATATATATATATATATATATATATATATATATATATAATAGTCCAGAGATGGTGATTGTCAATTTCAGACATAAAGTCGCCTGCCAGCAGGTGACGTCATTGGAACGGTGACTGAAAACGTCGCCCAATGTCGAATCAAGAATTAGTGATATGTGGACCCCGAACAGTAAAACCATCATCACACTTGAACCATTGAGATCCCATTTTCATTTATGCTGAGGTGTTGGAGTATATAAGGGGTATTCTCACACCAAAAAATCGGGACCATCGGTTTGGCTGGGGAGGGGGGGCCCAAGGTCAAGGGCGCCCCAAACTATAACTTTTTGAATTACTGTTTCGGAGTGATTTTACTTTACGCGATTCGAAAGATCTCGCTTTTACGAGCATTTTGATACCAAGATCATCCAAAATCGGACCACTACAACCTGTGATATGGCCACTGGAAGAATGTGGGTCAACAGGGGGCACCCAAATTTGGGGGGGGGGCTAAAATGGGCCCCGATTGGCCCCCAGGTCTGAAAATTGACACATAATGTTTTATCGTGGATACAAACACTTGCACAAAAAAGAGTGAAATCTAAGACGATGTGTCAAAATTTCGCTGAAAAATGTGTACACTTGACATAGAACGCACCACTTGGGAGCGTCTGTCCTGGGGGCCCAGCGACCAAGTTGTCTGTCAGTGCTCCTTTTGTACTCGGGGACCTGTACTACCATTCTGCGTTGGTTTTAGCCGTTCCGCTGTTCGGTTGAGCTAGCGCAACCAAAGGATCCGAACTAGGGAGCGTCTGTCCTGGGGGAGCGACCAAGTTGTCTGTCAGTGCTCCTTTTGTACTCAGGGGACCCCTTACTACCATTCTGCGTTGGTTTTAGCCGTTCCGCTGTTCGGTTGAGCCGGCGTGAATTTTGCGGTATCTAATTAGCGTCTGTCACCGGTATTCCAGTGGCGAAATCGTCTGCCATTGTTTATACCGTGTTACAAGCTATACGAATAATATCAGAAACCTACTTGGGGCCGTTCCGCTGCCAGGAAGCTAGCGCCGATGATGCGATATGGATATTGACCACAGAATGTCAACCCAGCAGCTGTCCCGGCAGACGCAGAGTTCTGAGGTGATAATATAATCTGCATCTTACCATGAGGACGGCAATTGTTCCCCTCTTCGGTTGAGCTAAGCCCCGCGGGCTCCCGGTCTAACAACGCACATCAAGAGGGACATGAGACAAGAGGGGTGGAAGAGAGAAGGACAAAACATTGGGGAACAGAGACATTCGGAGATTTGTGGAAGGGAGAGGGATGGAGCGGGGAACATGGGGTATACAAGATGGACATTACAAGGACTTTCAGGAAGGAAAGCAGGGAATTTGAAGGAGGTGGGTTTGGGGTGGATTAACAGGGGTAGAAAAGATCGAGGTTTTGGATGGGAGAAGATAAGAGCTGGTGGTGAACAGCTGTTTTGAAGGCTTGGAGGGAAGAGTGGGATTGAAGAGAGTGTGGGAGTTTATTCCAAAGGTGGGAAAAAACAGGAATGAAAGAGTGAAGGTGAGCAGCGATTCGTGATTGTGGTAGGTTTAACCAGATGGGGTTGCTGGCGGACCTTTAGTGCCCTGCGGAAATATGGGGGGGGGGGACGACATATGGGGGAATGGACGTTAAACTGGGCATCACATCTCCTGGAATCCCTACCACTCTGCACTCTCCCCTCTCTCTTCCTCTCACCTCTCTCCCTCCTCTCCCTCTTTCTCCCCCCCCTTTAATAAACCCAATCAGCGCAGTGATATAAAAAAAACAGGCAATAATTATACAATAAGGCACTGGCCCTATGACATGACGCTGACATCATGGACATAAATTTTGCCAACTTGTCACCTCAAAACTAGGTGGCCTCCATATGGCACTCAAGCCTTTGCAGACTGACATTTACAGCCTATGGTCAGCGGTTAAGTGGTTAAATTTATGTACATGATGTCAGCATCATGTCAGAGAACCAGTGTGCTTCTTTGGTTGATTTAAATATTCCTGGCTGCAAACCTCCTGACTGGTGATCAGCTGGGCAGAGATCATCTGGGCAGAGATGTGCTCGCCTGACAGGCGACATTTGTTGCTGCCAGGTCGTGTAGCAAGCCCTGTGATGGGAGTCAATGTGTGCCCTGCTGCCTTGTCAAGTTATGGGGTTCAATTTGATATATCCAGTACCTTCAGAAACTACTCACACCCCTTGACTTTCTCATATTTTGTTGTGTTACAGCCCTAATTTAAAATGGATGAAGTGGAGATTTTTTGTCACTGATCCACACAAAATACCCCATAATGACAAAGTGAAAACATGTTTTATGAAATTTTTACAAAAAAATGAAAAGCTGAAATGTGTTGCATCAATAAGTATCTAACCCATCCATCCATCCATTGGGACCATACTCTGTGCAGAGCATTGGTGCTGCCTAAGCAGTCTCCTTGGCTATTGGGTACAATCCTGGACAGGTCACCACTCCGACACAGGATACCAGCAAGCTAGCACTCATTTTGCCAACCTCAAAAAGATGGCAGGCAGAGTCAACCCCACCTGGTATCAATTCAACAGCCAAGGGGGATTTGAACTCAGGATCCCAAACCCACCACCCTAACCATTAAGCCAACACCAGGCATAGTATCCAACCCCCTGAGTCAATACTTTGTAGAAGCGCCATTGGCAGCGATTACATTTTCGAGTCTTCTTGGGTATGTAGGTATCAGCTTTGCACATCTGGATTTGGGGATTTTCTCTCTCTCTTCTTCCTTGCAGATTTGCTCAAGCTCTGTCAAGTTGGATGGGGAGTAGCGGTGAACAGCAATCTTCAAGTCTTTCCACAGATTCTCAATGGGATTCAAGTCTGGGCTTTGGCTAGGCCACTCAAGAACTTTCACGTTCTTGCTCTGAAGCCATTCCAGTGTTGCTTTGGCTGTATGCTTGGGGTCATTGTCCTGTGGGAACGTGAATCTTCGCCGCAGTCTACGGTCTTTTGCAATCTGAAGCAGGTTCTCCTCAAGGATTTGCCTGTATTTTGCTTCATTCATTGTTCTCCCTATCCTTACAAGCCTCCCAGTCCCTGCCACTGAAAAGCATCCCCATAGCATGATGTTGCCACCACCATGCTTCATGGTAGGGATGGTGTTAGATGGGTGATGAGCTGTGCTCGGTTTCCACCAGACAGAGCACTTTGCATTCAGGCCAAAGAGTTAAATTTTCGTCTCATCAGGCCACAGAATCTTTTGTCTCATGCTCTCAGAGTGTTTTACATGCCTTTTTGTAAACTCCAGGCGTGCCGTCATGTGCCCTTTTACTCAGGAGTGGCTTCCATCTGGTCATTCTCCCATAAAGCCCAATTTATGAATTGCTACAAAGCCAGGTTCTCCCATCTCAAACAAGGAACTCTGTAGTTCTTTCAGAGTAGTCATTGGATTCTTTGTCACGTCCTTGACCAAGGTCCTTCTTGCCTGGTTGTTCAGTTTGGTCAGACGGCCAGCTCTAGGAAGAGTCTGGGTAGTTACATATTATTTCCATTGCCTATTGATGGAGCTCACTGAACTCTTGGGAGCTTTCAACACTCGAGAAATTCTTTCATACGCTTCCGCAGATGTATGCCTCCTCACAATTCTATCTCAGAGTTCTACGGACAGTTCCTTGCACTTCATGGTGGAGTTTCTGCTCTGACGTGCACAGTCAACTGTGGGACCTTATAGAGAAAGATGTGTTTCTTTCTAAATCATGTCCAATCAATTGAATTGACCAAAGGTAGACTCCAATCAAGTTGTAGAGACATCTCAAGGATGATCAATGGAAATTGGATGTACCTGAGCTCAATTTTGAGTGTCAAAGCAAAGGGGTTTGGGGGGGGGGGGCACGGAAAGAGTAGAGGTTGCAAGAATAGAAAGGAGGTGGTAGAAGACAGAGAGACCATCTACCTGTCTGTGATAGGTCCATAGACTCAGCTTCATTGCAGGAGATGCCAATGATCTCCAAATGATCTCAAAGCCCTTGGTTTCCATGGCATCAAGCTGAGCACGGCATGAGGCAGGGATGCTAGCCCAGAATGAAGAGCAGTATTCCATCAAGCTGCAGATGAAAGTGTTGTAGGTGTAAAAGAGTTCAGGTATGCCAAGGAAGAACTTTGCACGATGGACGATGCCCAGTCGGTGACTGAGTTTGAAGGCCAACTTAGAAATGTGGTTTGCACAAGCAAGATCATGACTGATTGTTTGACCCAAAAGGCCAACCCACATTTGATCTCAAATTAAGGTCACATGAAAATCTAAAGGTCGCATGAGAGAGAAAGAGAGAAACAGAAAACATCAGATGCTTCAAACTCAAGTTATGATCTGCAAAATGATTTTCAAAAGGCACATGAACTTTTACCTGTACAACCCAGAATTGAATCAGTTCATCTTTGTATCACAGTCCATACTTCTGCCAAGTTTGGTTGAAATCTCTTCTGTGGTTCACAAGTTATTGTGGTTACAGAGGCCCTGTTTATAGAACAAAAAATGTTGATCTTGAGGCGACCCACCATCACCTTTAATATGCTCTTTGGAACGTGAACCAAACTCATGGCACCCCCGATTTGTTCCACTTTTGATGTGTTCTTGGGGCACCCAGAGATTTCAATTTTTTTTCTTTCTATAAATGCAAATGTTTGCTGAGGTGCCTCTTCACCAGAAGTTTACACCGGAACTTCTGGTGAAAGGTCGATCACTTTTCTTTTTTGCATGTTAACCGTTTAATTTCAAAGGTTTTCATTACTCATCCGGATATTGCCTCGAGCCTCCCAGATGCAATAATCACAGTAATCCAAAGCAAAATTTTTTATTGTACTTACGATTCATTGATATGATGTTCTGGGTTCAATATGAGGACGATTTTTAATCGTTATCTGGGGAAAATGGTAATAAAGATCCCTATACTACTACATAGATTTTGAGCAGAAGACATTCGGGTCACCTTTTCATATGTTCTATAAATGCTCGCTGTTACGGCCAAAGGCGATTTTGGAACACCTATTTTGGGACGTTCCAAGATCACTTTTGTTATTTAAACACAGCTAAAGATTTTCAATTAAAAGTTTCAAAGACCATAGGTATTTGACCTTTTGAACCCCAAATGTAATCAGTTCATCTTTGTATTACAGTTCATATTTTTGCCAAGTTTAGCTGCAATCCCTTCAGTACTTCTTCACAAGTTATCATGGCAATGAAAATCTGTTACACATGCTAGCACGAACAACACACGGACGGACTACCAGAAAATATCATGCCTCCGGCTGCTGAGGCATAAAAATTAAGCTTTTAACAGCTATCTAAATAGAAGAGCATGTTGTTTCTATATGAAGCCTTCTCTTTGATGTTGATACAATTCCATACACCCAGAACAATTACCCCAAAATTTGCTCCACATTATTGTAACACATGCTAGATCAACTTTACAATAAAAAATTGCAATTATTAATCAAATCTATGTTAAAACAAGGCATAACGGTGCTCTGGCTGATCAGCGGGGAGATGGGTGGAGGTTGGCTTACACATCGACACTTCCACACCGTGTTTGAAGGTAAATTATTTGTCGGTATTACATAGGCATAATGACAATATACAAAGGCTCCACAGTCTCCATGGAACTAGACAATGTGTAAGTAGTCATTGCATGATCTTATACGACATCAAACAAGGAAATGAGGCCATTTGGCCCATCATTGCTATGTTGCACGCCCAGGTTAATATCTGCTACAGCTTTAAACATCAATCTTCTTGATGTTTTGCTAAAGTCTAAATAACCCAATCTTCATTGGGTGACCCAACTTGTAATAATCATTTCTCGAGCATTTTGTTTCCTATTCCGCCAATGTCACCTCAAAAAAATTAACTCACAAAATATACATATATACGTATTATTTATGGATTATTCATTGCTTTGCAAATAAGTGCATTCCTTACATGCCCAATTAATCACCATCCTTTAACAGCACAGAGCTTACTTACAAAAAAAAAAACTCATCATAAATGCCTTTAAAACCTTCAATGAAACATCCAATGCATTTCGACATCCTAAAAGCAAAATCACAGTCGACTGCAAAATTTGCAATCGTTTGGTAAAAATGGGAAATACATATGCTTTGTTTAATATTTATGGTGCCTGGAATATTCCAAAACAAAACAAAGATAATGATGCTGTTGCAAATGATAACAAATGCAAAACAGAGGTCATTGAGTGAACCATCCTACCAACCATAAATATGAAGTATAATTGCATGTAGAAAGCTCCCAAAGTTGTATACTGTATTGTAATTCACAGTTTCATTGTGCCAAATTAATGGTATCAATAAATCATAAACAATTTCATATCTGCACTTGCCATTTGGCATCATAAATAAATTAAATTAAGTTGTGCTTTGAGTTTCAATGGCAAGTACAGTATATAATTATGATATATATATATATTGTTATGAATTTCAGAATCGGATCCGCCAAATGCATACACACATTTAGGTCCTCAGACAGTTATCAGATGTCCGGGTGTGCACGATCCGTGCCTCGCAAATTGCCCAAGCACAGACGATTGCTTGGTTTAGTGACAAATGCTGAGGGGCGGGCGTGTAAACGCTCTGTGACAGATAAATCACTGGAGCACAGACGACTAAACAAAAGGAATTTAGCTGTAAAAAAAATGTTCACGGGAACCAGGTATACAATATGCACAGTACGCCTGGCATGAACAGTGGGCGTGGTGAGCACGGCTTGGTTCCACGTGGAAAACCCTAATTCCCAGTGGCAAAAATTCAAAAACAGATTGGTTTGCGACAGACATGGCTGAGCACCTCCGTGGATGCAGAGGGCTCATTATAGTAGGGTTAAAGAGATAGCGACAGTCACGCCCATGTGTGGAGCGCAGTGGTGTAACCGCCCCACACATGGGGCCCAGAAGTACTAGCCTAAGGGGGATAGCATTGTTAGGTCCACATGGGGGTGCCAGTGATGGTAGCCTCTATGTGGGTACCGAAGCAATGACCATGAGGGAGGGCTAGGATAAATTTAGGGACCGACAATAGTGACTGTTGAGGTGGAGACAATGAACATGTAGTGGGGACGTAGAGAGGTATAGAAGGTAGAGTTAATTGGGAGCGTGCGTAGTACAAGGGAAGATGAGGGTGCACGAGTTTGTTTGGGGAAATTAGTTAGGTGATGCTGTGCAGGTGAGTGGAAATGTGTTTGTGTGTGATTGATGAATTATGAGTATGAGGACAGGGCAATGGCCGGTATGAGTGTGAGTAACGGAATGCATTGTGTGAAGGATTGAATGGGGGGAGCGGATCCTGCCCAAGGAAACCTTGGAGTCAGTTTAAAGTGAGATAGGGGGGTTAGGTAAATTTACATATGGATGTCGTTATGTGGTTGGTGCTGATTGTGGAAAGTTTTTTTTTTAAATAATTCTTTTTTGTGAGGTGCAGGAGATTATGGACCGGCTGGGGGTGTGGCTTGTGAGTGTCGTGTTCTGATGAAGCAGGCACCCCGGGCGCTGTGGGTTCGTCGGCCGAGTGAGGCTGTAGGTAGGTCCAGGGGGTCAGTAGTGTATTAGTGGACGCAGGTATCAGAGGAGAGGGGCCTGGTGTGCCAGTGCAGTGTTTAGTGTAGTGTTCAATGGGCCCGGGTGCCCGAGCAGCGGGACCTGGGGTGGCAAAATGCCATGTGGGAATCGAAGGAGGGAGTGTCAGTGAGAGCATCCCCCATGTTAGGGTGAGGAGCAGGCAAGCTTGGAGGCAGCTCCAGCGTCCCAGGGGGTGCTAACGGTGAGTATGCAGGTGGGGCCGACCTGCTCATGGAGCCACACAACCCAGCCATGAAATTGTGCGATGGCACGGAAAGGAAAATTAAAAAAGATAAATTTTTTAAAAATTTTAATATTTTTAATTAATAATAAATTTTAATTTAAAAAATGAATTTTTAAAAATTATTTTAAAATTATTTTTTTTTAAAATAAAAATTTTTAATTTTAAAAATTAATAAATTAATTAATTTTTATTTTAAAATTATATTTTTTTTTTTTTTTTTTTAAAATTTTATAATGAAAAAATATTGAAAAAAAATATTTTAAAATTTTATATTAAATTTAAATAATAATAAAAATATAAATAATATTTAAAATTAATTAAAAATATAAATAATTTATTTAATATTATTTAAAAATTTTTTTTATTTTTTAAAATTTTTAAAAAATTTAATAATTTTAAATTTTAATTTTTTTTTATTTTAAAAAAAGTTTTAAAAATAAAAATTATTATTAAAAAAAATTTGATTTTAAATTTAAATTTTAAATTTTTTTTTTTTTAAAATTTTAAAAAAATACATTTAAAAAAAAAAATTTAATTTTTATTTTATTTTATTAATTAAAAAAAAATTATTTTTTATTATTTTTTTTTATTTTTAAAAAAAAAAATTTTAATTTAATTAAAAAAAAATATTAATTTTTTAAATAAAAAATTTTATAAATAAAATAAATTTTTTTCTTTATCAAAATATTAAAAATAAATAAATTGATTTTTTTTTAAATTTTTAATTAATTTTTAAATTTTAAAATTAATTTTAAATATATTTTATTATAATAATTTTTAAAAATTAAATAATAAAATAAATATTAATTATAATTTTTAAAAATATTTTTTAATAGAAAATTTTGAATAAATTAATTTTTAAAAAAAATTTAAATAAATAAAAAAAAAAATTTAAAAATAATATGAAATTTTACATTTTAATAAATAAAAAATTTTTTTTTATTAATATAATTAATTTTTTATAAAATTTTTTATTTAAAAAATTTTAATAAAATAATTTTTAAGATTTATAAATAATTAAAATTTATAAAAAATTTTTAAATTATTAATTTTTATTATAATTTAAAAATTAAAATTTAAAAAAATTAAAAAATTTTTTTAAATTTTTAATAAATAAAAAAATTAATTATTTTTTTTTAAAATTTATTTAAAAATTTTTATTTTTTTAATATAAAAAGAAATAATTTTTTAATTAAAAAATTTATAATTAAAATAAATTAAATAAAAAAAAATTTTATTAAATATTAATAAAAAAAAAATTTTTTTTATTTTTATTAAAAATTTAATATTAAAAATTATTAAAAAAAATAAGAAAAATAATAAAAATTTTAAATTTTTATTATTTTTTAAATTTTAAAAATAAATTTTTAAAAAAAAAAAATTTAAATAAAAAATTTTTTTTTATTAAAAAATTTATATTTTAAAAAAAATTTTTTTATAAATAAAAAAATTTTTTTTTTAAAAATTTTTAAATAATTTTTTTGATTTTTTTTTATTAATAAAAAAATTTTAATTTTTTTTTTTATTAAAATTTATTTTTTAAAAAATATTTTATATTTTTAATTTTAATATAAATTTTAAATTTTTTAAAAAATAGAGAATTTTTTTGAAAAATTTTATTAATAAAAATTATAAAATTTTTTATTTAAAAAATATTTTTAATTAAAATTTTTTTTTTTTTAATTTAATTAATTTTTTTAAAAAATTTTTAATTATTTAAAAAATTAAAAAAAATAATTAATAAATAAAAATTTTAAAAAATTTTAATTTATTTATTAAAAATTTAAAAAATTAAAATTTTTAAAAAAAAAAAATTTTTTAAAAATTAATTTTTTTTATTTTAAATTTTTATTATTAATTTTAAAATTTAATTTTAATAAAAAAATTTATAATAAAAATTAATAAAATTTTATTTATTTTAATAAAAAAATTTTTAAAAAAATAAATTTAAAATAAAAATAAATTTATTATTCAAATTTAAAAATAAAAAATTATTTTTAAGAATTATTTTAAAAATAAAAAAAATTATTTTAAATTTTAAAAATAAAATTTAAAAAAATAAAAAATTTTTAAAAATTATTTTTTTTATTAATTTTTAATTATATTTTTTTTAATTTAATTTTAAATTTTTTATATTTTGTTTTTTTTTATAATTTTTTGAAAATAATAATAAAAAAAAAAATTTATAATTTAATTTAAAATTTTTTTAATTTAATTTAATAAAAATAAAAAAAATATTAAAATAATTTAAAATACATTTTTTTTTTAATAAATTTTAATTAAAAAAATATTATTTAAAAAAAAAAATTAAATTAATTTTATTTTTTTTTAATAAAATTTTTTTTTAATTCTTTTATATTATTATTTTTAAAAAAAAAAAAAAAAAAATTTTTAAAAATTATTTATATAATAAAAAGAATTTTTTTTATTAAATGAATTTATTTAAAAATTTGATAAAAATTTAAAAAAATTAATTTTAAAAAAAAATTATAAAAAAAAAAAATTATAATTAATAAAAATTTTTTTTAATTAATAAATTTTTAATAAATATTTATATTTATTTTAATTAAAAAAAATTTTAAATAATTATAAAAAAAATTAATTAAAATTATATTTAAATTTTTTTTTTTAATATTTTTTTTTTAATAAAAAATATTTATATTTATAAAAATTAAAAAAAAATTATTTTTTATTATTTTTTTAAAAAAAATTTTTAAATAATAATTTAAATTAAAAATTTAATTAAATTAAAAAATTAAAAAAAAATAAATAATAATAATTTAATTTTTTAAATTATTTATAAAAATTAAAAAATTTAAAAATGTTAAAATTTAATTAATTTAAATAAATTTTTTTTTTTAAAAATTTATATAAAAAATTATTTTTTTTTATAAAAATAAAAATTTTAATTTAAAAAAAATTAAATATTTAAAATTTTAAATAAATAATAAAAAAATTAATTTTTTAATAAATTATTATTTTTAATTAATTTAATTTTAAATTTTAAATTAATTATATTTTTAATAAATTTTAAAAATTATTTTTTTTAAATTATTAAAATTTTATGTTTAAATAATTAATAAAAAAAAAAAATTAAATTAATTTATTTTTATTTTAAAAAATAGGAAAAATTTTAAATTAAATAAAAAAATTATAAATGAAAATTTAAAATTAAAAAAAATAAAAATTTTTTAAAATTTAAATATAAAAAAAATTTAATTAATAAAATAAAAATTTTTTAATAATTATATTAATTTTTTTTTTAAAAAAATTTATTTATTTAAAATTTTTAAAATTTTAAATATTAAAATTTAATTTAAAATAAATATTTTTTTAAAATAAATAAAAAATTTTTTTAAAATATAAATTTAAAAATTAAAATTTAAAAATTTTTTTTATTTATTTTTACTTTTATTAATTTTATTTATAATTAATAAAATTTTTTTAATTTATTTAAAATAATTTTTTTAATTAAAAAATAAATTTAAAAATTTTTATAAAAATTTTAAAAAAAATAAAAAAATTAAATTTTTTTATTAAATTAATAATTTTTTTTTTTTTTTTTTAAAAAAAATTTTTTTTTAAAAAAATTATTAAAAAATAATTTTTTTTATAATTAAAAAAAAAAATTTTTTAAAATTTTTAAATTTTATAAATATTAATAAAATTTAATTTTTATAATTTTTTTTTATAAAATAAATTTTTTTATTAATTAATTTTAAAATTTTATTTTATTTATAAAAAAAATTTTTGTTTGTATTTTTTAACAATTTTTTATAAAAAAAAATTAATTAAAATTTTGTTTTTATTAAAATTTAAAATTAAAAATTAAATAATTAAAAAAATAATTTTTTATTTTTTTTATATTTTTTTAAAGATTTTTTTTTTAAAATTTTTAAATATAATTTAAAATTTATTAAATTTTTTCAATAATATATAAATAAAAAAAAATAATAATTTTAAATTTTTAAATAAAATTTAAAAAAAAAAAAAAAATTTTTATTTTTATTTTTTTTTGTTTAAATATTTTAAATTATTAAAAATAAAAATTTTTAAAAAAATTTTAAAAAATGAAAATTATAAAAAATTAAAAAATTTTAATTTTAATTAAAATTTAATTTTTTAAAATATTAAAATTTTTTTATTTTTTTAAAATTTTAAAAAATTAAATTTATTAAAAAATATAAAAAAAATAAAATATTTATTATTAAATTTTTTTTATTTTTATATAATTTATTAATAAAAAATTATTTTTTTTTTTTATTTTTTTGAAAAAATTTTTTTTTTTTTTTATAATTAATTTTTTTAAAAATTTAATTTTTATAAAAAAAAATTTTAAAATTTTAAAATTTTTTTTAATAATTAAAAATTTTTTAATTTTTTAAATTTTTTTTTATATATTTAAAATATTTTTTATTCGAAAATTTAAAATTTTTAAAAAAATAAAATTTTTATTGTATTTAAAAATAAATAAATAATTTTAAATTTTAAAATTAATTTTTTTAAATTAAAATTTTTAAAAATTAATAAATTAAAAAATATAATATTATAAATTATAAATTAAAAAAATTATAAAATTAAAATTAAAAAAAAATTTTTTTTTTTTTTTTTTTTTAATTATTATTTTTTTTTAATATTTAAAATTAAAATTTTTATTTTTTTTTTTTAAATTAATTTAAAATTTTATTTAAAAAATTTTATTTGAAAAATTTTAATTAAATATTTTAATTTAAAAAATAAAATTTTTAAATATTAATTTTTTTAAAAAATTTAAAAATTAAAAAACATTATTAATTTGATTTATTTTTTTATTTATAAAAAAAATATAAAAATTTTAAATTATTTAATATAAAATTTTTAAAAAAATAAATAAAAAAAAAAAAAAAAAAAAATTTAAAAAAAAATTTTTTTAATTAAAATTAAAAAATAAATTAATTTTAATAATATTAAAAATTATTCTTTTAAATTTTAAAAAAATAAAAAATTTTAAATATTATAATTAATTAAAAAAATTTTTTTTTTTAAAATATTTTTTTTTAAAAAATATTAAAAATTATATTTAAAAAATTTTTTAAAATTTTTTTTAAAAAATTTTTTTTTTAAAAAATTTAAAAAATTTTTAATTTTTAAAATAATTTTGATTTTAAAATTTAATATATTTTAATTTAAATAAATATAATAAATTTTTTTTAAAAAAAAAAAAAAAAAATTTTAAATTTTTTTTTTTTTTTAAAAAATTTTTAAATAATAAAATTTTTTATAAAAATTTATTTAAGAATATTTTTTAATAAAAAAAATTTAATTTAAATTTTAATAAAATTTTTTTTTTATTAAAAATTAAAATTTTAAAAAATTAAATTGTTAAAAATTTATGTAAAATAAAGAAAAAAATTTTTATTAAAAAAATATAATATTTTAAATTTTATTTTTAATTAAAAATTATTTATTTAAAATTATTTTAATTTTTTTAAAATTTTTTATTTATTTAAAATTTTAATAAAAAATAATTAAATTTTTTTAAAAATTTATTTTTTTATGTTTTTTAAAATAAATTATTTTTTAAATAAATAATAAGAAAGTTTTTTTTTTTTTTTTATTTTAATTTAATTTAAAATAAAAAATTTTTTTTTATTAAAAAAATAAAATTTTATTATTTAAATTTTTAAAAAATTTATTTTTTTAAAAATTTAAAATATTATTAAATTAAATTAAAAATTAAAAAAATAAAAATTTTTTATTTTTAATTTTTAAATAAATTTTAATTAAATTAAATAAAATAAATAAAATTTTTTTAATTTTTTTAATTTAAATTTAAATTATTTTTTTAAAAAATAATTTAAATTATTTATTATATTTTTAAAAAATTTAAAAATTATTTAAAAAAATAATTTTAAATTTTATATATAATTAATTTTTTAAATTTTAAAATTATAAAATTTTTTTTTTAATTTTTAATTTTTTATTTTTAATTTTTAAAAATTAAATAAAAATATTATAAATTTTTTGAAATTTTTATTATTGAAATAATTTAAAATTAAAAAAATTTTTTTAATTTTAAAATTAAAATTTTTAATTTTGAAATCAAATTTTTTAATTTAAAATAAAGAAAAATTTTTTTTTAAAATTTAAAAATTTTTTGTTTAAAAAAAAATAAAAATTTTTTAATAATTAAAAAAATTTTTTTAAAAATAATTTAAAAAAATTTAATATAAATTTAAAAAAAAATTTTTTAAAATTTAATTTATTAAAAATAATTTTTTTAATTTTAATTTTTTAAAAATTTTTAAATTTTTAATTTATTAAAAAATTTTAAAATTTATTTATATTTTTTTAAAATTTTTTTTTAAAATAATTTTAAAATAAAATAAAGATTTTAAATTTTTAAAAGAAATTAAAAAAAATTTTTAATTTTTTTTTAATTTTTAAATAAATATGTAATAAAAAAATTTTTATTAATTTATTTAAAAATTTTTTTTTTATATTTAATTTTTTTTAAAAAAAATTAAATTTTTTAAAAAAAAATTAATTAAAAAATTTTAAATATAAATTTTATATTAAAAAAAAATTTTTAAATTTTTAATAAAAAATTTAATAAAAAAAATTTTTTTTTAAAAATAATAACATTTTTAATTTATATCTATTATTAAAAATATTTAGATTTTTTTAATTTTTTTAAATAAAAATTAAATTAAAAAAATTATAAAATAAATTAAAATTTTTTTATAATATTATAAATATTAAAAAAAAATTTTAAAAAATAAAAAAAAAAATTATTTAAAAAATGTAATTTTTTCAATTATTTTTTCTTTTTTTAAAAAATAATCAAATTTTTAAAAAATTTTTTAATTTTTAATTAAAAGATTTGATAATATTAAATTTTTTTTTTTTATTTTAATAATATTTTTAAAAAATTTTAATTTTTTTTATTATGTATTACTTATTTTTTTTGAAGATTGTTTTAAATGTAAAATTTTTATATAAAAAAATATTGTATATGTAAATTTTTAAAAAATTTTTTAATTCTATTTAAAAATATGATTTATTGAAAAATTAAAAAAATAAAAAATTTTTATTTTTTTTTTAATAATTTTTAATTTATTAAATTATAATAAGGATATTAAAATTTTATAAATTTTTAAATTTAATATAAAATGAAAAAATTTTTTTTAATTTGATTTAAGTTTATATATTTTATTTTAAAAAAATTAAATAAAAATTTTATAAAATTTTAAAAATTTTAACAAAATAAAATTAATTTTTATTGAAATAAATTATTTAAAAATTTTTTATTTAATGAAGAATTTAAAATTTTTTTTTTATTAAAAATTTAAATATTTTTTATTATATTTAAAACATTAAATTAAATTTAAATTTTATTTTATATTTTTTATAAATTTTAAAAAATTATAAATAAAAAATTTTTTTATTAATTTTTATAAAAAAAAATAAATAATAAATTTATAGATTTTAAAAAAAAAAGAAAAAATTTTTTTTAAAAAATAAAAATAATTTTAAAAATTAGAAAAAAATTAAAAAAAAATATTAAGATATTTTATAAAATAAAAATTAAAAATATTTTTTTAAAGAAATTGTTTTTTTTTATTATATATAAAAGAGATATTAAATTAATGAAATTTTTTAATTAATTTTTATTTTTTTTTTTTTAAAATTTAATTACAAAATTTTTTTTATTAAATTTAATTTAATTTTTAATTTTTTTAAAAAAAAAAAGTAATTTTTTATTTTTTTTTTTTTTTAAATTTAAATAAAATTTAAAAAAATTTTTTTTTTTAAAATTTTGTTTTAAAAAAAAATAAGATTAAAAAAAGATTTTTTTATTAAGAAAAAAATTAATTAATTATTTAATTTTAATAAAATTTATAAAAAAATTTTTTTAAAAAATAAAAAAAAAATTTTAATAAAAAAAATTTTTAAAACATAAATAAAATAAAAAAAATTAAAGAATTTTTTAAATTAATTATATATAAATTTTTTTAAAAATTAAAAAAAATTTAATTAATTTATAAATTATTTTTTATTTAATTTTTTTTTAAAATTTTAAATTAATTTAATTAATATTAAATTTTATTTATTTATTATAAAAGATAAATTTAATATAATTAATTTTTAAAAATAAAAATATTATTTTTAAATAAAATAAAAAATAATATTTTTTTTTTTAATTTTTAAATAATTAATTTATTAAAAAATATTTTTTAAAGAATTTTAATTTTTTTTTAAAATTTATTTTTTTAAAATTAATTTTTATTTTTTTATTTTTTAAAAAAAAAAAAATAAAATATTAATAATTAAATTTTAAATAATTTAATAAATTATATTTTTATTTTTTTTTAATAAAAAATTTATTTTATTATTAAAAATAAAAAAATTTTATAATTGTAAAAAAAATTTTGTTTATTTAATTTTTATTTTAAATAAAATAATAATTTTTAAAATTTATTTTTTTATTAAAAAATTAAAAAAATTAAATAAAATAAATTATTTAAAAATTAAAAAAAAAGAAAATTTATAATTAAAAATATTTTTTATTAAAATTATAAAATTTTTTTAAAAATTAAATAAAATTTTATTTTAAATTTAAAATTTAAAAAAATTTTTTTTTAATAATAATATTTTAAAAAGAAATTTTAAAAAATAAAATAAAAAAAATTGAAAAGATATTTTTTTTTTACATATAAAAAGTTTTAAAATTATAAAAAATATATTTTAATTTTAAAAAAATAAGATTAATTTATTGATTCTTAAAAATTAAGAAAAAAAAGTTAAAAAATATTAAAAAAAAAAAAAAAATTTATTAATAAAAATAAAATTTAAAAAGCATATAATAAAAATGTAAAAATTTATTTATTTTAAGAAAAATAATTTTTTTTTTTAAAATTTTTATAAAATTTAACATAAATTTAAATATATTTAAAATTATATATTTTAAATTTTATTTAAAAATTTTTTAAAATAAGATTTATATTTTATTTTTTTAAAAATTAATTTTTTAAAAAATTTTTTAAAATTAAAAAAATAAAGAATTTATTTTAATAAAAATTGTATTTTAAAAGATAATATAATAATTTTTTTTTAATAAAATTAAAATTATAAAAATTTTTAAAAATAAATTTTTTAAAAAATTATTTTTTTTTATTAAATTAAAATAAAATTTTTTTTAAATTATTGAAAATATTAAATAAAATTATTTATTTTTAAAAAAAAATTTTTAAATTTTTTTAAATTTATTTTTTAAAAATAATATTAAAATTTTATAAAATAAAAAAAAAAAATTAATAAATTTTTTTTTTTATTATAAATTTTTTTATTTTTTTTATTATATTAATATTTTTTTAAATTTAAAAAAATTTAAAAATTAAAAAAAAAAAATTTTTTTAAATTAATTTTATTATATTTTATTAATATTTTTTAAAATTTTTTAAAAAATTTAATGTTTAAATATTTAAAAAATAAAAATATAAAATAATTTTATTTTTTTTTAAAAAATTTTTTTTTTATTTTTTTTTAAATTAAAATTAAAATTTAAAATTTATGTAAATAAAATATAAAAAAAAAAAATTATGTTTTATTTTTAAAAATTTTTATTTATATAAAAAAAATTTATTTTTTTTTTATTTAAAATTATTTTAAGAAAAATATTTTAAATTTTTTTAAATTAAATTTTCATTTTTTTTATTTTATTTTTTAAAAATTTAAATTTAAATTGTTTTTTTTTATTTATTTTTTTTTAAAAAAAATTTTAAAATTTTTTTTATTCTAAGAATTTTTTAAATTAATAATATTTTAAAAATATTTAAAATTTTTTTATTTTTTTTATTAATAAAAAAAAAATTTATTAATTTTAAAAATTTTTTTAAATTTAAAGAAAAAAAAAATAAAAAAATTTATAAAAAAAATTTTTTTTTATATATAAATTTGGAAAAATTAAATTTTTAAAATTTTTTTAATAAAATAAAAAAATATTTAATTTTTTTATAAATTTTTAATAATTTTAAATTTAATTAAAAAAATATTAATTTTTTTTTAATTAAAAAATTTTGAAAAAAATTTTTAAATTTTATTTAATTTTTTTTTTTAATTATTTTATTTAATAAAAAAAAATTTTTAATAATTATAAAAATTATAAAAATTTTATGTTATTTTAAAAAAAAATATAATTAAATAATTAAATTAAATTTTATTTTTAAATTAAAAATTTAAATTAAATAATTTAAAATATATTTATTTTTAAAAAAAAAAAAGAAAATAATTACAAAAAATTAATAAAAAAATAGAAATTTTTTAAAAAAATTAAAAATTAATTTTTTTATGATTAATTTTTTTTTATAAAAAAAAATTTTTTATTTATTTTTTAATAAAATTATAATTATTAAAATTAAAATTTATTTTTTAATTTTTTTTTTTATTTTTTTAAATAAATAATTTAAATTTATAAAAATAATAAAAATTAATAAAATTTAAAAATTTAAAAATAATTTTTTTTTTTAATTTAATTATTAAATTTTTAATTTTTAAAATTTTAAAAAAATTATTTTTAAATTATATTTAAATTTTTAAAATTTAAATTTTTTTTTTTTTTTTATTAAATTATTTAATAATATATTTTTAAAAAAAAGAAAAAAATTTTTTTTTTTAAAAATTAAATTATTTTTTAAATTTTTTTTTTAAAAATTGATTATTTATTTATTAAAAAAAAAAATTTTAAAATATTTTTTTTTTTAAATTTTTATTTTAAATTTTTTAATTAAATATTAATGAAATTTTTTTTTTTAAAATTTATTTAATATATTTTTTAGAATAAAAATATAAAATTAGTTTTTTTTAATAGATAATTAATAATTTAAAAATTTTTAAAAAATTTTAATTTTTTTTTGTTTTTTAAAATTTATTTTTTTTTAAATTAAATTTTTTAAATTAAATTTTTTAATATGAATTTTTAAAAAATTTTTAATTTAAATTTTACTAAATTTTACAATTTTTTTAATTTTTTTTTTTTTAATTTAAAAAATAATAAATGTAAAAAATTTTTTTTTTTTTTTTTAATTTTTTTTTTTTTTAAATTATTTTTTTAAATTAATTTATTTTAAAATTTTTTTTCAGAAATATTTTTTTTTTAAATAAAAAAATTTTAAAAATTAAAATTTAAAAAAAATTCTTAAGATTATCAAGATTTTTTAAAATTAAAAAAATAAATTAAAAATTTTTTTTAAAAAATCAAATAATAAAAAATTTTAAAAAATTAAATTTTAAAAAGAATAATTTTTTTAAATTTTTTTTAAATTTTTTATTTTAAAATAAAATTTTTTTTTTTTTTTAAAAAAATTTTTAAAAAAAATTAATTATTTATAAAAAAAATTTATTTTTTTATTTTTTAAAAAAAAAAAAAAAATAAATTTTTTTTTTTAAAAGATTTTAAAAAAAAAATTAAATTTTTTAATTTTTTATTTTAATAAAAAAATTTTAAATTAATTTTAATAAAAAGATATTTTTTAAAAAATTAAAATTTATTTTCAAATTATTAAAAAATAAAAAAAATTTTTAAGAAAAAAAATTTTTTATAATTAAAAAATATAAATTTTTTTTTATAAAAATTTTATTATTTTAAATAATAAAATTATATTAAATTTTTTAAAAATAAATTAATTAAAAATAAAAATAAAGATTTTTTTTATTTTTAAAAAAATAAATAATTAAAAAAAAAACAATTTTTAAAAGATATTTAAATTTTTTTTTAAATTATAAAAAATAAATATTTTAAATAAATTTTTTAAATTATTTGAAAAAATTTTTTTTTAAAACAAAATTATAAAAATTAATTAAAAAAAAAAAAAATTTTTTTAAAATTTTTAAAATTAATTTTTTTTTAAATAAAAATAAAACAAAAATTTAAAATTAATAAATTTTTTTTATAATTTTATATTTTTAAAATAAATTACAAAAAATTAAAATTTTAAATTATTGTATTTAATTATAAAAAATTTTTAATAAAAAAAAAAATTATTAAAAATAAGAAAAATTAAAAAAATTTTTTTTTTTTTCAAATTTATATTTTATTGCTATAATATAAATTTTTTTTTATAAACTTTATTAAAATTATTGAATTTTTAATAATAATTAAAAAAATTTATTTAAATTATTTTTTTTAATTATTAAAATTTAAATTTTTTAATATTTAATTTAATTATAAAAAATTTAATTAAATAAAAATTTTTTTAAAAAAATAAAAATTCTTTAATTATTTTTTTAATAAAAATTTAATAAAATTAAAAAATTAAAAAATTTTTAAAATTTAAATTTTTTTTTAAATTAATAATTATAAAATAAATTATTATTTTTTTTTGTTTTTTTTTTAAAAAAAAAAATTTTATTTAAATATTAATTTAAATTATATAAAAAAATATTTTTATTTTATTTTATAATTTATTAAAATTATTTTTATTGTTTTCTAATTTTTTAATTTTTTTTAAATAAATTTTTAATTTAAAATTTAATTTTTTAATAAATTATTAATAAAATTAATTTATAAAGATAAAATAAATTTATATTTTTAAAAAATATAAGAAAAATTTTAAAAATATATACAAAATTAAAATAAATATTATTTTATCAAATTGATTTTTAAATATTTAAAAAAAAAGAATAAAATAAAAAATAATTTAAAATTTTTTTTTTTTAAAAGATTTTATATATATTATTAAAATAAAAAAAAAATTTAACTTAGAATAAAATATTTAAACTTATTAATATATTTTTTTTTTTAATTTTATAATAATTTATTTTAAATTTTTATTATTATTTATATTAGTATTTAATTAAAATTTTATTTCAATAAAAATTAAATAAAAAAAAATTAAATTTTTGATAAAATAATTTATTTAAAAATGATTTTTTAAATTCTTAAAATTATTTAAAATTTAATAAATTTTAAATTATTTTATAAATTTTTTTAGATTTTTTAAAAATTTAAAAAATATAAATAATTTTATTTAAATTTTTTAAAATATTAAGACTTTAATAAAATTTATTTTTTTTTTTATTTTTTTTAAAAAATTGATTTTTATTAAAAAATATTATTTTATTTTTAAATGTATTATTTAAATTTTAAATAAAATATTTTATAAATTTTTAATTAATTAAAAAAACAAAAAATTTAAATAAAAAAAAATAAAATTTAAAAAAAAAAAAAAAATTTTTAAATAAAATTTTAATAATTATTATTAATTTTTAAGTTTTTTTTTAAAAAAAAATTTTTAACAAGAAATAATATAAAAAATATATAAATTTTTAAAAATTTTATTTTTAATAAATATTTTTAAATTTTTAAAATTATTTTTAAATTAAATTATATTATTTTTTATATTTAATTTAATTAATTTTTTTTTTACCTATCTCACATAATTAAAAAAAAATTATTTTTTATTTTGAAAAAAAATTAAATTTTTTATTTTTTATTAATTATTATATATATTTTATTTTTAAATTATTATATATTTATAAAATTAAATTAATATAATAAATTATTTTTAAAAAATTAAAAAAATTTTTTTTATTATTAAAAATTATATTATTTTTTTTTTAAAAGAAATTTTGAAAAAATAATAAAAAAGAAAAAAAGAAAATTATTAAAACAAATGAAAATTAAATAAAAATAAATTTTTTAAATTAAATAAAAATTAATAAATTTTTAAATAAGAAATTAAAATTTTTTTTATTTAAATTAGTTAAATAAATTTATTATTTTTTTAATATTATATATTATTAAATAAAATTTAAATTTTTTTAATAAAAAAAAATAATTTATAAAAATTTTTTTTTAATTTTTATTGTAATAAATTAATAAAAAATAAAAAAAAAACATTTTAAATAATTTTAATTTAAAAAATTTTTAATATTAATTTAAAAAATTTTAAAATAATTAATATTAAAAAAAAAATTTTTTTAAAATTTTTCAAAAAATATAAAAAAATATTAAAATATATTTTTTAATATTTTAAATTTTCAAAATTTAATTATAAACAAAATATTTTTTTTATTTAATTAAAAAATTTTATTTAAATATAATTTAAATAAATTTTTTTAATATAAATTATTTAAAATTAAAAAAATTTTTTAAAAAAAATATAAATATTTTAATAAATTTTTTTTTTTTTTAAATTTTATAATATTTTATTGAATTTAAAATTAATTTAAATTTAATAATATTTTTTTAATTTTTTATAATAAAAAATAAAAATAAAAATTTTTTTTTAAACAAGAATTTAAAATTTTTAAAACATTATTTTTAATATTTTTTTTTTTTTTTTAATTTTAATTGAAATATAATTTATTAAAATAAAAAATTATTTTATTTTATAATAAAAAAAAAAAAAAAAAAATTTTTTTTAAATTTTAAAAATTTTAATAAATAAATAAAAAAAAAAAATTTTGATTATTTTTTTAAATAATTTAAAATTTAAATTAATTTTTTATTTTAAAATATTTTTAAAAAAAAAAAATATTTAATTTATTTTTTTAAAATTTTAATAAAAAAAATTAAAAATATTATATTATTAATTTTTATTTTTTTATAAAAATTATAAAAATTGAAAATTTTTTTTAATAAAAAATTTAATGAAAAAAAAAAAATAAAAAATAAAATATATTTAATTAAAATTTATTTTATATTAATTAATTTTAAAAAAACATTTTTTATTTAAAAAAAAATTTATAAAATTTTAAAATTTAATTTTCAAAAAAAAATTTTTTTTTTAAATTTTTTTTAATTTTCTTTAATATTTAAAAAATTTAAATCATTAAAAAATAAAATTGAAATTTTTTTTTTTTATTGTAATAAATTATAAATAAAAATATTATTTTTAAAAATAATATAAAATTATTTTATTTTTTTATTATTTTATAATTTTAATTAAAATATATTAATAATAAAAATTTAAAAAAATAACAAATTTAAAATTAAAAAAAAGAAAAATTTTAAAAAAAAAAATTTAAAAAAAAAAATATAAAAATTTTAAATTTTAATTTTTAATTTATTTATAAAAAAAAATTAATTTTTTTTTTTTAAAATTTTTTTATAAATTTTTTTTATTTTAAAATTAAAATTTTATTATTTAATTTAAAAAAATAAAAAAATTTTAATTTTTTGAAATTAAAATATTATTTTTATTTAAAAAAATTAAAAATTTTTAATTTAAAATTATAAAATTATTTTAAAAAAATTTAATTTTTTTTTAAATATTTTAATTTAAAATTTTTTTAATTAATTTCTAATTTTTATTATTTAATTTTTTAAAAAAATAAATAAAAAATTTTTAATAAATTTAAATTAAAAAAAAATTAATTAATAAATTTTTTAAATTTTTTATTAAAATTAAAATTAATTAAATTTTTTTTTTTAAATAAAAAAAAAATTAATAACAAAAAAAAAAATTTTAAAATTAAAATTTTTTTTATAAAATTATTTTTTAATTTTTAATTTAAAAAAAAATTATTAATTTTAAAAAAAAAATTAAACATAAAAAAATGAAAAAATATTAATATTAAATTTTATAACATTTTATAATATAAAAAAAAAAAAAACAATTATAAATTTAAAAAATATAATTAAAATTAAAATAAATTTGAAAAATAAAAATTTAATTTCATTTAAAATTATTTTAAATAATAATAATAAAAATTTTTTTTTTTAATTTAAATAAATTTTTAAAAATTAAAAATTTAAATTTATTTAATAATTTAAAATTTAATTTATTTTTTAAAAATTTTTTTATTTATAAAATAAAAAAATTTTATAAATTTATTTTTAAATTTTTTATAAAATTTTTTAAAAAAAAATTTTTTATAATTTTTTTTAAAAAAATTAATTAAAAAAATAAATATTCCAAATTAAAATTAATAAAAAAAAAAAATTATTGTTAAATTTTTATTATATTTTTATTTTTTTTTTTAAAAAATTATTTTAATTTTATTATTTAAAAAAATTAAATTTTAATTTTGAATTAAATAAAATTTTAATAAAATAATAAAATTTTATTATATTATTTTAATAATTAAAATTAAAACAAATTTTTTTAAAAAAAAAATTTAGAATTGAATTATAATTTTTTATTTTTTGAAAATTTTTTTTAAAATTAAAAAAAAAATTTTTTTTAAAATAATTTTTATATTAAATTTTTTAAAAAAATAAAATTTATTTAAATTTTTAAATTTTAAATAAAAAAAATAATTAAAATTTTTTTATTTTTTTTTTTAATTTTTTTTAAAAATAAAAAAAGAAAAAATTTTTTTATTTATTTTTTTTTATTTATTAAAAATTATTTTTAATTTTTATTTTTTTTAAAAAAATAATAATAATTTTTTTTTAATTTTTAATTAAAAAATTTTTTAAAAAAAAAAATATTAGAAAAATTTTTAATTTATTTTTAATAAAATTTTTAATTTTTTTTTTTAATTTTAATTTAATTTTAATTTTATTTTTTTAAAAAATTTTTTAATTAATTTTTAATTATAATTTAAAATTTTAAATTTTTTTTTTTAAATTTAAAAATATAAAAAATAAAATTTTTTTTTTAAAATTTTATTTTGAAATATTATAAAATTAAATAATATAATAAAAAATTTTTTATAAAAAAATTAAAAAAATAAAAAAATAAAATTAATTTTTTTATTTTTAATATTTTATAAATTAAATTTAATAATTTAAAAAATTTAAAAATAAAAAAATATATATAAAATTTAAAAAAATTTTTTGTATATTTTTAAAAAAAAATTTATTTTTTATAAAAAAATTTAAAATTAAAAAATAAAAATTAATAATTTATTTTTTATTTAAATATATTTTTAATTTTTTTTTTATTATAAATTTTTTAAAATAATTTTCAAATTTAAATTTTATAAAAATTTAGAAAAAAAAATTAAATAAAAAAAAAAAATAAAAAAAAATAAAAAAATAATTAATAAAATAATAAATTTTAAAAATTTTTAATTTGTTTTATATTAAATAAATTATTAATTTTTAAATATAAAAAAAATAATTTAGAAATTTTGAATTAAAATTTTTAAAAAAAATTATTTAAATTTTTATATTTTAAAATAAAATAATTAAATTTTATTTAAAAAAATAAAAATTAATTTTAAATTTTAAATTATTTTTTTTAAATTTAATGTTAAAAATATTTTTTTTTATATTTCAAAAAATAAATAATAATTTTTTAAAAATAATATTTTAAAATTTTTATTATTTTTTTAAATTTATTTAAAATTTTAATTTTATTTTTTTAAATTTAATATTTAAAATAAATTTTAAAATTTTTAACATTAAATAACTTAAATAAAAAAAAAAAAAAAAAAAAAAAAATTAAAATTTTAATTATTATATTTTATAATTAAATTAAAAAAAATTTTAAAAATAAAAAAAATTGTTGATTTAAAAATTTTTTAATTTTATATTAAAATTTTTTTTTTTTTATTTTTTAAAAAAAATTTTTTATTAAAATAATAAATTTTAATATTAAGAAAAAAATTTTTTTTATAAAAAAAATTTTTTAAGAATTAAAAAATAAATTGTAAAAAATTTAAATTTTTTAAAGAAAAAAAATAATTTAAAAAAGAAATTTTAATAATTAAAAAAAAAAAAAAATTTTTTTAATTTAAAATTTAAAATTTTGGTGGCCTGGGGCGCAGGCCAATGCCCAAAATTGTAAGAGCACCAACACATAGGCGATGGGAATTTGGGTTTTTAGAACCCCATAGTTTAACAAAGGCCTCTTGGCCTATAACCCCGGGGACAGTTTAAAAGTACAGTATAACAATATTAGCGTAGTTAGGATTGATGAGGACCCCTTTGCACCATCCACTGTCGGGATGATCGCCGGCTGCTGGACTTGCCCTCCTGAA
>CM068955.1:103443280-103456495 GCA_035128595.1 Eptatretus atami
TGTCTTGACCTGGAACTGACTGAAGCAACCGTCTGACTGGAACTGATTGAAGCAACCGTCTGACTGGAACGGACTGAAGCAACCTTCTGATGGAACCGACTGAAGCAACCGTCTGACTGGAACTGACTGAAGCAACTGTCTGACTGGAACTGACTGAAGCAACCGTCTGACTGGAACTGATTGAAGCAACCGTCTGACTGGAACTGACTGAAGCAACCGTCTGACTGGAACTGAAAATAGCCGTCGCCCAGCTGTCACCAACTGACACAAAACTCTCCAAGCTGTAAAAACTGCCACCAGCTATCGCCAACTGACTGACAAAACGGTCCACTCATCCTTTGTATCGGCGGCCCGTCTGGGCGGAGCCTCAAGCAGACTTCAGCAAATCCACCTTGCCCATTGGCGCATCATTGCACGTGACAAACGCCTCTCTTGCGATCATTCCTGGCCTATGATGCCAGTTTTGTGGTGCTGGAGAACAGCAGAAAGCAGCCATTTGCCAGAATTACCGAGCGAAAACGTGAAGCGCTCATAAAACATCAACAATTATCACCTCCATGTTCAGCCCGTTACGAAAAAGAGCAAGTAAGCGTCCATAGAGCTGCTGAACGGGGTGTCAAACGTCGATGGAAAAAGGTGGGTGTCAACGTCGGTGAAAGAGGTGGGTGTCGAATGTCGATGGAAATAGGGTAGGCAAGCCTCCGTTGGCTAACGGCTATCTCACGTGCATGAATTTGTCTGTCGTAAAGAGAAAAAGGCCATCCCATAGGAAAGGGAATCTATTCTTTACCCTTCTCAACGCATCAAAGTTATAATCCCACCAGACATGGGGATGGGTCTATCCTGGACATGCATTAAAGGAAATAACTGTCTGAGGACCGAAATGGTTGTATGCATTTGTTGGATCGGATTCTGAAATCCGTAACATTACCCCTTCCCTATCCCAGACTCGCCCGAGTCATCCAACAGCTGGAGACATCGGTTAAAAGTAACATCATTGCCATTAAAAGTTAGCATTCCATGTGACATGTAGGTGAAGTTATCTCCTACATAGTACGTTTTAACTCTACCCTTTAGTGTGTGCGGCAATTTAAACTACATATGTCCCGCCTGATGCGTTGGGAACTACTAACTGACTCACACAAACAACCTTATGCTCCACCCAAATTGCCGGAATTTTTGAAACTAAAACACATAATAATCTACACAACTTTAATAATCTTTAATAATCTACACAACTATATACAATTTCTGACCCAGGCACTACAGAAATTCAAAAGGAAATATTTGAGGGGGGACACCTGTTGACTTCTTGCACCTTCATGCTTCACCAGCACACCTGACAAACCGGCAGGTCAGTGACCGGCATACAGGCCATAAATGTTGTGGCCTTTGAAACAAAAATGATCAAGAAGCAGGCAACAAGAACCAAGCCACTTCCTCCACCGAGCTGCATTTGTGCAGTTCATGGTCATGGTAATTCGTGGCAAAAAGAGTGAAGCAAAGTGGCATGAGACTGGTACGTGGCTGGTATGTGGCTGGTATGAAGTTGGTATGAAGCTGGTATGAGGCTGCAACAAAGGGGCATGCCATAAGTGTGGTGGCATGCTGCTGCAGTAAAAGCAGTTCAAACAAAGAAACAAAACAAAACCACCATAATAATTGGAACGGTGTCACCTGGTATGAGGCAGCAGAGAGTGGCAGTCCACAGAACAGGTGGGGGTGGAACACAGGCCACGAAGCAAATGGTGAAGTGAGGTGAGTGATGCAATGGACACAGAGCAAGTGATTCAGCAAGGTGAGTGATGCATTGGATGCAGAACAGGTGATCCAGCAAGGTGAGTGATGCATTAATGGTCCTGGGATGGCGAGACAAAGCAAAACAGCAAGGCAAACAGCAAACAGCACGAAAGGAAAAAGGTAAACCAGGTAATGCCATCAAACACCAGGTTCGACAACATGGTCAAGCCGGTCCCTGGTGTGCACATACCTGGGGCAGTGGCGATGTGGCCGGAGAGAGAGCTCGAGGTTGGCCCTACTCGTCCGCACCCATCCGTCTTTTTCCCTCATATACACTACCCTAGCCCCCTCTTTTTACAATTCGTTGCTACGTCTTGTCTCCTATATTCTATTATCCCCTTTGCCAATTCATACCCAATCCCCGAAGGTTCTATGGAAAGGAAAAAGAGCAGAACTACATGCAATCTTACATTTACGTCGTGACACGTCTCATTCTCAAGTCCTTCAGGAGGGCAAGTCCAGCAGCCGGCGATCATCCCGACAGTGGATGGTGCAAAGGGGTCCTCATCAATCCTAACTACGCTAATATTGTTATACTGTACTTTTAAACTGTCCCGGGGTTATAGGCCAAGAGGCTTTGTTAAACTATGGGGTTCTAAAAACCCAAATTCCCATCGCCTATGTGTTGGTGCTCTTACAATTTTGGGCATTGCCCACCAAATTTCCTTTCCGTGCCATCGCACAATTTCATGGCTGGGTTGTGTGGCTCCATGAGCAGGTCGGCCCACCTGCATACTCACCGTTAGCACCCCCTGGGACGCTGGAGCTGCCTCCAAGCTTGCCTGCTCCTCACCCTAACATGGGGAATGCTCTCACTGACACTCCCTCCTTCGATTCCCACATGGCAATTTTGCCACCCCAGGTCCCGCTGCTCGGGCACCCGGGCCCATTGAACACTACACTAAACACTGCACTGGCACACCAGGCCCTCTCCTCTGATACCTGCGTCCACTAATACACTACTGACCCCCTGGACCTACCTACAGCC
The DNA here is from genome assembly GCA_035128595.1 of Eptatretus atami. Classification (NCBI taxonomy): domain Eukaryota; kingdom Metazoa; phylum Chordata; class Myxini; order Myxiniformes; family Myxinidae; genus Eptatretus; species Eptatretus atami. Next base: position 103,446,069 of record CM068955.1, read on the forward strand.
TCACTCGGCCGACGAACCCACAGCGCCCGGGGTGCCTGCTTCATCAGAACACGACACTCACAAGCCACACCCCAGCCGGTCCATAATCTCCTGCACCTCACAAAAAAAGAATTATTTAAAAAAAAACTTTCCACAATCAGCACCAACCACATAACGACATCCATATGTAAATTTACCTAACCCCCCTATTCTCACTTTAAACTGACTCCAAGGTTTCCTTGGGCAGGATCCGCTCCCCCATTCAATCCTTCACACAATGCATTCCGTTACTCACACTCATACGGCCATTGCCCTGTCCTCATACTCATAATTCATCAATCACACACAAACACATTTCCACTCACCTGCACAGCATCACCTAACTAATTTCCCAAAACAAACTCGTGCACCCTCATCTTCCCTTGTACTACGCACGCTCCCAATTAACTCTATCTATACTCTCTACGTCCCACTACATGTTCATTGTCTCCACCTCAACAGTCACTATTGGTCCCTAAATTTATCCTAGCCCTCCCTCATGGTCATTGCTTCGGTACCCACATAGAGGCTACCATCACTGGCACCCCCATGTGGACCTAACAATGCTATCCCCCTTAGGCTAGTACTTCTGGGCCCATGTGTGGGGCGGTTACACCACTGCGCTCCACACATGGGCGTGATGTCGCTATCTCTTTAACCCTACTATAATGACCCTCTGCATCCACGGAGGTGCTCAGCCATGTCTGTCGCAAACCAATCTGTTTTTGAATTTTTGCCACTGGGAATTAGGGTTTTCCACGTGGAACCAAGCCGTGCTCACCACGCCCACTGTTCATGCCAGGCGTACTGTGCATATTGTATACCTGGTTCCCGTGAACATTTTTTTTACAGCTAAATTCCTTTTGTTTAGTCGTCTGTGCTCCAGTGATTTATCTGTCACAGAGCGTTTACACGCCCGCCCCTCAGCATTTGTCACTAAACCAAGCAATCGTCTGTGCTTGGGCAATTTGCGAGGCACGGATCGTGCACACCCGGACATCTGATAACTGTCTGAGGACCTAAATGTGTGTATGCATTTGGCGGATCCGATTCTGAAATTCATAACAATATATATATAATATAAATAATAATTATAATATTATATATAATAATCATAATTATATACTGTACTTGCCATTGAAACTCAAAGCACAACTTAATTTAATTTATTTATGATGCCAAATGGCAAGTGCAGATATGAAATTGTTTATGATTTATTGATACCATTAATTTGGCACAATGAAACTGTGAATTACAATACAGTATACAACTTTGGGAGCTTTCTACATGCAATTATACTTCATATTTATGGTTGGTAGGATGGTTCACTCAATGACCTCTGTTTTGCATTTTGTTATCATTTGCAACAGCATCATTATCTTTGTTTTGTTTTGGAATATTCCAGGCACCATAAATATTAAACAAAGCATATGTATTTCCCATTTTTACCAAACGATTGCAAATTTTGCAGTCGACTGTGATTTTGCTTTTAGGATGTCGAAATGCATTGGATGTTTCATTGAAGGTTTTAAAGGCATTTATGATGAGTTTTTTTTTTGTAAGTAAGCTCTGTGCTGTTAAAGGATGGTGATTAATTGGCATGTAAGGAATGCACTTATTGCAAAGCAATGAATAATCCATAAATAATACGTATATATGTATATTTTTGTGAGTTAATTTTTTTGAGGTGACATTGGCGGAATAGAAAACAAATGCTCGAGAAATGATTATTAACAAGTTGGGTCACCCAATGAAGATTGGGTTATTTAGACTTTAGAAAAACATCAAGAAGATTGATGTTTAAAGCTGTAGCAGATATTAACCTGGGCGTGCAACATAGCAATGATGGGCCAAATGGCCTCATTTCCTGTTTGATGTCGTATAAGATCATGCAATGACTACTTACACATTGTCTAGTTCCATGGAGATGTGGAGCCTTTGTATATTGTCATTATGCCTATGTAATACCGACAAATAATTTACCTTCAAAACACGGTGTGGAAGTGTCGATGTGTAAGCCAACCTCCACCCATCTCCCGCTGATCAGCCAGAGCACCGTTATACCTTGTTTTAACATAGATTTGATTAATAATTGCAATTTTTATTGTAAAGTTGATCTAGCATGTGTTACAATAATGTGGAGCAAATTTTGGGGTAATTGTTCTGGGTATGGAATTGTATCAACATCAAAGAGAAGGCTTCATATAGAAACAACATGTCTCTTCTATTTAGATAGCTGTTAAAAGCTTAATTTTTATGCCTCAGCAGCCGGAGGCATGATATTTTCTGGTAGTCCGTCCGTGTGTTGTTCGTGCTAGCATGTGTAACAGATTTCATTGCCATGATAACTTGTGAAGAAGTACTGAAGGGATTGCAGCTAAACTTGGCAAAAATATGAACTGTAATACAAAGATGAACTGATTACATTTGGGGTTCAAAAGGTCAAATACCTATGGTCTTTGAAACTTTTAATTGAAAATCTTTAGCTGTGTTTAAATAACAAAGTGATCTTGGAACGTCCCAAAATAGGTGTTCCAAAATCGCCTTTGGCCGTAACAGCGAGCATTTATAGAACATATGAAAAGGTGACCCGAATGTCTTCTGCTCAAAATCTATGTAGTAGTATAGGGATCTTTATTACCATTTTCCCCAGATAACGATTAAAAATCGTCCCTCATATTGAACCCAGAACATCATATCAATGAATCGTAAGTACAATAAAAAAATTTGCTTTGGATTACTGTGATTATTGCATCTGGGAGGCTCGAGGCAATATCCGGATGAGTAATGAATCTTTGAAATTAAACGGTTAACATGCAAAAAGAAAAGTGAGGACCTTTCACCAGAAGTTCCAGTGTAAACTTCTGGTGAAGAGGCACCTCAGTAAACATTTGCATTTATAGAAAGAAAAAAAATTGAAATCTCTGGGTGCCCAAGAACACATCAAAAGTGGAACAAATCGGGGTGCCATGAGTTTGGTTCACGTTCCAAAGAGCATATTAAAGGTGATGGTGGGTCGCCTCAAGATCAACATTTTTTGTTCTATACCAGGGCCTCTGTAACCAAATAATAACTTGTGAACCACAGAAGAGATTTCAACCAAACTTGGCAGAAGTATCGACTGTGATACAAGATGAACTGATTCAATTCTGGTTGTACAGGTAAAAGTTCATGTGCCTTTTGAAAATCATTTTGCAGATCATAACTTGAGTTTGAAGCATCTGATGTTTTCTGTTTCTCTCTTTCTCTCTCATGCGACCTTTAAGATTTTCATGTGACCTTAATTTGAGATCAAATGTGGGTTGGCCTTTTGGGTCAAACAATCAGTCATGATCTTGCTTGTGCAAACCACATTTCTAAGTTGGCCTTCAAACTCAGTCACCGACTGGGCATCGTCCATCGTGCAAAGTTCTTCCTTGGCATACCTGAACTCTTTTACACCTACACACTTTCATCTGCAGCTTGATGGAATACTGCTCTTCATTCTGGGCTAGCATCCCTGCCTCATGCCGTGCTCAGCTTGATGCCATGGAAACCAAGGGCTTTGAATCATTTGGAGATCATTGGCATCTCCTGCAATGAAGCTGAGTCTATGGACCTATCACAGACAGGTAGATGGTCTCTCTGTCTTCTACCACCTCCTTTCTATTCTTGCAACCTCTACTCTTTCCGTGCCCCCCCCCCAAACCCTTTGCTTTGACACTCAAATTGAGCTCAGGTACATCCAATTTCCATTGATCATCCTTGAGATGTCTCTACAACTTGATTGGAGTCTACCTTTGGTCAATTCAATTGATTGGACATGATTTAGAAAGAAACACATATTTCTCTATAAGGTCCCACAGTTGACTGTGCACGTCAGAGCAGAAACTCCACCATGAAGTGCAAGGAACTGTCCGTAGAAACTCTGAGATAGAATTGTGAGGAGGCATACATCTGCGAAGCGTATGAAAGAATTCTCGATGTTGAAAGCTCCCAAGAGTTCAGTGAGCTCCATCAATAGGCAATGGAAATAATATGTAACTACCCAGACTCTTCCTAGAGCTGGCCGTCTGACCAAACTGAACAACCAGGCAAGAAGGACCTTGGTCAAGGACGTGACAAAGAATCCAATGACTACTCTGAAAGAACTACAGAGTTCCTTGTTTGAGATGGGAGAACCTGGCTTTGTAGCAATTCATAAATTGGGCTTTATGGGAGAATGACCAGATGGAAGCCACTCCTGAGTAAAAGGCACAATGACGGCACGCCTGGAGTTTACAAAAAGGCATGTAAAACACTCTGAGAGCATGAGACAAAAGATTCTGTGGCCTGATGAGACGAAAATTTAACTCTTTGGCCTGAATGCAAAGTGCTCTGTCTGGTGGAAACCGAGCACAAGCTCATCACCCATCTAACACCATCCCTACCATGAAGCATGGTGGTGGCAACATCATGCTATGGGGATGCTTTTCAGTGGCAGGGACTGGGAGGCTTGTAAGGATAGGGAGAACAATGAATGAAGCAAAATACAGGCAAATCCTTGAGGAGAACCTGCTTCAGATTGCAAAAGACCGTAGACTGCGGCGAAGATTCACGTTCCCACAGGACAATGACCCCAAGCATACAGCCAAAGCAACACTGGAATGGCTTCAGAGCAAGAACGTGAAAAGTTCTTGAGTGGCCTAGCCAAAGCCCAGACTTGAATCCCATTGAGACCTGTGGAAAGACTTGAAGATTGCTGTTCACCGCTACTCCCATCCAACTTGACAGAGCTTGAGCAAATCTGCAAGGAAGAAGAGAGAGAGAAAATCCCCAAATCCAGATGTGCAAAGCTGATACCTACATACCCAAGAAGACTCGAAAATGTAATCGCTGCCAATGGCGCTTCTACAAAGTATTGACTCAGGGGGTTGGATACTATGCCTGGTGTTGGCTTAATGGTTAGGGTGGTGGGTTTGGGATCCTGAGTTCAAATCCCCTTGGCTGTTGAATTGATACCAGGTGGGGTTGACTCTGCCTGCCATCTTTTTGAGGTTGGCAAAATGAGTGCTAGCTTGCTGGTATCCTGTGTCGAGTCGTGACCTGTCCAGGATTGTACCCAATAGCCAAGGAGACTGCTTAGGCAGCACCAATGCTCTGCACAGAGTATGGTCCCAATGGATGGATGGATGGGTTAGATACTTATTGATGCAACACATTTCAGCTTTTCATTTTTTGGTAAAAATTTCATAAAACATGTTTTCACTTTGTCATTATGGGGTATTTTGTGTGGATCAGTGACAAAAAATCTCCACTTCATCCATTTTAAATTAGGGCTGTAACACAACAAAAATAGAGAAAGTCAAGGGGTGTGAGTAGTTTCTGAAGTTACTGGATATATCAAATTGAACCCCATAACTTGACAAGGCAGCAGGGCACACATTACTCCCATACAGGGCTTGCTACACGACCTGGCAGCAACAAATGTCGCCTGTCAGGCGAGCACATCTCTGCCCAGATGATCTCTGCCCAGCTGATCACCAGTCAGGAGGTTTGCAGCCAGGAATATTTAAATCAACCAAAGAAGCACACTGGTTCTCTGACATGATGCTGACATCATGTACATAAATTTAACCACTTAACCGCTGACCATAGGCTGTAAATGTCAGTCTGCAAAGGCTTGAGTGCCATATGGAGGCCACCTAGTTTTGAGGTGACAAGTTGGCAAAATTTATGTCCATGATGTCAGCGTCATGTCATAGGGCCAGTGCCTTATGTATAATTATTGCCTGTTTTGCTGTTATTTTATATCACTTCGCTGATGGGTTATTAAAGGGGGGGGGGGGAAGAAAGAGGGAGAGGAGGGAGAGAGGTGAGGAGGAAAGAGAGGGGGAGAGTGCAGAGTGGTAGGGGATTCCAGGAGATGTGATGCCCAGTTTAACGTCCATCCCCCATATGTCGTCCCCCCCCCCCCCATAGTTGTCCCCCCCCCACTATTTCCGCAGGGCACTAAAGGTCCGCCAGCAACCCCCATCTGGTAAACCTACCAAATCACGAATCGCTGCTCACCTTCACTCTTTCATTCCTGTTTTTTTCCCACCTTGGAATAAACTCCCACACTCTCTTCAATCCCACTCTTCCCTCCAAGCCTTCAAAACAGCTGTTCACCACCAGCTCTTATCTTCTCCCATCCAAAACCCTCGATCTTTTCTACCCTGTTAATCCACCCCAAACCCACCTCCTTCAAATTCCCGCTTTCCTTCCTGAAAGTCCTTGTAATGTCCATCTTGTATACCCCATGTTCCCCGCTCCATCCCTCCCCTTCCACAAATCTCCTAATGTCTCTGTTCCCAATGTTTTGTCCTTCTCTCTTCCACCCCTCTTGTCTCATGTCCCTCTTGATGTGCGTTGTTAGACCGGGAGCCCGCGGGGCTTAGCTCAACCGAAGAGGGGAACAATTGCCGTCCTCATGGTAAGATGCCAGATTATATTATCACCTCAGAACTCTGCGTCTGCCGGGACACTGCTGCTGGGTTGACATTCTGTGGTCAATATCCATATCGCATAATCGGCGTAGCTCAACCTGCAGCGGAACGGCCCAAGTAGGTTTCGATATTATCGTATAGCTTGTAACACGGTATAAACAATGGCAGACGATTCGCCACTGGAATACCGGTGACAGACGCAATTAGATACCGCAAAATTCACGCCGGCTCAACCGAACAGCGAACGGCTTAAAACACGCAGAATGGTAGTAAGGGGTCCCCTGAGTACAAAAGGAGCACTGACAGACAACTTGGTCGCTGGGCCCCCAGGACAGACGCTCCTAGTTCGGATCCTTTGGTTGCGCTAGCTCAACCGAACAGCGGAACGGCTAAACCAACGCGAATGGTAGTACAGGTCCCGAGTACAAAAGGAGCACTGACAGACAACTTGGTCGCTGGGCCCCGGACAGACGCTCCAAGTGTGCGTTCTATGTCAAGTGTACACATTTTTCAGCGAAATTTTGACACATCGTCTTAGATTTCACTCTTTTTTTGTGCAAGTGTTTTGTATCCACGATAAAACATTATGTGTCAATTTTCAGACCTGGGGGCCAATCGGGCCCATTTTAGCCCCCCCCCAAATTTGGGTGCCCCCTGTTGACCCACATTCTTCCAGTGGCCATATCACAGGTTGAGTGGTCCGATTTGGATGATCTTGGTATCAAAATGCTCGTAAAAGCGAGATCTTTCGAATCCGTAAAGTAAAATCACTCCGAAACAGTAATTCAAAAAGTTATAGTTTGGGGCGCCCTTGACCTTGGGCCCCCGCCTCCCCAGCCAAACCGATGGTCCCCCGATTTTTTGGTGTGAGAATACCCCTTGAATACTCCAACACCTCAGCATAAATGAAAATGGGATCTCAATGGGTTCAAGTGTGATGATGGTTTACTGTTCGGGGGTCCACATATCACTATTCTTGATTCGACATTGGGCGACGTTTGCAGTCACCGTTCCAATGACGTCACCTGCTGGCAGGCGACTTTATGTCGAAATTGACAATCACCATCTCTGGACATTATTATATATATATATATATATATATAAATATATATATATATATATATATATATATATACATTGCATGATTTGCGAAAAATTATTCTGCCTAATGTGTCCTATTGATTTTTAAGTGTACACTTTTTTATAACCATCATCAATTAAGTTATAAATGGGAATAATCTCAGTTTTTGCATATTTTGCCGTTTGCATGGCGACTGAAGATCGAAAGGAGTTTCCGAAAATACTGTTGCGATCCATTCAGCTCCATAAAAACGAAACCAACGAAAAGATCTTCGCAATGTGTCAAATGATAATGTTGATGAAATTTTCTTCAAAGGTGAAAAAAGATGACAGACTGTACTTCGTGCAGAAAAAAAAACTTTCTCAGTTGTCACCAGAGCGTATTGAAGAATCATCTTCGACCAGTTCAAAATATCACAGAAGGTATATCGAAGGCATTGCAAGAATCTATTTCGACAGATTGAGGACGAGGAGGTTTTGAGCGAGAAGCAGAAGTTGACCTATGAACCAGTCGTTATCGATGATAGGCGAAAGCCCATTCGACAAACGAAGGCGGAAGGAACCCAGGGTACGTTCCTGAAAAGCGAAGTAAGGTGGAAGATTCTGTGCGAAAGAAATTAAAACTAGTTGCTGGACAAAGCACTGTGAGAAAACACAAAATACAGTGTTAAAATGTGATGAAAAACTGCATGCCAGAGGTGATCAAAAGCCTGAAGAAAAATATGTTGTTTCGAGCCGTCAGAGCAAATACGTATACTGACAATATTTGTTTGGAATACGAGCATCAGAGGGATGAGAGTGAATTCAGTTGCTCCAAAGAATGGCTGTGCAACCAAAAATTTAGAGAAAGAAAATGGTATGCTATCATACTCCAAATCCAAACAGGGTAAATATGCCTGACGAGTGAAATCCGCCGTAACCGAATTTTACCGAAGTGATGAAGTCAGCGAATAATGCCGGGGAAAAAAGGACTGTGTGGTGTCAGGAATGAACAGGAAAAGACAAAATTCAAAAGCGCCTGGTACTAAACAATCTCAAGGGACTGTTTCAAAAATTCAAAGAGAAGAACCTGGCTTGAAAAGTTGGATTCGTGAAGTTCGCCATGCTCCGCCCTTGGAGTGGTGTCCTGGCCGGTTCAGGCGGTACACACAGTGTATGTGTATGTACGATACATCAAAATGTGAAACTCATGATGTTTGGTTCAAAATGCCAACAGATAGCCGAACTTCCTAACTATCATCATGTGATAGCACGCATAGTTTGTAACCCAGCACAACCGCATGTTATTTTCAGAACTTGTGAAAGTTGCCCATTCAATTGACGACTTCAAACCGAGCTACAGAGTGCTTATGAACTAGAGGATATTGATGAAATTCAGTTTAAACGGTGGACATCCACCGACAGATCTGAACTGAGCTCCATGGTCCTGCCTTTGGAAGAATTCATTAATCATTCTGGAATGCACGGTGAAATAAGTGAGAACGACTTCATTGCCAAGGCCAATCTCAGTTTCTGAAAATAAGAAAGACGAAATCGTGAAGGAGAATTTGTCATTATTGGAGACTTCTCAGAGAACATTCGTTTGTCGTACAGGATGCGGCCCCAAGGATTCCATTGGACTGCTCTCAACGACAATCACCCCTGGGTTTACTATTTCAAATCGGACGATGGCAAATTAATAAACCACGATTCGTTCACGATTATATCAGAATGCAATAACTCACGACGTTGTCCTCAGTCACCTCTTCCAAAGATGCTCATTGAACACTTGAAATCTAGCTTTGGAAATGTAAAGAACTTTACTATTTCTCAGACGTTGCGCTGGCCAATATAAGAATTGCAAACCTTATAAACCTATGTCGTCACAAATCGGAGTAGGTATTGACGCAGAATGGGGCATTTTTTGCCACAAGTCATGGCAAGGGCCCTTCAGATGGCGTGGGAGGTCAGTCACGAGAAGCAACACGTGATAGCCTGCGGTGACCTTACGACAGTCCAAATATTCTCCAAAAATATTTTCGCACTTTTTGCGAAAATGGTTTTGGAAAATGAAAAAATTGAAAAGTTTTTTTTTTTTTCGGGGGTCCACGATCCAAGAGGCGTATGAACGAAGGAAGAACGAAATCTGGAAACAAAGGTTAAAAACGGGCCAAACCATAGCTGGAACCAAAACTTATGATTTCACTCCCTATTTCTGAAAACTGCTCTTCAAGTACGCGAATTCAGCCTTAGCGAGAACACCGTATCGAGTCAGCTTATTCAAATCTACATCAACTTAAACGGGAAAGTTGCTTCAGTCAGTTCCAGTCAGACGGTTGCTTCAGTCGGTTCCAGTCAGAAGGTTGCTTCAGTCCGTTTCAGTCAGACGGTTGCTTCAGTCCGTTCCAGTCAGATGGTTGCTCCAGTCAGTTCCAGTCAGAAGGTTGGTGAGCTGACGACAGTTGAGTTTGTGACAGTTGGTGACGGCCTTGCAGCCTTTCAGTTTCTCACAGCGCCTCAGCACCTCAAAGCTTCTCAGAGCTCCTAACAGCTGTCCATTGGCTGTGGCTCCTGATGGTGGGTGGCGGTCGGACCGTTAATGCTGGTTCTGCCCGAGACTTGCTCCTGGCATACCTGATTCTTGGCGTCCCTGGTTCCTGGGGGTGACGACGTGACGTCGATTGGCATTCAAGCCTGTTTGCTAGTGGGTGCACGGCAAAGCAGGGCGCTGGCAACAAACAAGGCACGCTCACATTTCAGGATGTTTTATTTGACGTTCAACGACTTCTATTTGGTGAGCGAGACTGGATTTATATTCCCCCCCTGAATGATCTGCTGGGTATCCTTATCTTGTGTTTAATTGTGAAGTAAGGCATAGTGATAAGCATCTGCTCTTTGTCTCTT
>CM068955.1:103482060-103495047 GCA_035128595.1 Eptatretus atami
GTTGCGTAAGCTGTGACCTTGCGGTATTATGGGTCACTTTGGTATGCGGTTGTCTGTGTGATCCTTTTTAGTTGTTAAAAACTGGCTTTCTGCTGGTGCAACCCTGAGATTCTTCCCAACCCTTTGTAAGCTTTTTAGCTTTGCCCTATATTCCAAAGAAAATTTATTAACAGATAAGGCATTTCAAACGATGGCCTCTGAAAATGACCCTTCTGCATAGTCCTGTGCTTCGAAAGCAAGGACATTCCAAGTAAATCTGAGCCCTTCTGGACAGATCAGAGGTTGCAAGAAACTACAAATGTTAAGGTGTTTCTCTTTATGGCGTAAAAGAGACGAAAAATCCATGGTTGTTTCACTAAATGAGTTAAGTTTGATTACCCTCAAGTTCCATATAATGGTCCTGGTCACAACTGCTGTGGTGGTTCCTTTAAGCCTCCACTGAATGATGTGGGATCAAAATATCATTTGTACACAACTTTCCCATCTGTCTATTAATATTTAATGCATCACTTACTCAAAGCAAGCAAACCATTTGTAGGTAAATATAAAAGGGCCCTTAAAGATGGAATAGTGGTTGACGTTGATTGATTATCCATGTGCCGCAAGTGCGGTCGCTAGAGATTGGCATATTGAATGGATTCAATTATGAACTTGGACCTAGTGAATTCGTATCCTCACAGAGATACATCTGTGAAGTGCACCTTAAACTTAGGGTAGGATTTTGTAATTTGTTCCAGGATGCAGGGCAAAACTCACCACTCTTCTTCATTGAAAGATTACGATGAGGATATTTAGTCACTCAACAGCAATCAATGAGAACTGGTGGGTCCCCAGCGCTTAAACGTAATCGAGTGACAGTACAACAATTGAGTACCGCGGCTGCCTGCAAGCACAATCAGATGTTTAATAGTCGGGTCGGGAATCGAGCGAGCATCGGTTAACCTGATTGCTAAAAGAGACATTTATAGCAATTCTGCATAACAGCTACCTTGTACCTTTTCTCGAGGTCCTAAGATACAGACAACCTACATTGAAAAGGTGATCTTAATTGGTACTGTCTTTTTTCGTCAGTCTCAGCCTGTTAGCCAGATGGATTTGAACCTACCATCACACTCGCTGTTTCATGTCAAATGGACGAGCTCTGATGAAACTTTTCAATGTTGAGAGGAAACAGATATAGAAGAAGAAAAGAAGAATCAAAGAAGCATCTCATAGGAAACCATGGATTAGATGATTAGAGTTTAGGTTGGAAGAGAGTAGTGATGTATGTCTTGTTAAAGCATAAAGCATTTTCTAATGCACCTCTGAGGACAACTGATTGAGAAGAGCTTTTAAGATATGAGGAAACAGAAGAGACAAGAAATTTGCCAAACTTGAGTCAAACTAAGCACTTTTTGTCAGCAATTTGTTAACCCACCCACTGAAGGTGGAATTTGAGGTTGTTTTCATCCCAGTTTATCTGTTTTGTCTTTCCGTATTGAGCAGGATATTCTCAAAAGTTATGGACGGATTCGGACGAAACTTAGTGGACAGTGGGTGTTTGATTTGATATTGAACTGATTTTTCGTGACAAATTGATTTTGATATGGTGATATCTGGATCTGATATGAGATTTCGCTTATCTGGAATTTAAATTCCAGGATAAGGTATTGTCATTCATGCATTATCTGTCCATAGTCTCCTTTTTCGACTTCTTCCGCCAAACCAGTGGGCCGAATCCAGCTAAAATTTGGCAGCAACTTTCCTCTTTCTGCTCGCTAACAGAATTGCAAGATCGTCAACATGACTTTAAGTAGGTCAAAATGGCCAACTAGGGAAGTTTCTTCAAAAATCTTCTCCGAAACACTAGTCAAAGATTTGCTACCAAAATTTGGAGTACAACATCCTAGGCAGGCTTCGGATGTTAATGCAGAAGTCATGCCGATCACATGACCTGAAATGTATCAAAATGGACGACATTCATCAATTTTTGATGGAAGAAAATCGCATAAATCTCTTCGAAAATCTTGTTCTCCAGAACCACCATCCAAATGCTACTAATTTTGGGATATGACATTAGGACATCGTCCTGATGTTAAATTGTACGGAGGACATGCTGAATCACGTGCTGCAAGTGCGTCAAATGGCAGTTCACGCAAATTCCTTCCAAATCTTTTTTCTCGAGGACCCACCATCAGAATGCTACTAAATTTGGGTTACAAAATTAGGACTAGGGTCGTTGCTGTTAAATGCGGAGGTCGTGCCGATCACGTGACCAGGAAGTGGTGATCGAAATGGTGGACTTGTAAATATTTGGGAAATGTGTAAATTCCTTCCCAAATCTTTTTCCCAGATCCATCAGTCAAAATCCACCACATTGGTTACAACATAGGCAGGGCCCATATATGCTGCAGGGTCCAGTGATCCTATTTTTTCATATTTAAAGTGATCTTCACCATTGAGAGATGAGGCCAAAAACGATATACAGCATTAAATAATATTTTATGACCAAAAAACTTGTTGGATTTAGTTGGAAGGTGAAAAAGAACAAGTGGATTATATTGTGGTTTTAAGGTCTGGATGCAGATCTGGCCTAATCAGTGGGATTACAAAACTTAAAACTTCTGTCCACCTTCAGTACAAGGTCCACTTCACTCTGGCACACCTTGAACTTCTATCCTACAAGGCCTTCATCTGCAGCTCGGATGGAGTATTGCTCTTCCTCTCTGCGGTGCTAGTTTGCTCCCCTTCTCACATCCTGTCAGCTGATGACGTGAAGCCAAGGCCAAGATTATTGGAATCTTCCGTTGATGAAGCTAATCTTTGGGCCTTCACTTCACCGTCGCACACAGTTCAGTGGTCTTTCTGTCTTTCTACCACCTCTTTTTGGTCTTGCCACCCTCTGCTCTTACAAAGATACCCCCCCCCCCCCCCCCCCCAGGTTCCTGCAGGACCTACATACGGTTCCACCATCAACCCCCTTCTTGTGAAAACTACATAAATCCATGATCACTGTTACCACCACTCATTCGTTTTCTCCTTTTCCTGCCTGTGGAACTAACTTCACACATTCTCTTGAATCTTCATCTTCCCTCCAAGTTTTAAAGACAGCTTTCACCATCATCTCAGATCGTCCCAACCAAAACCTTTATCTTTTCTCCTCATTAACTCCCCCCCCACCCTTCCCAATCCCTCCTACATCCAAATTTCCAGTTTTCTCTCCTTGGAGTTTCCTTTTGTATCCATATTGTTCACCTCCATGCATTGTCTTGTTCACCCCATGCATCAACTCCTGCCCCCATACATACCCTTGTTTGTTCAAGTCTCCCTCTATCTTTTCCTTCTGCTTTTGCTGTTGGGTTTTACCCCTCTCTCTACTGTTCCTTTTGCTCCCCTATGTCCTGATCCTTCAGTGCAGCTCTGCCATGAGCCTCGACTACATTTAAGTTCAGCCTGGCAGACTGTCCACTCTACCGATGACCGTTCTAGTTTTTGATGCAAAAGATAAAACTAGACATGTAATTAAAAATATACTCAGTTAGGGGATATGAGTGAGACTGCATTTTCATAGGAAATGTTTTCATGTCCATCCCAAGCAGCAGTCAGATTATCCCCCTCCCCCCCCTCGTGAAGGTCATTAGTGAGCTCGCTGGTTATTAACCCATATGTGGACAGTGATCCTACTGAGATGCATTCAAAAGATTCAAATTAATATCCTTCATATTGCATTTTCAGCTAAATTTGAGCCCACAACCTCTAAAACGTCAGCTCAGTGTCTGCACACGACAACCAGTTCTTTCTATCTATATCTTCACAACACTGTTTATTTGCTTCACTTATGCCACATGGACCATGCACATCACCAGAATCATGTGTACCTGTTGTGCTATCTCCGGCAGGAAGCAGAGGCTGTGCGCGCATTTGAGAAGATCTGCCGACAGCTCATATACCCACCTGAGCCCACACTCACAGCTGCACGTCCAGCATCAAGCGGAAGAAGCAGCAGACAAGGTAGGAATCATTATGATCACAAAAAAAATCTAAACACTCACCTCACTTGGATCGGATGAACGCTCAATTGACGAATGGGCTTTTATGTGGTATTGTTTGGATCCACAGTATAGTTGGATCCAATTTATGCTCTGTGGAGATCTCTCCTTGGAGTGACACGTTTTGGTTTCAGGTTTTCTCTCTTCTCACGATTTCATCTTTCATCGAAAATGGTGGAAACACATAGTTATGCTTAAATTATTGCAGGAGTTGAACCATGCTTTTATGCTTTCTGCTCTATTCTTTCTTATTTTCCACTTTATTTTTTTGTCTGTGTTTAACTGCTTTCCATTTTTTACTTTTTATTATTCTTGCCAAACGAAGTTTTTGCAAGATCTGTTAACTGGTAAGTTTTTTGTTTGTTGTCTGTAATCATTGGATTTTTTTTCACCTTTATATCACCCTGTAGAGCCACAATTTCATTCGGAAAACTCTGTGGGTAACACATAATTCGTAGTATATTACAATACCCTTTCAGCAACATAAAGGTCAAGGTCAAGTCAAGGTCAAGGTCACTTTGCGGTAAATCATGGAGGGTCGACGAAACCCTTATTTTTGAGTTGAATTTAATCGGAATCATCTCCAAACTTTATGGGAATGTAGTATATGTCTGGCGCTCAAGCTGATTAGTTTTTGTGGCGATTGGCCCCTTGACCTTCATGGTTAGCGCCTGAGGTTCAAACTATTTGACCCCAAGGTCAAATTTTCAAGTTTTAGGAACCATATCGTTGTAAGTACCTCAAATGAACACCTCGATGAGTGCTTTCTAGATATGTTCAAGCTTGAGACATTATGGACATCATTCGGTGACGTTATGAGGCAAACACATTTTCATGGTTACTCTTGTAAACGATTCTCATTGGAATCTCTTTCGTAGGCAGATATCCTCAAGGAGTTCGGCTCCTGGTGTGATAGCAGCTCTGTTCAACCTCAGTTGTGACCTTAAAGAAGTCACACGTGTCACCTTTGGCAAGATACGGTCGCCCTAGCGGTGACATTGGGTTTATTTCAATCTTTGCTTCTCTCTTTGCCAGTTATATTTGCGTGTGTTTCAGCACCTTTCCCTTTTGGTGGATGTAGGGCTTTACATTAAGAGTATTTCTTGACAATAATTCATATTAACAATTTGTGCTCTGTTTGATGAAGCAAAAGGCAAGAAGCAATGGCTCTTGTTATAACAATACATTTAGCATTTAGTGCCAGGGTGCATGTGATTGCTTTGACAAGCCTTTCAAAGCCTTTGCATAACCTGTACTTTTAGTGTCTCGGTTTAAAGTACTGTTTCAGTTGTTGTGACTGTTACACACTGCCCCTTTGGTGGTCAGTCCATTGTGACACCCTTTTGAGTTTCTCCATGATATATACCTTTCGTAATGGTGATTACGGGCTGGCAGGATGGCGAGAGTTACGCAAACTCGCTCTATGGCTGTCTAGCCTAGGTTTGAATCTCAGCCCAGCTATAAAACCTGTCATCCTGGTGCTTCACAGGCAGGGTGATTCTTAATGTGTGTCCGTTCCTCAGATGGACGTTAAACTGGGTGCCCCATCTGCCAGCATTATTTGGTTGACCGTTAAGATCCCGATGATGTCTTTGACGGAAGTGAGGACGATGCTGTTGCCGGCCCCTGGACAAGATTGCAAGTTCCTGCCCATGACTTTCCCAAGTTGAAGTGGAGACCTATCCCAGGATTGAAGCATATGTGGACAGCTTTCAGATTAGATTTTTAACTGCACTAACACTCTGCACAGGGCATACATCATGATTATCATGAGTGGCGATACCTGGTAACAAAATGTTCTCTGCTTTTTTACGTTTGACCGAAGTACAAGCCACAAATAAAATTAGTCTTCAAAACGAGTTGGTAAAAACATCAACTCAATCAATTGCCCAATTATTAAATCTTTATAAATTGGCTGTCGTTTGGGGGAAAAAAAAACTCATTGTTAGACCACCTATGGCATTGAAGGAACGGCAGCACCATGATGCCACATCAAATTTTGCAAAATGGTAAATAGCATCCAATATTACGAGATGCCATTTCACCAAGATAATGAGTGGAGTTGCGTCAGAGTAGGTGATGGATGTTGAAAACAACAACAAAAAAAAAAATCCATCTGCATAGTTACCTCTGCACCAAAGGTGGTTACCTCTGCCATCCACAACATTTTGAGATATGGCTATATCTCGTTTTGGCCCCATCTCTCAATGGCAAAAGAATCACTTTTAAAATTCTCGTATCCAGATCCAGATCTTCACAAAATCTATCAATCATCCCAGTCACACACCAACTTTCATCGAACCTGTCCACCAACTTACCAACCAACCTGTCCACCAACTTTCGTCTGAATCCGTCCAAATTCTTGAGATATCCTGCTCACAGACAGACAAACAGGGGTGAATAAACAACCTCCCGTCCACCTGTGGTGCAGAGGTAATTGCATGAAAGTTACCAAGCATATTAATATAATCACAGGCCACAGCAATGCAACCATGAACATTATCACTGTTTCAGCGTCCATTATTGGTCACTGATTATGCATCACTGGTGTTCTGTTTTGTGTACTTCCAAGGGGATGGCCTGCATCTGGAGAATGTCAGAATGCATACCCATTCATGACAATTTGATAACACACCAGAACTTGTGATTTGCTGAAATAAATTATGATGGCAAAGAAGCCCAAGATAAATATAATATATATATATATTATATATATATATATATATATTATTTATATATATATATATAATTATATATATATATATATTAATTTTAAAATTATATATACAGTGGGGAGACAAAGTATTTGATACCACTGCGATTTTTGCAGTTTTCCCACTTACAAAGCACGTAGAGGTCTGTAATTTTTATCATAGGTACAATTCAACTGTGAAATGATTGGAATCTAAAACAAATCCTAAAATCACATTGTATGATTTAAAAATAATTAATTTGCATTTTATTGGCAGAAATAAGTATTGATCACCTACCAAACCAGGAAGAATTCCGGCTCCCACAACCTGTTGTTTTGTCTTGTAAAACCCTCCCATTCTCCACTCAATTTACCTGTATTAACTGCCACCTGTTTGAACTCGTTATCTGCATTAAAAGAACAGCTGTCCAACTTCAATCAATCAGACTTCCAACTCTCTCCCACAATGGGCAAAGACCAGAGACTGTCTCAGACATCGACAAAATGTAGACTTTGCACCAAGGCTGGATGGGCTACAGGACAATAGGCTAGCAGCTTGGTGAGGAAGGCAAACAAACTGTGGCACAATTATTAGGAAAATGGAAGAAGTTCAAGATAACAGTCAATCTCCCTAGGTCTTGGGTCCATGCAAGATTCTCCACCTGTTGGAGCCTCATATATCATGAGGAAAGGTGAGGGATCAGCCAGAAGTACATGGCAACCTGGGTCAATGACTTGAAAGAGAGCTGGGACCCACGTATCAAAGAAAAACCATAAGTAACACAAATACGCCTCATGGATTAAAATCCTGCAGCGCACGCAAGGTCCCTCTGCTCAAAGCCAGCGCATTTGTCCAGGGCCCATCTGAAGTTTGCCAATGACCATCTGGGATGGATCCAGAGGAGGGATGGGAGAAGGTCATGTGGTCTGATGAGACCAAAATAGAGCTTTTTGGTTTAAACTCCACTCGCCATGTTTGGAGGAAGAAGAAAGATGAGTTTACAACCCCAAGAAACACCATCCGCACCGTGAAGCATGGAGGTGGAAAACACCATTCTTTTGGGATGCTTTTGTGCAAAGGGGACAGACGACTGCCACCGTATTGAGGGGAGGGATGGATGCGGCCATGTATCTTGGCCAACAACCCTTCCTTCCCTCAACTAAAGAGCATTGAAGATGGGGCGTGGCTGCGGTCTCCAGCATGACAACGACCCGAAACAACAGCCAGAGCAACTACAGGAGTGCTCCGTTAAGAAGGCATCTTTAAGGTCCTGGAGTTGGCCTAGCCAGTCTCCAGACCTGAACCCAATAGAAAATCCTTTGGAGGAAGCTGAAAGTCTGTTGTTGCCCAGCGACAGCCCCGAAACCTGAAGGATCTGCAGAAGATCTGTGTATTTGGAGGAGTGGGCCACAAATCCCTGCTGCAGCTGTTGCAAACCTGGTAAGAACTATAGGAACGTCTGATCTCTGTAATTGCAAACAAAAGGTTTCTGTACAAAATATTAAGTTCTGTTTTCTGATGTATTCAAATACTTTTTTCATGCAATTAAAATGCAAATTAATTATTTTTAAAATCATTACAATGTGATTTTCAGGCATTTTTGTTTTAGATTCCCATTCTCTTCACCAGTTGAATTTACCTATGAATAAAATTACAGACCTCTACGTGCTTTGTAAGGTGGAAAACCTGCAAAAATCGGCAGTGTATCAAATTACGTTTGTTCTCCCCACTGTATATATATATTATATATATATATATATAATATATATATATATATGTTAAATTGGCTACACAGACTTTCAGTGGCATAACAGAAAGGACACTGGGGTTGTCGACACACCATTGAGGAACTTTGGTTCGAGGTGGGGCCATTCGGCTTGTCATGCTTGAGCTGCACCATTCCCCAATAAACATTCACTAAAAAAATGTTTAAAAACAAAATTACAAGTTCTTTGGTCGTTGTCTCAAATTGTCATTGAATGGCGGTATGATACACATGTGACACACAAGCGACCTTACAAGTTCCTGCCATTATCCCACACCTTTATCTCTCATGCATCCAGGTACCTATTTAACTTATCCATTCCCCTTTCAACTGCAATAACTTTCTGGCTAGACCATTCATGCATTAACCACTCTCCGACTGAAAGAACCCTTGGCTTTAAAAACTGTCCTAACTTTATTCTTTCTTTTACCCTCAAAACTATGGCCTGTGCGGCCGGAATATTCTCCACTCTTGAAAAACTCCACTGCACCAATCGATATTTAAACATTTAAAACATAATTGCCCCAAATAAACATTGGTGCTGTGGGGGAAAATCTTTAAGTTGTGTTTGTTCATTGGCAGATATGTATGTCCATGACTTGTCCTCAAACCAGGCCGACACCAATGGATGGTGTGATTTACCATATCTGCATACAACAGGGGCCGGAATTTAGACATGTGGTGCCCTTGGAGCAGCCTTTCAGTAATGTGAGGCCCACCCTTACCATAGAATATTAAAAAGGTGACAAGACATATTTACCAGTCATCCAGTAAAGTAATTTTTCAAGAACAAAGAATCTGAACTTCTATGTAAAATAGAGAATGCAGATAAGATGAATATCTTATATCTGTTCCACTAACTACCAACTTAACCATTAAGGCACTCACAAATACATTTTTGCTACAATTTTTTTTCATTGGAAATATGTGGAGGCCCCTGGTTGTGGAGGCCCCTGGCAAAGGGTGTCGGCCTGGTTTGAGGAACAAGTCATGGACATCACATATCTGCCATGAACACCACAATCTTAAGATTTTCCCCACAGCACCAATGTTTATTTGGGCAATTATGTTTAAATGTTTAAATATCGATTGGTGCAGTGGAGTTTTTCAAGAGTGGAGAGTATTCGGCCCACAGGCCATAGTTTGAGGGTAAAGAAGATAAGAGTTAGGACAGTTTTAAGCCAGGGTTCTTTCAGTCGGAGAGTGGTTAATGCATGGAATGGTCTAGCCAGAAAGTTATTGGCAGTTGAGGGGATGGATAAGTTAAATAGGTACCTGGATGCATGAGAGATAAAGGGGTGTGGGGATAATGGCAGGACTTGTAGGTCGCTTGTGTGTCAATGTGTATGCATACCCCATTCATGACAATTTGAGAACACACCAGAACTTGTAATTTTTGTTTTAAACATTTTTTTAGGTGATGTTTATTGGGGATGGTGCAGCTCAAGCATGACAAGCCGAATGGCCCCCACCTGAACCAAAGTTCCTCATGTGTGTCGACAACCCCAGTGTCCTTCTGTTATGCTGAAAGTCTGTGTAGCATTTAACATATATATATATATATATATTATATATATATATATATATATATATATATATATATATATATATATATATCTTGTGGCTTCTTTGCCATCATAATTTATTTCAGCAAATCACAAGTTTGGTTGTTATCAAATTGTCATGAATGGGTATGCATTCTGACATTCTCCAGATGCAGGCCAATCCCCTTGGAAGTACACAAAACAGACACCAGTGATTGCATAATCAGTGACCAATAATGGACGCTGAAACAGTGATAATGTTCATGCTCATTGGCTGTGGCCTGTGATTATATTAATATGCTTTGGTAACTTTCATGCAATTACCTCTGCCACCACAGGTGGACGGAGGTTGTGTATTCACCCCTGTTTGTCTGTCTGTGAGCAGGATATCTCAAGAATTTGTGGACGGATTCAGACGAAAGTTGGTGGACAGGTTGGTTGGTAAGTTGGTGGACAGGTTCGATGAAAGTTGGTGTGTGACTGGGATGAATTGATTAGATTTTGGTGAAGATCTGGATCTGGATACGAGAATTTTAAAAGTGATTCTTTGCCATTGAGAGATGGGGCCAAAACGAGATATAGCACAATATCTCAAAATGTTGTGGATGGCAGAGGTAACCACCTTTGGTGGCAGAGGTAACTATGCAAGATGGATTTTTTTTTGTTGTTGTTTTCAACATCCATCACCTACTCTGACGCAACTCCACTCAATTATCTTGGTGAAATGGCATCTCGTAATATTGGATGCTATTTACCATTTTGCAAATTTGATGTGGCATCATGGTGCTGCCGTTCCTTCATGCCATAGGTGGTCTAACAATGAGTTTTTTTTTTCCCCCAAACGACAGCCAATTTATAAAGATTTAATAATTGGGCAATTGATTGAGTTGATGTTTTACCAACTCGTTTTGAAGACTAATTTTATTTGTGGCCTTGTACTTTCGGTCAAACGTAAAAAAGCAGAGAACATTTTGCTTTACCCAGGTATCGCCACTCATGATAATCATGATGTATGCCCTGTGCAGAGTGTTAGTGCAGTTAAAATCTAATCTGAAAGCTGTCACAATGCTTCAATCCTGGGATAGGTCTCCACTCCAACTTGGGAAGTCAGGGCAGGAACTTGCAATTTGTCCAGGGGGCCGGCAACAGCTCGTCCTCACTTCGTCAAAGACATCATGGGATCTTTAACGTCAACCAAATAATGCTGGCAGATGGGGCACCCAGTTTAACGTCCATCTGAGGAACGGTACACACATTAATGAATCACCTTGCCTGTGAAGCACCAGGATGACAGTTTATAGCTGGGCTGAGATTCAAACCTAGGCTAGACAGCCTAGAGGCGAGTTTGCGTAACTCTCGGCCATCCTGCCAGCCCGTATCACCATTACGAAGGTATATATTCATGGAGAAAGCTCAAAAGGGTGTCACAATGGACTGCCACCCAAAAGGGGCAGTGTGTAACAGTCACAACAACTGAACACATGTACTTTAACCGAGACACTAAAGTACATGGTTATGCAAGGCTGTGAAAGGCTTGTCAAAGCAATACACATGCACCCTGGCACTAATGCTAAAATGTATTGTTATACAAGGAGCCATTGCTTCTGCCTTTTGCTTTCATAAACAGAGCACAATTGTTAATATGAAATTTGTCAGAAATACTCTTAATGTAAAGCCTACATCCACCAAAAGGGAAAGCGTGCTGAAACACACGCAAAAAATATATACTGGCAAAGAGAGAAGCAAAGATTGAAATAAAAGTAAAAGTTGGAAAGCAATTAAACACGGGACAAAAAAATAAAGTGGAAAAATAAGAAAGAATAGAGCAGAAAGCATAAAAAGCATTGGTTCAACTCCTGCATATAATTAGCATAACTAGTGTGTTCACCATTTTCGATGAAAGATGAAATCGGTGAGGAGAAAACCTGAACCAAAACGTGTCACTCCAAGGAGAGATCTCCACAGGGCATAAATATGGATCACTATACTGTTGGATCCAACAATACCACATAAAAGCCCATTTCGTCAATTGACTGTTCATCCTGAATTCCAAGTGAGGTGAGTGTTAGATTTTTTTGTGATCATAATGATTCCTACCTTGTCTGCTGCTTCTTCCGCTTGATGCTGGGACGGTGCAGCTGTGAGTGTGGGCTCAGGTGGTATATGAGCTGTCGGCAGATCTTCTCAAATGCGCGCACAGCCTCTGCTTCCTGCCGAGATAGCACACACAGGTAACCATGATTCTGGTGATGTGCATGGTCCATGTGGCATAAGTGAAGCAAATAAACAGTGTTGTGAAGATATAGATAGAAAGAATTATCCCCTAACTGAGTTATTTTTTAATTACATGTCTAAGGTTTATCTTTTGCATCAAAAACTAGAACGGTCATCGGTAGAGTGGACACGTCTGCCAGGCTGAACTTTTTTTTAAATGTAGTCGAGGCTCATGGCAGAGCTCGGGCCACTGAACGGATCAGGACATAGGATGCAAAAGGAACAGTAGAGAGAGGGGGTAAACACCAACAGCAAGCAGAAGGAAAAGATAGAGGGAGACTTGAACAAACAAGGGGTATGGGGGCAGGAGTTGATGCATGGGTGAACAAGACAATGCATGAGGTGAACAATATGGATACAAAAGGAAACTTCAAGGAGAGAAAACTGGAAATTTGGATGTAGGATGGATTGGGAAGGGGGGGGGGGGAGGTTAAGAGGAGAAAAGATAAAGGTTTTGGGTTGGGGACGATTGAGATGATGGTGAACAGCTGTCTTTAATACCTGGAGGGAAGAATGGATTCAAGAAAATGTGTAAGTTAGTTCCACAGGCAGGAAAAGGGAGGAACGAATGAGTGGTGTGGTGAACAGTGATCATGGATTTATGTAGTTTCACAAGAAGGGGGTTGATGGTGGACCGATATGTGTCCTGCAGGAAACCTGGGGGGGGGGGGGGCAAGCATGAA
>CM068955.1:103495240-103514704 GCA_035128595.1 Eptatretus atami
CTGGTTGTCGTGGTGCAGACACTGAGCTGACGTTTTAGAGGTTGTGGGCTCAAATTTTAGCTGAAATATGCAATATGAAGGATATTAATTTGAATCTATGCATCTCAGTAGATCACTGTCACATATATGGGTAATAACCAGCGAGCTCACTAATGACCTTCAGCAAGTGGGGGGGGGGGGGGGGCAGGGATACTGACTGCTGCTTGGGATGGACATGAAAACACCTAATGCAGTCTCACTCATATCCCCTAACTGAGATATATTTTTAATTACATGTTCTAGGTTTTATCTTTTGCTCAAAAACTAAAAAGAGCAGAGGGTGCAAGACCACAAAAGAGGTGGTAGAAGACAGAAAGACCACTGAACTGTGTGCGACGGTGAAGTGAAAGGCCCAAAGATTAGCTTCATCACGGAAGATTCCAATAATCTTGAAGGCCTTGGCTTACACGTCATCAAGCTGAACAGGATGTGAGACAGGGGAGCCAGCCCAGAGAGAAGAGCAATACTCCATCGAGCTGCAGATGAAGGCCTTGTAGGTGATAGAAGTTCAGGTGTTCCAAGGAAGTGGACCTTGTACTGAAGGTGGACAGAAGTTTTAAGTTTTGTATCCCACTGATAGGCCAGATCTGCATCCAGACCTTAACCACAATATAATCCACTTGTTCTTTTCACCTTCCCAACTAATCCAACAAGTTTTGTCAAAATATTATTTATGCTGTATATCGTTTTTGGCCTCATCTCTCAATGGTGAAGAATCACTTTAAATATGAAAAAATAGGATCACTGGACCTGCAGCATATATGGGCCCTGGCCTAATGTTGTAACCCAAATGTGGTGGAATTTTGACTGATGGATCTGGAGAAAAAGATTTGGGAAGGAATTTACACGATTTCCCCAAATATTTACAAAGTCCACCATTTCGACACACTTCTGGTCACGTGATCGGCACGACCTCCGCAATTTAACAGCACGACCCTGTCCTAATTTTGTAACCCAAATTTAGTAGCATTCTGACTGGTGGGTCTCGAGAAAAAGATTTTGGAAGGAATTTGCGTGACTGCCATTTTGACGCACTTGCAGTCACGTGATCAGCATGTCCTCCACAATTTAACATCAGGACCGTGTCCTAATGTCATATCCCAAAAATTCGTAGCATTTGGACTGGTGGTTCTGGAGAACAAGATTTTGAAGAGATTTATGCGATTTTTCTCAAAAATTGATGAAGTCGTCCATTTTGATACATTTCAGGTCATGTGATCGGCATGACTTCTGCAAGTTAACATCCCGAGCCTGGCCTAATGTTGTACTCCAAATTTGGTAGCAATCTGACTAGTGGTTCTGGAGAAGATTTTTGAAGAAACTTCCTAAGTTGGCCATTTTGACCTACTTAAAGTCATGTGACGATCTTTGCAATTCCTGTTACGAGTCAGAAGAGGAAAGTTGCTGCCAAATTTCAGCTGGATCGGCCCACTGGTTTGGCCGGAGAAGTCGAAAAAGGAGACGTATGGACAGATAATGCATGATGACAATACCTTATCTGGAATTTAAATTCCAGATAAGCGAAAAATTCTCATATCCAGATCCAGATCATCACCAATATCAAATCAATTTGTCACCAAAATCAGTTCAAAATCAAATCAAACACCCAACCTGTCCACTAAGTTTCGTCCGAATCCGTCCATAACTTTTTGAGATATCCTGCTCATACGGAAAGACAAAACAGATAAACTGGGATGAAAACAACCTCAATTCACCTTCAGTGGTGGGTTAAAAAATTGCTGACAAAAAGTGCTAGTTGACTCAAGTTTGGCAAATTTCTTGTACTCTATCTTGGTTTTCCTCATACTTAAAAGCTCTTCTACAATCAGTTGTCCTCAGAGGCATTAGAAAATGCTTTAGCTTTACCATAGAATACATCACTACTCTTTCCAACCTAACTCTAAGTCATCTAAATCCATGGTTCCTATGGAGATGCTTCTTTGATTCTTCTTTTTCTTCTTCTCATATCTGTTTCTCTCAACATGAAAAGTTCATCAGAGCTCTCCATTTTGAAATGAAACCGAGTGTGATGGTAGGCTTCAAAATCCATCTGGCTAACAGCTGAGACTGACGAAAAAGACAGTACCAATTAAGATCACCTTTTCATGTTAGGTGTCTGTATCTTAGGACCTCGAGAAAAGGTACAAGGTAGCTGTTATGCAGATTGCTATAAATGTCTCTTTTAGCATCAGGTTAACGACTGCTCGCTCGATTCCCGACCCGACTATTAAACATCTGATTGGTGCTTCGCAGGCAGGGCGATACATCAATTGTTGTACTGTCACTCGGATGTACGTTAAGCTGGGGACCCATCAGTTCTCATTGATTGCTGTTGGATGCTAAATATCCCATCGTATCTTTCAATGAAGAAGAGGTGGTGAGTTTTGCCTGCATCCTGGACAAATTACAAAATCCTACCCTAATGTTAAGGTGCACTTCACAGATGTATCTCTGTGAGGATACGATCAGCAGGTCAAGTTCATAATTGAATCCCAATTCAATATGCAATCGCTAGCGACCGACTGCTGGCACATGGATACATCAAATCAACTCAACCACTATTCCATCTTTAAGGGCCTTTTATATTTACCTACAAATGGTTTGCTTGCTTTGAGTAAGTGATGCATTAAATATTAATAGACAGATGGGAAGTTGTGTACAAATGATATTTTGATCCCACATCATTCAGTGGAGGCTTAAAGGACCACCACAGCAGTTGTAGACCAGGAACCATTATATGGAACTTGAGGGTATCAACTTACTCTTGTGAAACAAACCATGGAATTTTCACGTCTACTTCGCATAAGAGAAAACACCTTCATAACTGTGTGTTCCGTGGTGCAGCACACCTCCTGATGCTGTCCAAGATGGCAGATTTACTTGGATGTCTTGCTTCGAAGCACAGGACTATGCAAGAAGGTCATTTTCAGAAGGCCATCGTTTTGAAATGCCTTATGCTTGTAATAAAATTTTCTTTGGAATATAGGGCAAAGCTAAAAAGCTTAACAGAAGGGTTGGAGAAGAATCTCAGGGTTGCACCAGCAGAAGCAGTTTTAACAACTAAAAAAGGATCACACAGGACACCAGCATACACAAGTGACCCCATAAATACCCAAGGTCAACCAGCTTAACTGGCAACCGGTTTCACCCTTATTGAGGCATCATCTAGAGCAGTGAGTGTGGATTGAAATCCAACAAGGTATCTTTACCTCCACCACTGAAGGTGGAAGGAGGTTATGTTTTCACCCCTGTCTGTCTGTTTCTTTGTTACTTGCAAAATCGAAGATTTTTCAAGTATATTGGTCAGTCGATTTTGTTATTCTCTCTGTCTCTCTGTCTGTATATGCCTGGTGTTGGATTAATGATTAGGGTGGTGGGCTTAGGATCCTAAGATCCTGAGTTCAAATCCCACTTGGCTGTTGAATTAATACCAGGTGGGGTTGACTCTGCCTGCTGACCTTCCAAGGTTAGCAAAATGAGTGCCAGCTTGCTAGTATCCTGTGTCGGAGTGGTGACCCGTCCAGGATTGTAACCAATAGCCAAGGAGACTGCTTTGGCAGCACTAATGCTCTGCACAAAGTATGGTCCTGATGGATGGATATCTGTTTGTTGCCTACAGGTCACAATTTTAAACTGATCTTCACAAAACTTCATCATATGGTAGCATTTGTCATAGGGAAGAAGCCTATTGTTTTTGAGGTCAAAAGGTCAACAACTTCGGTGAGAATCAAAATCTATTTTCATCCGATTGACTTGAAATTTGAAGAGGATTTATAGTTCAGGTCACTGAATTCAACTAGCCAATTATTATCGAGGTCACATGGGCAAAAGGATACATAGGCCAAATTTCTAAAATTTTCAATTTTCATCTGATTGACTTGAAATTTGAATAGGAGTTGCAGATTTGGTCATTGAATTCAACCACAAATTATTTTGAGGTCAAATTTGTTTTAAGGATTTTGCAAGTGTCGTGCTCCGCCACGACGTCTTCTTGTTCATTCGGATTTCGGCAATTATGTTGGTCGGTTGTGTGTGTCATTCTGTGTGTCTGTCTGTTTGTTTGTGTGTTTGTTTACCCTGTAGCAGCCACACCGTTTCAGCGATCATGACCAAACTGGGTACAGACGTCGGCCATGGTCCAACTTAGACACTTGTGTCGTTTTTGGTGAATCTATGTCAAAGGTCAAGGTCACCGACAAACCGAAATCTTATTTTCGCAATAACGTCTGCTAAAATGGTCGTATCGACTTAAACCAAATCCAAAATGTGCATCTTCCAATTCTGCATCCAACCATATGTCTCATTGGGGTGTCACACCAACACCCTTCTTAGCGGGTCGGGGTCGAATGTCAGGGGGGTCGGCTCAAAAATTTCAAATTGCGATAAAAACGCCATTTCAAGTCCGATTGACTTCCAAGTTATGATCATGACCAAACTAAGTGCCATAACTCATTAAACAGGAGCATGTATGCGGCTTGTAAGAACCAAATTGATTTCCAGGTTTTTGTTTTTTCAGAGATCATGGAGATATGACCAAGTTATTCTGGCAATTCCTTGCTCAACGAGCAATTTCATTTGTTTGTTTTTGTGCAGGATATCTGAAAAAGTTGTCGATGGATCTGGATGAAATTTGTTGAACGGGTTGGGAGTGTGACAAGGACGAACTTTTTAGATTTTGGTGAAGATCTGAATCCCGATCCAACTACTAGAATTTTTATAGTGATTCTTCACCATTGAGAGATAGGGAAAAAAATGATTTTTGCATGATATTTCAAAAAAGTATTGGGCCTGATATGTTCTAATGGATCAGGCATTATGGGGTGGAGGTATGTGCTCTACCGAGTGCCCTTCTTGTTCTTATTTGTTTTCCTGGTTGCAAATGGTTGTGGCCAAGAAGTGAGCCATTGGTGACAGCTGCCATTATGGGTGAGAGACCTAATTGGCATTTAGCGCTGTGCATGCCTACAAAATGGGGGGAAATGACCGGTTTGCAGTCTGGAGCTAAAATTACTGCACCAGTACAAGCCTCACCCGTTTGGGACAATGTAGATCCCTGGCAAGGCTTAAGATGAGATCGTGGGATATAGGATCCACCACATTGCGAAAGCTTGCGTAGCGGTACAGCACGTCATCCAGCGATGTAGTTTCCATGCCCAGATCCTGCGTGCATCATACACAAGCATCGAGCCAAACACAATTACGGGCAAAATTAAGGACATTTCATTGACAAGCTTGTACAGTATTTAGTAGTGGCATTATTTGCAAAGTATGATAAAACCATGTTTATTGAGATTAAATACTTGCCTATCATTGACAACAGCCTGCTCCCATTTGTGACCTTGGGTTGGTACAATAGCTTAAAGGTATGCACACTCTCCTATGAGTTGTCGCACCTCGGTCTGAATGTAGACCCTGCTATTAAACTTCCCTTTGAGCTATCTCGATGGTGTCTTTCGTGAACATTAGTCACATTATTATCTTGCCAAAACGAAGTTTTTGCAAGATATGTTAGTCAGCTTGTATGTTTTTTTTATTTTTTAATTTTGTTTGTCTGTAATCACGTATAAAAAAATTCTGCAGAGCACAGTATCATTGGAATATTTGTAACTTCGCATATCAGAGGCCTATAGAGGTCCCTTTCAGCGCACAAATTTTGAAGGTCAAAGGTCAAGGTCACTTTGTCGCAAATCAGGGGAGTCGACGAAACCCTTATTTTTTGAGTAATTTTGATCGGATCGTCTTCAAACTTCATGGGAATATAGTTCATGGTCTGGCGCTCAGCTGATTAATTTTGGTGGCGATTGGCCTTGACCTTCATGTTTTTTTTTTAATTTTTTTTTTTGTCTGTAATCACTAGTATAATCACTCTGCAGAGCACAGTTATCATTGGAAATTTTTTGTAACTTCGCATATCAGAGGCCTATAGAGGTCCCTTTCAGCGCATAAAATTTGAAGGTCAAAGGTCAAAGGTCACTTTGTCCGAAATCAGGGGAGTCGACGAAACCCTTATTTTTTGAGTAATTTTGATCGGATCGTCTTCAAACTTCATGGGAATATAGTTCATGATCTGGCGTCAGCTGATTAATTTTTGGTGGCGATTGGCCTTGACCTTCATGGTAGCGCCTAAGGTCAAACATATTTGACCCAAGGTCAAATTTTCAAGTTTTAGGAACCATATTGTGTAGTACCTCAAATTGAACACCTCGATGATGCTTCTAGATATGTCAAACTTGAGACATATATGACGTCATTTGGTGACGTTATGAGGCAAACGCATATTTTCATGGTTACTCTGTAGAACGATTCTCATCGGAATCTCTCGTAGCAGATATTCCTCAAGGAGTCGCTCCTGGTGGATAGCAGCTCTGTTCACCTCAGTGTGACCTTAAAGAAGTCACACGTTGGTCACCTTTTGGCAAGATACGGGTCACCCTGCGGGTGACATTGGTTTATTTTATTGTCGGCACCTTGACCAAATGACAAATTCCTTTCCAATTCACCTCCAATCTAACATCTGATCTGGCTAGCCGGTTTGTGAAAGATTTGAGCAAAATATGTTCCCCAGCCGACGACGCAACAAGCTGGGAATAATTAGGGGATGGGGAGGGGGAGAAGGAGGTACTAAAAGCAGGAGAGAGTTAATCCTATTTGTGATCTGTCTATGGTAATAGAGTAATTTATAACACTTGCTACTTCAGCTGCAGTAGCAAGTGTTATAAATGCTCAATTGATGTACGTGCTGTGACTTCTGACAACCACGAATATACAGTATATTCATATAGATATGCCTGATACACAATTTTAAAGGGGTAATCCATGAATTACAAAGACCCTTGGGTGGAGGAGATAGGTGGGGAGAAAAGGGGAAAGTTGAAGCAACAGCTCTAATCTTGATGCATCACATAATCATCTAAAGAAGATGGGTCTAAATAATAGAAGATGAAAAGAATAAGAAGAATCAACTAAGAGTTAGTTAGTAGCATAGATTGCCGAATATTTGGTTGGTTTGTTTTTGCTAGAAATTGGATTTTGGGATCTGAACGATGGCGATGCACAGTTATCATCTCTGCCATTTGCGATGGATGGAGGCTATGTTTGCACCCATCTGTTTATTTGTGTGCAGGATATCTCAAAACGTTGTGGACGGATTCGGATAATGTTTAGTGGGCAGGTTGGGTGTGTGACAAGGAATAATTGATTTGATTTTGGTGAAGATATGAAAAATTTTAAGTTTTTTTCAAGTGATCCTTCACCATTGAGAAATGGGGCCAAAAACGACATGCAGTATAGCACAATATCTCAAAAACTTCAGGATGGATTATGACAAAACTTGGTGGATGAGTTAGTTGGATGACCAGAACAAGCTGATTAGATTTTGGTTCAGGTCCAGATCCTGATCCAGCTTATCAGAACAGGGATACAAAACATAAACTGTTCAGCCTGACAGAGGTATGCGCTCTGCCGAGTTCCCTGCCATTCGTTTGATTAATTCTATATGTGAGACTGCTGTCCAGTCGAGTCCTGTTGGGAATACTACTACAACTACTACTACTACTACTACTTAATGGCCCAATATTTTCCCACCTTCTTGTTGGGAAACATCTTAGACCCAAGTTTTCCATAAACCGGCTGGCTAGGCCTGGTATTTGAATGAAGGTGATTTGTGCAGGAATTGGAAATTTGTTTAGAATGCCATTGGTAAGTTGCCTACACTTTGCGGAAGACAACATTGGATCTTTGAGATACACTAACTAATTTTATCAGATGAAACGCATGGCTCAATGTTCATTTGAGAGATGCCACACTTTGTGATGCGACATCCCGCAGGCTAAACACCACTTCCACAGTTTATAGTCGGGTCAGGAATAAAATACAGACCAGATAGCTCTAAGGTAAGCGCACTACCTTTGCACCTTCCTTTTTGTCTGTATGCCTGGTGTTGGCTTAATGGTTAGGGTGGTGGCCTTGGGATCCTAGGGTCCTGAGTTCAAATCCCACTTGGCTGTTGAATTAATATCAGGTCGGGTTGACTCAGCCTGTCATCCATCTGAGGTCGGCAAAATGAGTGCCAACTTGCTGGTGTCCTGCGTCGGAGTGGTGACCCGTCCAGGATGGTGCCCAATAGCCTAGGAGACTGCTTCGGCAGCACCAACGCTCTGCACAGAGTGTGATCCCAATGGATGGATGGATATGTCTGTCCCGTTAAAATAAACACTTCAACATTAATTCAACAGCACTATATACTAACTTCCATAAACACAAATTCAACAAGAAAAGCACTCAATAGGGCGCATTCCTCCACCAGGCTGAACAGTTTATGTTTTGTATCTGCATCCGGACCTGAACCAAAATTGAATTGGCTTGTTCTTGTTACCTGCCTAACTTATCCACCAAGTTTTGTCATAATCCATCCATCCATAACTGTTTGAGTTATCGTGCTGTTTATCATTTTTGGCCTGATCTCTCAATGGTGAAAAATTACTTTAAAAATTCTCGGATCCGGATCCGGATTCGGATCTTCACCAAAATCGAATCAATTTGTCCTTGTCACACATCCACCCTGCCCACAAAATGTCGTCTGAATCCATTTATAACTTTTTGAGATATCCTGCTCAGAAACAGACAGACAGGGGTGAAAACGCAAGACTAGAGGTGCATCCCACCAACGATTATGGTGGTGCACTGTCTAAATTTTGCCTTTGGTTTGGTTGATTCATTTGATTAATTCCTTGTATGCGCAGTTCTTTCCTTTAATCACTTGCAGTTTTGGGTGGTGGCCATACACACACGTGCCATTATCATATTATTTAAGAAACGACTATCCCATGTTGCCATAGGTGCACGCGTAGTGATATAAGCCACGTGAGTTTTGTTCAGTCGGACAAAGGCGTACTTCGGCCTGCCCCTTTAAGAGTAGGGGCGAAGACTGGAGAAAATGAGTTGGTGGCCTGTGGGAATTGGCGAGCAGACGAGTTGGGAAGTCTGAGATTCATGGATGCTGCACCAGTTGCAATGGAGTTTCGAGCCAGGAGCCCAGGCAGTTGGTGAGTGGCAGAGAACCGTACTGAATCCCAGACCAGTGACACCAGTAGTTGTCTTGGTGTGCCCGGGAGACTCCCCAACGCAACCCCGAAGCTGCCACATGAGCTACCCAACTTGACATACAAGATAACCAGGCACCACACCATATTTTACACCCAAGCGGTTTTTCTTTACTACTTATTCTCTCTGTCGAAATCATGCTTGGGCAATCACTTCCAGACACTTGAATGTAGGAATAAAGAGGCTCATCAATGCGACCAATTAAAATCTCCGAGGAAACGATATGTTTATTTAATTGTGTTTGCTCAACAACAAAAATGAAATTTCATGAAGGCAAAACATTCCCGTCGAGTAGTACAGTGAAAGAGGGAATTCCCCCCTCCTCCTACCCCACCCTCCCCACCCACATGTTCTTATCAGTAGTACTTGTTAACCTATTAAATTTGTGGTCATGTCTGAGAAGATAGGCAAGGCTAAAATTCCACCAATTTAACTACATAATATGTGCATAGACTCAAACTGCCCTATTAATTATGTACAATGGTGATCTATCAGCTCCTCAAAGTTCAGCAATGGTCCTTTGATTTATCATGAGAATTGTCGTCCCTTTAATACCACAGCTCTGGAAATTGGGTAAATACAATTATTGGATATAACTAGCAGGTATCCGTCTAGGACGGGTATGGGGGGACAGGACGGATCACAATACTCGGTTACAGTAGTTTCTTTGGATGTTTTACGCCGCATTCAACAGCTCAGTTCATATTGGTGGCATGTCTGGGCGCCCATGGTAGTGTTTGAGACTGGTTGCTTTAGATTGTTGGCCTTGACACATAGTGCCGGATGAGTAACACAAACGATTTGACATATTTATCGTTTCTATATTACCTCCATCAACAGATTAACAACATGGCAGGATAAAAGTCGTAAATTCTGAGTTGAACAAACGTCCTGAACTCATGGACTTCGTTAAGTAAAGCACGTCGTCTGGCACCCGGCCGTCGGTTTTCCGCCGAACGCTGCTGATTGTGACGTCATCGATTCCCTCTTTGAAAATTCTATCTATATTCGATTTTTTGAATCCGCTATCACCTGCGTAAATACATGGAACACATAATGTGAAGATTTCGGAAGTTTGAACAGAATATGTTCGGAGAAAAGTGTGTTAGAGGTTCCAGGCTTACGCTCATTATATTATGATGATGATATACCTTTTGATACGAATGCGCCAAAAAAGGTCCGTAATGCAGCTGAGCAGTGTGGACAGGGTGGGTTTTTGACATCTGGACATACAAGTAATGGACAACCAAATGGAAACACCTGGGCAAATGAGGGACACCAAGTATATTGAAAGCAACGACTTCCACACAGGTGTGGCCCATGTGTTAATTCAGCAAATGACATCCCAGCATGCTTAGGGTCACATATAAAAATTCTGCACAAGCCTGGTTGCCTATAATTATGGCTAGCATGGCAGCAAGAGGAGGCCTCAGTGACTTTGAAAGATGGGTGATTGTTGGGGTGTGTTTGGCAGGAGTTTTCATGACAAAAACAGCTCAACTTGCTGATGTTTCATGAGCAACGGTGTCGAAAGTGATGTCGACATGGAACTCCGAGGGAAAGACATCATCAGCAAAGGGCAACAGTGAGTGGAAGTGCATACTCTAGGATCGTGATATCCGTGCATTAATTTGAAGTGCAGGCGAGCAACTGCAGATCAAAGCACTGTAAATTTCAATATGGGGCATGAGGAGCCAGTTTCATCAAAAACGGTCCACCAAGAATGCCACACAGTGGGATACCATAGTCGGATTGCAGTGCACAAACCTCTCATCACAACTGGCAATGCACATTTGCGAGTCCAGTCGTGAAAAGAGCACAGGCAATGGACTACCGAGCAGTGGAGAAATGTGATACGGTCAGATGAATCATCCTTCACCATGTTCTTCACAAACGGACGAGTGCACCTGAGGCACCAACCTAAAGAACTGTACATTCTTGAGTACTTGGTTCCACAATGAAGAGTTGTGGTGGTTCTGTAATGTTGGGTGCATTTTCCTGGCATGGTTTGAGTGCAGTTATTCCCTTGGAAGGCAAAGTCAATGCCAATTGCTACTTAATGGGACTGAGTGATCGTCTTCACTCCATGTTGCAGAATTTCTTCCCTGCCGGGAGGGGTGTCTTCCAGGATGGTAATGCTCCCATCTATGGAGCAAACCCCAATGGTTTGATGAATGTGACACTGGTGTTATCCATAGGTCATGTCCTTCTCAGTCACCAGATTTTAACCCCATTGAACATTTATGGGATATTCTGGAATGACGCCTGAGACAGTGTTTTCCACCTCCATCAAACAGGTGTGAGTTGATTGGCTTTCTCGTGGAAGAATGATGCTGTATCCCTCCTGCAGAATTCCAGATACTGGTGGACTCTATGCCACAGCGCATACAGGCCGTACTGGCCGCATGTGGTGGCCCAATGCCCTATTGAGTGACTTCACATTGGTGTTTCCATTTTTTTTGTCCACTCCCTGTACGTTTACAGGGACAGAGAAACGATGATGTCGGCGAAATAAAGGTTTTATAAATGCGCATACTGAAATGGGAGGGCCTTTCATGAACCAGCTGGCCAATCGATGTTCGCCTGAAGGTGCAGGAATTTGGAATTTGTTCAGCGTGCCAGCGATAATTCACCTCCTCTGCGCAAAGGACTCCATGGGATTTTTAACGTCCACCACTTAATGCTATTAGACGGGACAGTTTAACGTCCATCGGAGGGACAGCACTCACACACGTTAATGAATCAACCTGCCTGCGAAACACCAGGATGACAGCTTATAGCTGGGTCGGGATTCGAACCCAGGCTCGAGAGCTTCGAGGAGAGTGTGTGCACCTCTCGGTCCATGGTTCTAGGCTATCCTGTCAAAACGTGCACCATCATGACGGCTGGATTCATCAGAACCCCTCTCCAGATTCAGACATCGAACCCGCAAGCTGTCCGGATGAGCGATGACCCCGACGTAGAATCGGGGACAGCCGAAAAAGAATCCGTTTCCACTTGCGACTCGAACTGTGACCGGGGCCTTTTCGCGACGTAAACATGCAATTTTCCTTCGCCGCTCGTCGAGTACCCACCCCGCCATCAGGTCGTGAGTAATCTCGACACAACTTGCACAAACACTTGTGTCATGACCCGTTGGGGTATCGATTGCAAATGTTTAAAACCCACCTGGCGCAGCGAGCGCAAAACCCCAGTGGCGCGCTCGGCGCATCCATCCCGCACCAAACCCTGCAGCTCGCGCACCAAGGCCACCCTGCGCTCGTATGGGGCCGGGGTCACGGCCGCCCTCCCCGTTCGGCTCTCCTCCGGTGGTCGCGCCTGCTTTCCAGCCTTGGAACCCATTGGTGCCATGGCGATGGATTCAAACCCAACGTCTCCTGTGGATCTTCTGTGCGATCCAGTTCGTAGTGATCGTGGTGGTGGTGGTTTGCAGTTCTGCTGTTGGTTCGACTTATTCAAAAAGTAAACAACGAGCACGTGCACCAGGACCCCCTTTCACTCCCTCCCCCCCCGCCCCCCAGAGGCGTGAAATGCCCTCCACGAGGGCGAAGGGGGATATTTGGGGGGTGAGCTCGGGGACAGGGTGCAATCGGAAATTCTCCCGCACTCCGAGTCGCCTCGAAAACTTCACACGACGTCGGTCGCACAAACCATTGTGACAGCCGGACTGGACCCCCCTGCGCAAGCTCTCGAGGCACGTCCCACTGTCACCTCTTTTGCCAGGTGACGGCGCGACGCTGTGAAACGGGAGCGGCCCGCGGTCCACTTCACCCCTCCTCGTTCCAGTGTCCCCGCCCCGATGCTCAGTATTCCCTGGGCGGAGCCCGAGATACGAGCCAGTCCAGGAATCACCTTCCGTTCGCCACCCACGTACCGGATCCCCGAGGCTAGAGCCGTGTCCGCGGCGCCCAATATCGTACTGAAGTCTGAATGTGTCTCGAATGAGGGACAGGACACCGGTGACTGCTACCTCGTGTTGTCCGCACAGGGGATGTATTTCCTGTACAACAAATCTCGAGCTTTGCCCGTTTCCTTTTTGACCCTCTCTCCAAAGCGAGGTTTCTCAGCTCTGTCACCTGAACACGTGGCGACATTAAGGGGGCGTGTCAGGGCGGGGAAAGTATCCTGGCCCCGCCCATGCACGTTTTCCAGCGATCAGCCAGCGGTTTGAATTTCCTCTCCGGGTAATGATTATTTATTAATAAACAGAGAAAAGGACGAATGTTCGCTGGAAGCAAGTTCGTTTTCGCTTATCTACATCATCCCCCGTTTGAGTGCATGGTTCCCAGAATTTTTCTGCGATTCTGCTTTTGTACGTACTACATAGATAACTATTCTCCCCTGATAAGTTCTCCTGATTCACACCTCGTACGGAAGGATTGTTTTATTCATTTTTTTTTTTCTTCTTTTTCTCTGTAAATCCCCAGAAATTCCTGCGGAGGCCGCTATGCCCTGTCCACGACTGGCTCCGAAACACATGCCATGATTCTCAGGCTGTAGATTGGACAACAAACAGCTCATTATTACATATATGTATATATATATATATATATATCAACCGTTCATGGTCCTAATAACGACGTGATTTGAATAATTACGAACATATCATTAAAAGATTGCCTTTGCAAGTACTGCAGATAGTATTTCGTAAATGCGTCCGATTCGCGAAGATAAGGTGAGCTGTCTCGAACGTCAGGCCTGGCCAGCCGGTTCGTGAAAGACTTGGGCCAAGTTTCCCTTGACCGACCCCACAAGAACCCTAAACAAATCTTATATAAGCAGCTGAAAGCGTGTCCTGGGACTTATGGCTCACCCTGAAGTTATCTCGCTCCGTCAGGTCGTGTCCGACTTCTGGTGACATTCATGATCAGATTTCTCCAAACATCCCAATCCTACACTGCTTCCTGAAACTCTGGTAGAGACAGCTTGGTTGCAGCCTTTACCCCGTCCACCCAGCACATACACAGTCTGCCTTGTCCTCTTCTTCCCTCAACCATACCAAGACTGGTTGATTTCTCCAGACTATCGTTTTCTGCACGCATGACGTGTCCAAAGTATAAGAGTTTCTGTTTTAGCATCAACACTTCTAATGTACATGGTGGTCTAATTTCTTCAAGAACTGATTTGTTTGTTCTTCTTGCAGTTCATGGAATTTTAAACATTCATCTGTAACACCACAATTCAAAACTTTTAATCTTCTTCCTTCCCTTTTTCACTGTCCACGACTCATATCTATACATTGCAACTGGAAATTCCAGAGCATTCACCATTCCCCTCTTGATTTGTATTGTTTTGGTTGTCAGGGTAGATAGAGGAATTTCATAGCAAAGATGGGATTGTTCAGAGTTGCTTGGTCCGTGGATGTGTAGGAGACATCTCAATGTAAATTAAGTAGGGAAACTGTGAGCTTAAGTGTTTCATGTCACCACATGGGTGGTGGTCCCGATTAAGGATAATTTCCTCCAGTACGTGATTGCCCCCTGTGACCTTTTCCTATGTTTTTGCATTTCAAGACTGGCGATAAAATGGGGTGACATCCTTAAACAACAACAACCGAGCTGCACGTCCAAGCAGGCAGAAAGCCCTGCCTCCAGGGGTGATAGCTGGTGGAACCACATCCCCGGAGTGTAGGATTAACGGGCGTGACGTCAGAGAGCCGACGGAAGTAAAGCGAGGTTTGGAGCGGGAGAACGAGGATGACACAATGTGGGAGGACATGATCGAGTAAGGGGGTCTCGCTGGCTGGTTACGTCTAGACATGACCAAATACAGCAACACAGTTCTCGTGTCGTGCTGTGAATTTGCCCACATGACGGAGCAAGACGCTAGTCATCGACTGTTGGGCTGCATCGTGTGAGACGTCCCTCGAAGCCTCGTGTTGTGCCATTCTGGGCGAGCGAGCTCGGCATTCTGCAGAAGAGCGGCATCGACCGCCCCAATCTTGAGGAGGAAGTTTCACAACAGCTTGGGGGCTCTCTTGACGAAGGCACCATCCGCTCGAATTACCTCCCATACGCTTCACGCAAAGAGAGCGGCTGTGCGCCATTTTGGGCA
This sequence comes from Eptatretus atami, assembly GCA_035128595.1. Classification (NCBI taxonomy): domain Eukaryota; kingdom Metazoa; phylum Chordata; class Myxini; order Myxiniformes; family Myxinidae; genus Eptatretus; species Eptatretus atami. The sequence goes on from CM068955.1 coordinate 103,510,436, forward strand.
CATTTTCCCGCATAGGACGACGCGGCTCAACCCCAAAGCCCATAAAAGGTCTCTTCTGGACCCAAAGCTAAGTGCTAGAATATAGGAGGGATTTTCTTTGTTTTATTCTGTCCCCTCGTCTGCATTTTAAAGTCTGTGTGGAGGTGCCTCGAAATTAGATTCGGGTTACCTCACATCTTGATTTATTTCCATTATAACTGTTTGATTTTCTGTTTATTAAATCATTATTTTTTTAATTTGCTGGTGTCCGTGTATCTGTTGTGGGTTCGAGAGTACAACCCGTGTGCCTCCGTCCTTTGCCACCCTTTCCTTCCGGCGTGCGCCATAAATCTCCGAGAATCTCGGCTGTAAGCCTCCAAGGGAGAACTGTTTGGCCATCCGTCCCGGTAGGGGCAAAACCCGCTGGACACGACAGTATGATCACATCTTTGTCTTTCCAGATCGTTGTCAATCCCGACATTGCTGTTCTTTCCAACGCTAACCGTCGAAAAAGAGGTTTCGGTCCCCATGATGCAGTGCCCGGGCGCCATATTGGGTGGCAAGCTAAACAAGCGAGAAAAGGTAAACGAGGCCAAAGAATTAGCGTAACCTTCCATTGCAGTAAGTCAGAATAACGAGATAAACATGCTGCATTGTGGAGATACTGATACTATCCGTTGTCAGAAAAGTGAATACAACCATCACAGTAGCACGCACTGCATTATGGGATAGCTCTGAAAACCCTCTATCAATTTCTCATCCACACTCTCTACTCCACTCACTACACTCTTAGAACCCAGGAAGATGAAACTTTCCACCATTTCCATGTGATTGTCTCCAAATATGAACACCTCGATCTTCTCAGTTGACAAGATTTTAATCTTTTTTAGGTTTAAATAAAGACCAGCTTTTTCACTTTCCTTATTCACTTTCTACAGCAGTTTCATCGAGTCCTCTTTACTTTCTGCCAACAGAGCGGTATGATCAGCGTATTTTAGATTGTTCATACATCTTCCGACAATCCCGACATATTTGTGTACATGTACTATAAATGGATGAGGTGTGTGTGCATGTGTGTAGCATGGTTTTTGTGAAGTTCTGCTGGAGCTTTCTGATGTGGAGTGTGATACAACTGTAGTGTACTTTTCATCGGTGCCAATTTGTTAATACTTTTACATCACCAACATTGTTACATTTACTTGTCCAACCAATGGCAGTAGTTTACGCATGGTTTTTTAATCTGGTTTCGAAACAATAATTTTACCCCACACTACCATTGGGCTCTTGGACCTCCCCCTTGAGGGACGAGCGGTGGAGAAAGGCTTGAACGGGAGTATGAGGATGCTTTCGGGCCGGGCAGCTCACTATTTACACCATCGTGAAAATGACTTACAGACTTGAGTTTCACTTGAGCTCACTGGCATTAAACTGCATTCACAGCCCTATCTTCAGTGATGCATTTTCTCTCTTGCCTCATGGAGTTTCGTACCACGTGTCTGTTCGTGGCCCTATCCTCCAGCAGCACGTTGCTCTCTGCACCCGGAGCGGTGTACCACATGTCGCATCGCGGCTCTCTCTTCAGTGGGTTTTCACTCCTTTCAACCCTGGGACCACAATCATCGAATCCCTTTTGGTGAGCAGATTAGTCACACAGGCACTGGCCTTTAATGACACCCGAGTCACCGAGTGGATCATATTATTTTTTGGACACGACGCCGAATTGGTCAACTGGTGATATGCCATTTCTTGCTTCTTTTTGAACTTGTGACTGTATTCATCCGCACTCAAGCCTCACAGCTTTTGAGACACCGCTCAGACTCAGCAAAGTCATTAACTTTAAATGGTGAGTAGAAGTAGACAACTCAATTTTCTGGACACCGAATGTACAGCAGTTTAACTAGAAGGGCACTCGATGGATCGCATACCTCCGGCACGTAATGCCTGATCCACGAGAAAATATCGGGCCTTATACATTTTTGAAATATCATGTGATAAAGTACTATTTCGTTTTTGGCCCCATTTCTCAATGGTGAAGAATCGCTTTAAAAATTAAATAATTCTCGTATCCAAATCCGGATTCGGATCTCCACCAAATATCGAATCAATTCGTCCTTGCTACACACCCAACGTGTCCAACAAGTTTCGACCAAATCCGTCCACAACTTTTTGAGATATCGTGCTAAATATCGGTTTAGCCCGATCTCTCAATGGTGAAGAATCACTTAAATTATCAGATCCGGATCCGCATCCGGATCTTCACCAAAATAGAATAATTTCTTCCTTGTCACACACCCAACGTGTCCACCAAGTTTCGTCCGAATCCGTCCACAACTTTTTGAGATATCGTGCTACATCTCGGTTTCGCTCTTTCTCTCTCTCTCTCTCAATGGTGAAGAATCACAAAACAAATGATCGGATCCGGATCTGGATCTTCACCAAAATTGAATCATTTCTTCCTTGTCACACACGCAACGTGTCCACCAAGTATCATCCAAATTCGTCCACAATTTTTTGAGAAATTGTGCTTTATATCATTTTTGGTCCAATCTCTCAATGGTGAAGAATCACTTTTAAAAAATATAGTCGTCGGATCCGGATCCAGATCTTCACCAAAATCTAATCAATTCGTCCTTGTCACACACCGAACCTGTCCACAAAATTTCATCCGGATCCGACCACAACTTTTTGAGATATCCTGTAAACAGACAAACAGACAGAAAGGGGTGAAAACAAAACCTCCGTCCACCTTTGGTGGTGGAGGTAATAAATAAATGGCCGTTATTAGTGTATAAATGGGGGAAATGGTGCATTGGTGATTGTAGACAAGGCACACAGTGGGATGCTGTTTGCAGAAGATTGATCCGTATGGATATATTTTCCCCAAAATATGACGAAGGGACAATTTCGATGCAGGAGGCCAGGAGGTCCATCAAGGCTGTGCAATGATTGCTAACCTATGGTTGTTTGGCCATGCTTTATGCTTTTTCAGTGCTGACGCCAAGCAATGAAGCAGCACGTACCATTTTTGAAGTCTTTGGTATGACTCAGCTGGAAGTTAACCATGAAATTACCGAGTCCGAGTACCTTTATCTTCTTTTGATAATCAATACAACTCCGTACAAAAGTTTATTGAAGGAAGTCTGTAGGTATAAGGGCAGGTAATACTCATTTAGTTCGGAGGAAAGAGATGACCACGTGACAGCACCACGGATTACTGCCCAAAGTTCGGCAGTGGTTATACAAGTTTTCAAAAGCTTCACCATGCAACCATGTCGTATTTATATTATAATACCAGCAGATATGTTCATTATGGATGGGTGATGAGGCTTCATAGGACAGAATGGGCTGAGAACTTCAAGACAACGAGAGAGTTTAAAAGTTATCGACTTTTACTAACCGCTACAGTCAGGTCAGGTATGGGAGCATGCGCTAAAAAGTGTGGGGGCTAGAAAAAAAACACCACCGACAAACTCCAGTAACAACTGGAAATAAGTCAGAGATGGTAGCCCACATCTCACAGCCATCTCAGTACCAGAGTAGAGTTCAGACATCAGATCGATCAGTTTTAGTGGCACCCACAAAGACCAAGATTCCTCCAGAGGGCATCCTGATTCACTGAATCAAACGCTTTACAGAGATAAACACAGGCTGCAAGCAGCCCCTGCCGAAACTCTCGTCTGCGTTCGGTGAGGACCCGAAGAGCAAGGATACGGTCAATCGTTGACCTCTTTGGTATGAAGCCTGAATGCTCTGGACGCTGGTGCTCAAGCAGATGGTGGCCTCCATCGAGTGCAGCCTGTGACTGCTGGTTGCATCATTGGTTGGGACGCGGCTATGCCGCTGATGCAGTGTCCCAGTGCACGGGTACTCATTTTGCCGACCTCAAGAAGATGACAGGCTGAGTCAACGTGTATTAATTCAGCAGCCCAACGGGGCTTGAACTCAGGACTCTAGGATCCCAAGCCGCCACCTTAACCTCAAAGCCAACACCAGGCTTAGCAGATGGTGGTGAACCCTATCAAGAATTATCTGAGCAAAGACCTTGCCCGGCACTGAGAGCAGCATCACCCCTCGGTAGTTGTTGCAGTCTTGGCAACAAGGCCCTTCTTCCAATAAGTTGGGAATGATGCCTGTGTTCCAGGCAGAGCATAGAACTGCATGCAACGACACGAGTGCAGCATTTCCACGAGCCTTGAGAAGTTCAGCATGGATGCCACAAATCCCTGGAGCTTTACCCCATTTCAACCGCTTCACCGCAGCCTGTGTTTCCACAAACGAAGGTGGTCCACA
>CM068955.1:103529194-103539356 GCA_035128595.1 Eptatretus atami
GCTGCAAACATTCTACATCCTCAACTTTCTAAACAATGTTGTCCAAATTTCAGGATCAAAGTAGCCATGAATTCACAATCTATTTTCAGTTGCAAACATATCCAACATCTTTATGATATTATTCTAGCAGGAATGAACAAATGACATTATATGTAAATTGAATAATCATGATGAAAGTTAGTAAACTTAAAATGTATTTGGGATGAAGAAGTTCCCTAGCAAAGAACAAATTGTATATGTTCTGGTGTAAATTATTGAAGCTGATGTTTACAGTTCTGTTTAACAGTGTTTAACCTATAGTCATTTAGCAAGTTAGCAAACACAATTGGAGTCACTGTCACTATCAGATGAAATGCCTTCTACATTAAATTGTTTGCACTGCTTCATTTTCAGTCAGAGGGGACAATTCTGATTCGACAGGCAAGTCATCAGTCAAGAGAATTTGGGGACATGCAAACGAAGTTGATGGTACAACTAACAAGTCGTTGATATTGGGAGCTTTCCGTCGAGGTTTTTGGCTACGCCAGTCAAGTACACATTGTCGATAAGAGTTCGGCATCAATTTGAGCCAACTGGAGGACCATTGATTGAGATTGTTAACAAGGCATCTAGCATGTCATTTTCATTGCTGACCTCATTCTTGACTTAATACGCTTAAGGGCGCTGGCTCCCCGTTCTGGCCATGCATTGGAAACTGGCAGAGACATACAATTTTCTGCAAGCTCTACCAGTTTGGGGTAAAGTGCTTGTCTCCTGTTTTCTTAGATAAGATTTGTTTAAGTACCCATTCTGTTGGTGTGAGGTTCAAGTGCAAATAAGATTTTCCATTGCAAATAACACTAATAATAAGCATGTACAAAAGCTGCTTTAAGCTTATGGCTAATTCTTCTTATGAATTAAAAAGGACAACGGGTGACCGTGTATTTTGGAGCCGCATCCTTGGACCAAAAGTCAAAATGGACCGAGGTGAAACACATGTTCAGGAAACAACGAACAACGTCGCACTCGCGAGAAGTGCAAGTTTTGGACCATTATGATGGCCAAAGCTTACCTCCATTCTTTGGACCTTCTTCGAAAATGCAAAGTCAAACAGGGATTTTTCGTTTCGATGCCATCGTTTCGGCACCGAAACTGCGAGGCCTACAAAGTTTATTTTTTGAGGTCATGTGTATTGGTAATCAGGGTAATCAGGCCAACAGTCAAAACGAGGCTAATAGCAAGAGAACTCTCTATGCAGAAGGCGGTTTTAGCTTTGCGTTGTGTTATTTTTTAGTCAGTGGTTGTGCTAGACGGCTGGCGAGAGTACTTAACAGTAAAAAGTAAGCGCTTTTTATCGAAATACTAATTGTTTTCTCTCGGATTTCAAAACAGGGGGTGTAGAGATTCGTGGTGACAAAAAAAACAAAAAAAACAAACGAAAAATCGGCGCTGAAGTAGCGCGGGACCTTTTGACTTTTTTTCTCTGAGTAAGACGGCTGCGGGTCGCCGGTAACCAAGCTTCCAAGGAAACCCAGTCTGCATCCATCGTTCCGGATCTGACAGGGTTTCCGAGAGAATTGTTTTTTCCGTTGCACTAAGAATAGGGAATTGACCTCGGAATCTGAATGTCTCGGAATCTTTTTTCTCTGCTTCTGCTCTCCAACAACTGGATGGAAGGTCCTCATTGCGGGACATGAAAACAGAGCCGTATCCCAAAAAATAGACGTAATCGTGTGGCTTTAGACATGGGTCTGGCACCTGCCCTGCTCACCAAATCTCTTCTGTGGTATCCAAGGCCATCTCCACCCATGGCTCGGCAGACTTCTCTCCTGCGGCAGTCAACGTGTGGCCCTAAAATGGAGTTCTGTCATCCCCTCTTCCTGTCCAGGCTGGGTTCCTCAAGGCAGCGTTCTGGTCCCTGTTCTTTTTTCTGGTGTTTCATCAATGATCTCGTCCACTCTCTGGAAAATCCTCTTATCTCTTTGGCTGATGATTTCCACCCTCTGCCATACCATCTTCATACCTCAGACGGCAAGCAAGCAGCAATTCTTCTCTCTGTGCAGAATCTGGGTAAAATCACAAGACTGGGCCATCACATGGATATGTCTTTCATCTGAACAAATTCACACTCTCCTATGTCTCTTCCGAAAGAACCGGTTTGGAACACCCCCCCCCCATCTACTTTTCACAATCGCCTTGAAAAGAAGTCCTTTTCTTTCAAGCTTCTGGGTCTCACTATCTGCCATGATTCCTGGGAAAGCAAATTCGAACCTGACCTCCAAGCCAGTCGCCGACTGGGACTCCGCCATCGTGCAAAGCTCCTTCCTCGCCCACGAGCTCCTCACAACATACAAAGCTTTTGTCTACAGCTGATGGAGAGCTGCTCTCCCCTCTGGGCTGGTGCTCCTGCTCCACCTTTCTTCGGCTTCACGCTTTGGAAACCGAAGGCATTTCAGGATCATTGGTATCTCCCGCGATGAGGCTGAGTCTTGGACGCTCATCACATCTTCTCCACCACAGGCAGGTCGTGGTCTTTCTGTCTTGTAACCGTATCCTCTCCGGTCTCCCCCGCCTTCCTCTGCTCTCTCTGCGTTTGTCCCACCATATTTCCCGCAGGGCTCAAGGTCCGTCAAAAACCCCCTTCTGGTTAAAACTACCAAAATCACGAATACGCTCACTTTCACTCTTTCATTCTTTTTTTCCCCAACCTTTTGGAATAAACTCCCTCATCTGTTCAATCCCATTCTTCTCCTCCAGAGGCATTCAAAACAGTGTTCACCACACCTATCATCCCATCCAAATCCTTTATCTTTTCTACCCCATTATCAACACAAACACACCTCTTCAAATTCCCTGTTTTCTTCCTGATAGTCCTGTAATGTCCATCTTGTTATTACCCCGTGTTCTCACGTCCCATCTGTTTCCCTTCCACAGATCTCCTCATGTCTCCGGTTTCCCACTGTTGTCCTTCCCACTCCCGCCCCCCTTGTCTCATGCCCCCTTGCTGTGCATTCTGTGTTAGCATCTCATGCGAGCCTCGACAAGGTATAAAAAAAAAAATGCATGGAAATAGTCTCTGAAAAGCGTAGTGGCAGTGGAAGGGATGTATACAGTTTAAATGGGGAATGAGATAGAATACTTGATCTGGATGCAGCCGGTTGGTGGATTGCAGCATGATCGGGCCGAATGGCCTGCCTTGTGTGTCTCTTGTGGTAATCTCCGGGCCTCGATTAAACAGACTTCATATTTTATTTTCATATCAGTTGAATTTGGGCACAGTTACTCAACAGAAAACGATAGGAGGCAATTTCAGATGAGTCATGGAGTGACGACATCAATGCAAACAGCAAAATAAATGATACAGGTCTGACATTTACCTGATATAATCCTTTTATAATGACAGCGTTTGAAATAGGTGAGAGAATTCAAAAAGTAAATAAATTAAACAACGTCCTTTGGTAATTGCCTTCTACACTGCACTTTATTAATTGCTTTTTCTAAAAAATCTGCCACTAACTAACTCGTCCAGGTCAACGAGGTGTTATAGACCAGATCCGACCTTTTAAATGCAGAAATATAAACGCTCAGCTTCGGATGATTTAGAATCGATGCAAGCTAGAGAATAATACGTGAATGACATTCAAGTTTGCACTGCTCCATCACAACCTTTTCAGGAAGTACTTTAATTACCAAAATCGGATGAAGTTGGTCAGTGTTTCCAAGATAAACAATGCATATCTTTGACGAAGAGCTGACAAGATAACTTGGACGAAGGTGTGTGATTCACATTTGTAGCGGTCCAGCCTGGGTCCATTTCCCGACACAGCTCATTCTGTTCACGCTGGTGTTCGCATGCAGGGTGATGCAAAATGTGCACACCCGTCCATTCGGAAGGCAGATGAGCCAGAGAGCCCGTTGCTAGACTCACTTGGTCGTTTGGTGAACGTTTAAGATCACAGTCTTTCGCAAGACTAGACGATTAATCTCGGCATCCTGAGCAAATTATAAACTTCACGTGGAACATCAAGCCCTTACATAGCCAACTCGTAGTTCGGGAAATTAAGCAAGTTGTATTGACCATCTGTGAAAAATTGCTTACCAAAAATTTCTTCCTACGTATTCATCTAGGTGTCTACTAAACCCTATAATTAGTGCAAACCAAATCTTTTGGGAAAATTCTGGGGGAGCCCAATCTAAATTCGGCGTGCTCAGAGGGCCTGCGCGTAAAAAAATTGGAAAAAATTTAACTTTTGCAATTTGACTTGTGGATGTCTACTAGGGGTTTTTTTTGGGTTTGAATTGATTCCAACATTAGATATTGAGGAAAAATGAATCCCTGGCATAAAATATTGATGATACATTTTTAGCTATCTCAGACTGTGTTTGCAGTAATTTGTGGCCATATTGATTCAGATGTTCAAAATTTGTCTGAAACGCAGCATACAAATTTTTGAACCAATGCTATACTGTTGTTTGGGTTGAGGGTGATGGTGAGGGGTAACAAAATTCTCTAACTCTAACATACTGCACAAGGATAGTGCCTGTCTTCGAGGAAGGATGGCAGAGGATGAAGATCTTAGCTGAAGGAGGAAGACACCAGCAACTCTGGTCTGGTACTATGGGAATCGACCTCATCAGTATTCATGCAGGGAGTGAGCGTGTCAGACCAACACAGGTCATTTCAAGCTTGCATCTTGGAATGCTCAATACTTCCCAGCAGCGGGCGCCACATCATAGCAAAGGGAGCAAGGCTGTATGTACAGCTGATGCGTAGCGACAGGAGAGTCCCATGTCCAGAAATCCTAATCCAAGTTCACTTTTGTAACGGCAGCCATGTAGTAGGTTTCAGACATGAATGGGTGCGGCACATGGACCGAACGATAGAACCACACTCATCGTGAGCAAAATCCATCCGTGGTCTAAACACGAGACCGTTTCGGAATGAAGTCTTCTCATAAGTCTTGGGATTCAGACTCTGGAACCAACTTTCTTCATTCACCAAGAGCTAGAAAGAAGCATGTCAAATGTGGGGTACCTGTCCAACGAGTTAAAAAAGCGCCAAATGAAGAGAGATAAACGATGGCTGTCAACAATACCATAGTTGGTGGTTGGAGGAAGTCAACCCTTTCGATGCAACGGGACAAGAAGACTACTGGTGTCTTCTAAACTGGGTTAGCACGCATGCCGAAAGCACAAGTCAAAGCGATCAAGCAGAAGAAGTTGGCAGAGCATACAGGCTAAGATGTATGGGAAAACTTGGTTATGATGCAATGTAGCAAACACAAGGTAATCACTTGCAAGCCTCAGATCTGGACCAAAGTCAATGGCGAGAAAGACGGTCCATTGACTCACTGAAAGCTATTAACCGCTCATTGTCATGCATTGAGCGTGCGTCAGACCAATAGAAAGCTTGCGTTGGTTGACGCAAAACGATGTTCGTTTGACAAAAAATCAACAAGTTGCGAAGAGCCAGACAAGGCTGCCTAGCAAGGTCCCTGAAGGCAGTTGTGGCAACTGTCGAATCACCCCCTGCACAAGCTGTGGTTGAATGGTGGGTGGCTCTGCAAATGTCAAGTGGGAGGCCTAACCTTACTTGAAGGATGTTGCCAGGAAGCTACCTTCCAGGTTGTGAGTCCATGGGGCCATCGCTCCGGATAACGGTGTCTTTGACAGATAATGCGAGCTCCACAAGCGACCATGACCATGAGACGCACAACAGCAATCATGCTGTGACATTCAGATTCGTCTGGACTCAAAATCATCATTGCAAGGAAAGTTCCTCGATAAAAGACAAAAAGCTCAGCTCGTTCTGGCTCCTTGCTGAGACACTTTAGTAGGAATGGAATCAGTGTACAGAATGCCATGATGGACTCCATCGTCCGCGCAGCCTTAGATGAGGCAGAGATCTCCTGTCGGGTGAGGGCTTAGACAAGCAGACTCCTGGTTATGCTGATTCATCAATGTTTGCCAGACCATTCCGATCTTCTCACGACAGCCAAAGAAACATCTTACGATGTTCGAAAGATCCGGGAGGCCGCTCCGCAGGATATACGGAGGTTATCTCATCTTCTTTGCAACAGCTTCTCTGGCTGCGCTACAGTATCTGCAATTTTTGGGTTTAGCAACCAATTTGCTAAGGCCTAAGTCACATTTGCTCTCGGTGGAAGGATATGGCGGCCGTACGCGCCTCTGAATTGACAGAAACGTGCGGGCGGCCGCAGAGTTTCTGGCGGTGGCCTCAGGTACCCTCCGTTTGGACTATCTTTTAGCAGGCCGTAGGGGTCGACGTGGAATTAAAAGCGGGAGTTTAATAACTTTTTTTCATTTTAACGTTCGCCGTAGCAATTCGACAAGCCGAAAAAAAAAAAACTGGTAAAAAAAAAAAAATGAACCCACTCGTTACCCGTCCATCTGGGCCGCACGTTCGCCTTAGAGTCCCTGCGGTCCGGCCTTGCGGGCACCTTGAGGGCTACCTTGCGTCTGCTTGAAAATTATATGGCCGCCACAAGGGCCGCCCTTAAGGTTAGCCGTGCGACATCAAATAACAGACCTACGGCAACCACGTTTTCGTCTCCACAATGTTATAAATATGCCGTGTGGCTCCCCGAAAAATAAAACATATGTGACTGCCTACACTTGTGTGACCGTGGGAAATACTGCGGCCGCCGTATAATTGCTAGTGGCCGTAGATTTTGGAGACCCCACGGCCCCGTGGCAAATGTGACTTAGGCTAAGCAAGCTCTGCAGACTGATGAAGCAGAGAAGGGCAATGGACGTGTTTATGGACATCCCGAGCTGAGAAAGGGTGATATCATTAAGCAGGCTGTGATCCCCCCCTTTTTCATGCTCATGTTCCATGGAATCCTCCAAAGACTTGGAGACTTGAAGATTCGACATCTTCAGCAAGTGAGCTGCACTGGGAGCATAACCTGAGAAACTCCCGCCCTGACACAGGAGTCTGCAGCACAGCACTCTCTCCGAAGCTTACCTCAAGACTAGAGACTGGCTGATGCTGCAGAGTCACATCGTTGGATGCCCGGAACTATGGATGGCAACTCACTGAGCCAGGATTGCACCAGTCCCTTCTAAGACCCATTGCACCAGACTACCTCCTGACATTGCCGAGCTGCCTGTGCGGGGGACTGCAGCTCACTCAGGTGCCTGCTGTAAAAAGCAAGGAGTCAAGTGTATTTCCTGCTTGCGGCATCTGTCATGGGTAACTCTTTTGCATGAACATAAACCAGCTGGAATGACAAGAGGAGTGAGGAAGATACTGGGGAGTTTTGATGAATAAGGTTGTAAATGCTGACGAAAGCACATTCCATGAGCACAGTTTCTGTTAAAAATGTCAATAAAAATACATTTTAATATGATCAAGGAGTGTTTTTTTCTTCAAAAATAATGGTTGGAATCAATTCAGCACCCAAAAAACCCCCTAGTTAGACATCCACCACAAGTCCAATATTGGCAAAGTTAATTTTCCGATTTTTTCGCACAGGCCCTCTGACACCCGAATTGATTGCCTCCCAGAATTTTCCACAAGGATTTGGGTTTGCACTAATTTTGATAGGTGTTATAGACACCTAGATGAATACGTAGTGAAGAAATTTTTTGTAAGCAATTTTTTCACAGAATGGTCAATACAATTTGCTAAATTCCCTAACATCGTGAAGGTACTTGGACCAAAAACTTTGGGAATATGGGTCCTGTTTAAATATAACAGATCCAACTACCAGACCTGCAAACATCCAGCTGCATTGGGGCAATACATAAACATTGGGGCAATATAATCATACACATTGGGGCAATACATAAACATTGGGGCAATATAAATCATACACAGTTGGGGCAATAGCATAAAACATTGGGGCAATAACATAAAAGCATTGGGGCAATATATATATCTGTAACAACATTGGGCTAATATTAAATTCTATTACACATTGGGTGTGTCATATATCATAATTACATTGGTGCAATATAAATCGTACAATCACATTTGGGGCATATAATCATAACACATTGGGGCAATACATTAAACATTGGGCAATATAAATTCCAATACAATTGGGGCAATACATCACATGGGGCAATATAAACATACACATTGGGGAATAACAATACCGATTGGGCATATAAATTCATACACATTGGGCAATACATACACATTGGGGAATATAAATCATACACCATTGGGGAAATAAATCATACACATTTGGGGCAATATAAATCATACACATTGGGGCAATCATAACATTGGGCAAATATAAATTCATACACATTGGGCAATACCCTGGGCGCTCACCTTGTAAAGAATAATGATACTGAGGTGGAAGTCAACGTGGTAACGGAATCAGCAAATGTGGCAATGAACTAATGTTATAGAATACCTATTTTGGGGCAACCCCCCCCCGGCCTTGGTAATCCTCTCGACCGCCGATTTTTGGTGATACATCACCAGTTGATGAAGTGTGGTCAAGATCATCGGAATTGTGTGTGTAGTTTCGGAGAAGAAAGCAAATGCATATTTTGTGGTGGCATCCTCCCCCATACACGCTCATTGGATCCCGATTCTTTTCTTTTTTAAATTGTATGAACAAACTTTGGTACGTCATGGGTGTGAAGATTGTGTTTCAAGTTTTGTTTGAAATTGTGTGTTGTAGTTTTGGAGAAGAAAGCAAATACTATTTGGGGGGGGGGGGGACAACCCCCCTTACAGCCCTGATCTTTTTGAATGGTAGTGAACAAACGTTGTACATCCACAGGTGGATTAAGGTTGTGGTCAGATTCATCGAATTGTGTGTAGTTTTCGTAGAATGAAAGCCAAATACATATTTTGGGGGGGGGGGTGTGCAACCCCACACTTACAGCCCCCTTAGACCCTGATCTTTTTGATGTAGTGAAACATACTTGTTACATCAACAGGTGTTAGGTTTGTAGTCCAAGTTTCATCAGAATTGTGTCGTTTCTGAGAAGAAAGAAATAACCTCTTTGGGGGTGGGGTTGAACCCCCATAAACATCCTTCGTAGACCCCCTCAGCCACGATTTCTTCGTTTTTTAAAATGGCTGTGAACAAACTTTGGTACACCATGGGTGATGAAGGTTTGAGTCAAGTTTTCATCTTTGGAATTGCATGTGTAGTTTTCTGAGAAGAAAGCAAAGACTTATTTTTGGGGGCAACCCCTGTAAGACCCCTTTGGGCACGAGTTTTTTTTTTAATGACATGACAAACTTTGCTCCATACAGGGTGATGAGGTTGTGGTAAGTTCATCTAATTGTATGTGTAGTTTCCAGAGAAGAAGTTGCAAGGTATTGTGGATGGACGGACACGGGACGACGCACACTCAATTCGCTCCCGGAACAACGTTCCAGTGAGCTAAAAGGGTGCAAAACTTGATTCGCAGTTAGCGACAGACTGAATCAGCTCTTATTTCTGATCATCAGCAAGTCATGCAATCCACATCCAGTCGATATATAATCATTTCCCTTTTCTCCACAGCTTCACCTCCAATCATCATTTGGATTCAGAACCTGGCACTCTTTAACTTGGAATGCTGCTTTCTACCTCACCCAACAATTGGATGGAGCCTCAATGTCAGACATGATATCAGGGGCTGTCGCTCTGAGACATATCTCATGTTTTCGATTGTCTGGCATTCGCCTGCCCTCCAAACTCCCTGCACATGGAATCAAGGCCAACCGCAACACATGGCTTACTGACATTCTCCACTCTTGGCAGCCAATGGTGTGGCTTCTCAACAGCATCCTTTCATCTCCTCTCACTGTCAAAGCTGGAGTGCCTTAAGGCATCGGGTCGTGTTCTGAGCCCAGTCGCTATTCCTGTTTTCATTAACTATACCCCCCCAATTGGGAGCAAGCAGGAACGGGTCATGTTATTATCTTCTCTTGGGATATATAAGATTACAGGTAGATCTTAGGCTCGGGTCCGTTAGTCTGTGGGCGATGCAAATAAAAGCATATAACGCCTCAAGAACGTCGGGTTTCCTCCCTTCCGTTTATGTAAACAGCAGCCGTGACTGTTTTAAAGGTAACCATACGTGTTGTGGTTTAGAATATTTTTTATACTTCTTTAAGAGGAGCTCCATGAAAATTCCATGATAAGCTTATTTATACACGTTAATAGCGCATTTGCCGAAGGAGGAAAAAAAAAAAAAAAAAAAA
>CM068955.1:103574011-103594336 GCA_035128595.1 Eptatretus atami
CTTCACCGCCATTCTCAAACAACGCCCGCCAACAACCAAACCACCACAGCAAACCCCCCACCACCTTCGCTTTTCTCCTTCCACAACCACCAACCACACCACCTGACAACACCGAACGTTGTGCTGTCCAGGGCCCGTTCGGTGATTGTTGCCGAACGCGTCGAGCCACGAGTACAAATGGATGCCTTTAACGGGAGTAGGAAATCGGAATCAGGGGAGGCTCACGCCTTTTTGCGCGACCAATGGCTGAATGTCGGGTGCGTGGCCACCGCCTCCAAGCGCGTTTTGATCGCAAGTGATTACGAATACCTCTCCCCGCGGTCTATAAGACACGCAGAGCACAGGCGACTCGGGTGGTTCTGGTCGAGTGAAGACGGAGGTGTGGAGTCTGAGTCGTGTGTTTTGGGGAGACGCGAAGGCGGACGGAGCTCGGAGTTGAGGTCGAGGGACGAGTCGCGGAGTGAAGCAGGGAGCGAAGAAGGGCTCAGGGGGAGAGTTCGGCTCGGAGTCGGTGTGCGTCCTCCAAGGCCCGCTAGCGGCCGGACGGAGCGTCGATTCGCTCTCTCCACTCCCGAGCATCACAATTCCCCATCCACACTGAGATAGCGCCGGTAACCCGTCGTTCCTCACAACCATCGGTGTCGACGACAACACGTGCTGCCGCAAACGCACGCCCTAAAGGAGGCTCACGGACATGCCAGGGGGCACGGAGTTGCAGGCACGTTACGCTGAAATTGGGGGCTAGGCCGCCATCGCGCCATGAGGGGGGCGGGTAAGACCCTTCGGTCTCGTGGACGTGGCGCTCACCAAGGTCCCACGATACATTTGGTTCCACGGACATGTCTGCCGCCCTTGCTATGAGGGTTGGCTTTTATTTGCTTTTTTGTATAAATGTTGTGTGTGGCGCCAGTCTTTTAAGTAACCTGAATAAGTGCTTGTACATTGCTTTATTCGGTTTGTAGCTCTGTGTTGCTTTTCATTGCTTTGACTGTTATACTGTGCATCTTACTGTATGGCTGTAAATTCGTGCTTGGCCTTGTGGTGTCGTGTGAAATAAAAGTGCTTGTAAATTGTTTCCGTTTCGTTTGCGTCCTTATCCTTTGTTGAAAGTTCCATCTTGCATCACGGAAGGGAACTTGTAGAGGCGTGTAAGCACCGTAACATAATTATTTACTAACACGATTATAATCACGTGTTCTAATCAGCGTCGTCGGGGCCGGCGATAACACTGCTCGGTTATCACTGAAGCAGCGGACGGACCGCTTAAGCGGTTCGGTCTAGGCGCAGCGCGAGGTACGATGCCCGGTTTAACTACCCGCGCAGGTACTTTATAAAGGTAGGTCGAGTTTGCGAACAACTCCTCATCCTGGCGGTGGCCGATTGGCCATTTCCATTGTGGGTGGTGGTCGAAAGACCACCCGTGACTAGCTCCTGGCGGTAGTTCACGGCGGGTCACGACTGAATTGTCCGTTCGCGGTGGGCGACGGCATCGCGATTTGAGTTAGTGGCCGGATCGCACAGCCGGGCGGCGGCGATTCCGTACAATATATATATAGTATATATATATATACAGTATAATATATATATATATATATAATATATATATATATATTATATATATATATATATATATATTATACTGAAAACGCAAAAAGAACTTACGACTTGTTTTGAAATGTAATAAAATTGTAACAGTTCAAAATAAAAACAACCAACAATTGCTAATTGAAACATTGGCATTTTATTGGATGACATGTCAAGTTTTTGACCAAGTCACCATGCATCATGAAGTTTGTTCTACCAGTACAGAACAGCAGCAGGGTGCAATGTCAGTCCGCTTTCAATAGCGTGTGTAGCTGCACCATTGTTTTGAATACAGGCAGTGCATCGTCAGCGCGTTGGCCTACTCAGTCTTTGGATGGATTGGCTGCTGGATTCTGTCCACTCAGTCCTCATGTCTGAAAGCCATCTGACTTAGGAGCATTGCCTGTCTGCCTTGGCAGTGGTGACTCTTTGGTGCTCCCTGATACGAGGTCTGTCATCTCTGCAGAGTTGTGGAGGGTGTTCTCTGTCCGCACCAGGGCGATATCGTCTGGTGTGAACAGCAAGGCAACGTGCACTCCACGGTAGCTCATCCGCCTTGGCAGTATGCCAAGGCACCCTGCGTTGATCCCTTTGACAATCGTGGCTAATGTTGATTTGTAAATGCCATTTTGCACTGGCCTTTTTTAAAGCCAATATCAAGACATCACGTGCAGCCTTATTAAAATCATCCGTACCTTGGCTAATCATGACAGTCCAAACAGCTGTTCAACAGCTTGTCTAATGAAAGTGACGCATTGAAGGTTCAAGTGACCATCCGTGATGTTTTGTTGACAGTGAGGACACTATTGTCCACAAATAGTTCACACCATTTACTACACGCTGTGGTATTGTTGATATTTGAAAGGTTTAAAAGGTGGTAAGTTTCTTTCTGCATTTCAGTATATATATGTATATATATACACATATATAACCATATATATACTATAATATACATACCTATATATACATTATACATACATACCTATATATACTACATACACTGATGGCCAACATTATAACACCAGCCGAATTTGCTGTTGTCCTTCCATGGGTGCTGTAACAAAACAGCGCCGACGACCCCGAGGCATGGAGCTTATTAAGAGTCGGTTCTAGAAGAGTCGGTCGTTTCCGACCAACATTTGCCTTTCTTATTACTTTTACCTCACAAATGAGCTGGCTTTCTATACAGTGAGATCTGTGAGATATCCTTTATCGAAACAAAACTTCCTGCTTAATTGTTTAACTTTTATTGCCAGCAGTCGGCATCATTAACATCCATTTCAATGCCCATTTGTTTGTCAGCCATTGGCAGAGGTGATCAGATGACATGGAACCATCAGGTAAGTAAACAAGTTCTGTTTTTAAATATGGGAAATCTAAACTGGAGAGTTCACAGAACACCTTACCCTGCACAATATGTGCGAGAAACAGGACATGGCAAGGGTTCTGCGAGCGCAAATTTGATTGGTCGAGATGATTTAAAGATGCGGAAATTATTTTGTCAAGGTACTGCTAACGGGAATTTTTTGAAAGTGCCATAAGGCATCGATTTTGTGTTCTGCAGTGTTCAAGTAGGGTGCTTCAAAACGACCTCGGACAATTTGGTTGTTATATATTTAGAAGCCACAAATGATGTGGCGATACATTTGGTTTATTTGATACAAAAACTCACAAGTTTTGTGCGCAACTATCAATACATTCAATTTTGAAAGCTCTGTTTGTCATGCGCAGGACATCAAGAGGTACACCAGTTCTTGCCATGCTCAGCTAGCATGTTTTCTGCGTCCACCAGTGTGCATGCAGCTGTGATCCGAGAACGAAGATCTGGCAGGTTCCACCATGGTGTTGTAGAACAACTCTTTTGAACAAACCCCCAAAGAAAAAAAAGATCACAGGGGTTATGTTGATCATGGGGGGGCCAGGCGGTTGGTCCGTCTTTACAATCCATCGACGTGGAAAAATCTTCATTCAGGAAATAATCCTTTCATGGCTCTGAAGGATTGTTCAAGTATAGAGTTTACTCCCCACTCCCCCCCCAGCAGCACATTCTGGAGACTCCCTTACCATTTTTGCTTGACAAAGAATGACGAGAACCTGGAACATGATGTGATCAAATATGATGAACTATTCATATCTCATAGATGAGTTGTAGTTGAATGCGCAATTTTTCATTCATTTGACAGAAGCTTGTTAATCTCGAGTGTCGTGACTGATCCAATTCTAACCAATTCTGGCAGTTCATGTTATCTTTTGCCCAACAGCTCTTGCTGTTGCAAATCGATTGACACTGGTTGTCGCAGTCATATTGCGAAGGACCACCACTAATTGGACAGAAATGAAACCACTTGAAATTGTAGATAGGGTGCTTCTGAAAACATATATTAAAAAATCTTTTGAGTGGAACATATTTTTTTGTTTCTTATGCATATTGACAACTTTTTTTTGTTTCCGTTCCGATGGCTCCGAGAAAGCCAAAAATGGCACTTAGTCGCATTTTTTCATCAAATGGATAATCTCGGTGACTGCATCCTAAGTTTTTTTATGGCGATCTTTTCAATGAACACAGTTCCCAAACTATTCAATTGACCACAAGTAGCATAAATTGGGGTAACCCTTCCTCAGCCCCCAACAGTTTCGATGAGGGAAAAGAAAGTACTTCGCTTAGACAAACTATTCATCAGAAAATGACACTCTGGTGTCTTCACCCATTGTTGTTAAAATGGTCACTATTTATTGAATGCAATTACCAGCAATTATGGTGATCACAAATAGCTTTAGCGTGGGTACCTCTACCCCAGCATTGAATCACCAGCCGTCAATGATGATCTATTCACTTTGAAAGTTACAATAACTTGCACTGATGAAATCACCACATATGGTCTTAATGTTCAATTTGTAATTCCCCACTGTCGATGGTCTCATGCTTCCTCTTCCTTCATCATGTTTTTCACAGAATCCCCTGCAACTTGAACAAAGCAGGCAGACATTGTATGGAACTGTCGGCGCATCCACAGTGAAATGTCCGCACAACATGTCTTGCATGTGCACCTGACTAGTTCAGTTGTTGCTGTTGGGCAGGATCTAAGTCTGTTGGAATTGGAACATTCCTCGCCTTGCACACTTTCCGCATCCCATTTTTCATTGTCATTGCAACTCTTTCGCTGTTGGCATTTGGTTTGAGTAACCAAGTGAATGCTGCTGCACTGCAGCGAGGTTAGTGTTACAGTTGGCATGCACTGCCTTTTTGCTGACAGTGACAAGTTCCTGGAATGCGCTGATGCTCATATTGCGTCAGTTTTATCATTCTGTTTCCCCTTGGGAAAAAATTACCATGGCTATTTTTACCTGCAGCTATGATGTCTGCTTTGTTTGAACACCACCCCCCTACTTCTGAAAACTTCTGCTTGTTCTTGGAGAAGTTGTTGCCTTGATGAGTTTTAAGTCCTACAGCCTTGCAATACCCTAAAGCTGTTAGAGGTTGTGTTGCACCCAAAGAATGCGTGCACAAAAAAAAAAAACTCCTGCAGACATTCTCCACCAGTCCTTTTCCAGGGTGCATTGATGCCCTGAGCGACTTTGGCAATGGCACCACTTTTCAGTTCAGGCCAGAAGAATAATAATCAATTAATTCCTTCAGCATGATCGCGAAACAGGAGAACGACAGATTCGTGTCATCCCAACTCGTATTACTCACAGGTATTTGCCAGAGTCAATGCAGTTCTGGACAATCTTAACGTGCGGCATCAATCACTGGTGGCATTGCTTGACATACATCGCAGACTGCTCAGTCTGTCACTCATTAGAAAGAAATGCTTTGTTTGTTTTCTTTATTTGAAAGAAACTCCTTTTTTTCTTTATCTGCAATTATCATGGATGTATTAATAACACTTCGGCCCTTCACACCCTACACTGTACGGGTGTGTGCAGTCTTGGGTGGTTGCCATGCCTGATATCCATCAAATACAACACTGCATGCCGATACTGTTACTGACACATAATCATATAGTCCTGTAATCATCTCATCACATGTGTCCACCTATTTTCCTACTGAATACGATGGAGAAGGCACCATCATCAACCGCATATTTGGCATCCTGATACGGTGGTGGCTTGCCAAAGGTCTGTCTACATTTTGCTTTTGCAGAATGGATTCGAAGCTTCCAGAAGACTGTCCTTTTTCAAACAAAGCTGGGGGGATATGTGCAAAGTTTCGTATTTTTGCTTCAGAGATTTTAAACACATTTGCTTAAGATCCTGTTATATCTTGAAATAGAAGAAGAGGAATATTGTGGATACTTCTCTCTATTTTTGACATAACTCTTCGAGCTTATGTTGTTCTTGGTCGCTTCTTCTTCAAATGAATGTTGCAGCACACTTTTCCTTCCTTTTATTCATGATTGGCTTCTCAATCCCTGATGTTATGACATCGACTGGACTCCAGCTGATAACACCATTGACAGTGTTTGACAGCGATGATTTGAAATCAAAAGGGGACCTCCACTGAATGAAGGAAAGCAGTTTTTTTATAAGCATCATTGTTATTAATGTAATTTCATGCAAACAATTACCATTTTACATGGCCATGAACTATGAATTAAGTTATGCATTCAGTTTTCGTCCTTGGATCAGGACATTACTCAACCTTAGGTGGGGTGCAGGGTAGGGTAACCCAATCCTATATTTTAAAAAATGCACAAACACTTCTGAATAATGTTTAAGTTGGAGAGACCATCAAAACATAGGTTAGACATCAGATATATGAGTCTAAGCCTTAGAATGGGCAAGGTTATAGCCATGTTTTTTTGTGTTTCGATTTTAGCACACTTATGACCCAAACTTGCTTAACTTTGACCGCAAAAAAAATACAGTTCCAACTCCAAAGATTTCATTCGAATTTTTGATGTGTGGATTCAGGAGGCTTCTAACTAACCTGCAAATGGTTTCAGCATTCTGTTGCAATTAGTGATGGGTTTTTGTGAATTTTTTGCTAATTTGACTTGATTCGAGTGAAGGGCGAATCATCAGTCGAACCGACCCCAGAGGGCATCTCTAGGTTTCGATGGGAATTGGCTCGGTGCTTGGGTTTTTGTTTGGGGGAAAAGGGTTTTTTTTGGTCCGATCCGAAACGCATGGGATATTTAGAGGGAGCCAGGGGAGGAACTTACAAACGAATTAATCAGTCGTCATTTAGACATCTCTTTGTCTTCCTAAGATCATTGGACGTACGGGCCTATGTTAAACATCTGAATCGCAATCGGCGAGCCGGCCTATTAATCAGCTCACCGCGGCTCCCATGAAGCAAGAGGGAGGAAGCTGACTGAGCAGGGAGAAAAGATGCTTGATGGCAGGAGTCCATTGAAGTCCTCGGGAAGTTCTTGGATATCACCAGTTGTGTTTGTTAAAAAGAAGGTGGGACCGCATGTTTCTATGTGGACTACTCGCCAGCTTACAAACGTGACACTCAGACCCCTATCCGACCTGGAATTGATGATACCCTCAATACAATTTGAGGCTCAATTGGTTCTCCAACTTTAGCTTAAGAGTGGGTATTGGCAGGTGGAGATTGGCGAAGGGTAGGGAAGGAGAAAGCGGCATTTCCCACAGTTAAAGCTGTATCGTTCAACTGTGATGGCGTTTGGTTTGTGTAACCACCCTGCCATCTTTTAGAGACTGATGAGCCATGTATCAGTTGCATGCCAATGGCAATCATGGCCTATGTACCTGAATGACGTCATGGTGCATGTTAAACATTTGAACGTCTGGAGAAAAACACGCAGACGCGTCTGAAGACACAACAACAAAACATAACACCGTCCGGATAGGTACGAGACAGACAGGGAGATGAGAAGGGAAGAGGGTGCCTGCACTGCATTGGGGAGGGGGTAAGAGTAAGGATGGGACACAAAGAAAAAAAAAAAAGAAAAAGGAAGAAAAGAGGGGTTTGGGTAGAGGGGAGTAAGCAGAGAGAATATTTAGCTTTATGAACAACACACACACCACACGATATCGCAATTTTTCGGGATTGGCAAGTTGGATTCAGTGGAGACCAACTTACTGTATACAACCCAGAAACCTTTTGTAGCTTTCACTGAAAAACAAACGTTGCTTTCATATAGACGTTTCAGGGATATGTTCCAACAAACGTTCTTTATAAACAGAATGTGTGTGGATGAGTGGAAAAAAAAAACATTTGACTCGCTAATTTAGAAAGGCATGTTAATATGGCAATGGCTGGAAATTTGGGTGTTTATTTTCAGCAACTAGCTCAGCGGTGATGGAGTACGAACACTCACTCAGGGTGACGGAGCAATGAACCACTCGCTCAGGTGATGGGAGCATAAACCACTCGCTCAGGGTGATGGAGTAACGAACCACTCACTCAGGGTGGAACGGAGCACGAACCAATCGGCTCAGGGTGATGGAAGCCTAAACCACTAGCTCAGGGTGATGGAGCATAAACACTCGCTCAGTGTGAATGGAGCCGGAACATTCGCTCAGTGTGACGGAGCAGAACCACTCGCTCAGGGCGATGGAGCACGGACCCACTGCGCTCAGGGCGATGGAGCAGCGGACCACTCGCTCAGGGTGACAGAACACGACATCACTCAGAGTGATGGAAGCACGACGCACTTGCTAGGTGATGGAGCACGAACCACTGCGCTCTGAAATGACGTGGCAGGCAAAAGCATCCGCAGTGAGTGAACAATTCGTTCAGGAAGGACGCGCGCGGTACCACTATCCGATCTGTAAGGCATTCGGCAGGAAGTGGCTTAAGCCCTCATGCATGCGCCAATTAAAATGGTTGATAAGGAACGTTTGGCCGGCTGTCACTACATATCATACAGGATCCCTTTAAACTTTAAAGCCGGTCTTAACCATGCATGAGCAGTCTATGAAAAAAAATGAATTCGTTCCAAATAATGGCTTTTACTCCACAAAGAGTTGCAGCTGAAAGCAAAACACCCAGGAGACATTGCCAAAGTTCAATTATCCGTGAATAACATTGCAGATAATCTGCCAGATAATCTGTGGCACGTGTCACGTGGCACATCGGTTCGGGGTCGCATGCAAGTGGTTATATACCCTTTTCTTTTTTTATAAAACGTGTTTTCACAGGATTTGTTTCATTCCTGCAAGAGCACGGCTGCACGAAATTCTGAAAAATACAGACACAGGATATCTGGCAGATGTTTATGGATCGGCAGCCGCTGGGGGCCGGCACGAGGTTAAGCAGTGAGTGCAATTAAATATCTAGTTCAATGAAGCGAGTTAATTTTTTGGCACGTTCCTCAATTCTTTTGTTCACGCTCAATTATATTTCAAACAGTAAGGAAAAGAATAAGTTTTAATGCTTTGGAAATTTTACATTTTCTTGTGTTCTATGGAGGAGGGAACATAGCCTTGTTGCCGTTATACAAACATTGCAGATAATTCCGACATCTTGCCAGCTTGTCTTGTGCACGTGTCCGTGGTCTATTCGTTTTCGGGTCGCGGAAACTTTATAACATATTTTTAAAAAGTTGGTTTTCAACACCGGATTCTGCTTTGATTCCCAAGAGAGCATCTCAACAAAACCTCCAAAAAATATAGACAAAACATATTGGCAGATGCTATGGATCGGCAGTCGCCTCTGGGGAAGTGCGCGAGGTGAGCGAGTGAATGCATTAAATCATCTAGCTCAATGAAGCTAGTTAATTGTGGCACATTCTGAAATTTTTTGTTCACTCAACATAATTCTCCAAACCGAAGAAAAAGAATCAGTTTCATGCTGGAAATTTTACATTTCATGTGTCATGTAATGGAGGAGGGAACATAGCCTTGGCTTGCTTAAAAGTAATCGTTATATGGGCTTAATTATAGATCATGATTTCTTTAAATTTCAGATTTCACACAACAGATTTTGACAGCTTATTTAGGTCGGGGATGATATCGATCAAGGTCAGGTCAGGTGTGGGAGATGCCGCCAAGAGCAAGCGGGTCGCTGCGTCCATTTCCGCCGGTACTCACAGAGGCTCCATCGTGCCTCCCGCAGGAGATGCCCTGGCCATCCCATCTCCTTGAGATGCCGATAACCTGCTGCAGACCAAACTGGGAAAGGCACGTGGTAATGCCCATCGGCCTCCTCTCCACTCACGAGGGCTCCCTCGCTGAGAGCAATCTGGGTGAGCGGATCAGCATAGGAAAATGAAGCCACAATGTCAATAGCCGAGCTGACGCTCAAAGGACTATGCAGGTAACAAATCTCATTTGAGTCTCTCAGCAACGCTCGTTGGACACAAGTATGACCAGCGATAGCCAAGCTTCTCGAAGAGACATGGCACCAAAGGAATTTTTAAGTCTCCATCTTTAGATCTGGTCAGAGTCCAAGTCTCACATCATAGAGCAAGAACTTGGAACGCACAAGGACCTGAAGTCTTGGGACTTTAGTCCTCCCGCACAGGTACAGCAGCACACACGAGACATGATCGCAGTGAATCTATGACTCACCAGGCGAAGACGTTATTGACCTCCTGGCTCACAGCATGCAGAGAACATGAATATACTGCGAAGGTAAGTGAATCTCTTCGTGGACCTCCACATCCTTGCCACAAACAGGTACAGAAATGATAGCAGTATCGCAAGATGTCATTTGAAAGCCTGGATTTAAGTTTTTGGACCAGGGAAAGCCTGTAATCTCAGCGATGCTCATTGAGCCCTCGAGGCCCCGAACGATACTCTTTCGCAAAGATGATGCATCATCTGTGAAATCAAGGTCAGACATGCTTTGACATTTCCCAAAACGATGCACCACAGCTTTGGATCTTCTGACATCCTCTC
Organism: Eptatretus atami; assembly: GCA_035128595.1. NCBI lineage: Eukaryota > Metazoa > Chordata > Myxini > Myxiniformes > Myxinidae > Eptatretus > Eptatretus atami. The sequence continues at coordinate 103,584,413 of CM068955.1, forward strand.
CAGAATCCAGTCCATACAGCTGCTGAAATGTGTGGGGCCAGCAACACACCCTGTCAAACTCATAACAACTGAAATTTTAAGTCAGAGATGGTATCACCACAATCTCAAGCACTCTCAGTAACAGAGTGTAGTTCAGACATCAGATTTGATGAGTTTTTGGTGGCACCCCAGAAGACAGCATCCTTCAGAGGGCATCCCGATTCACTGAATCAAACACTTTACAGAGATGCACATAGGCCTGCAATGCAGCCCTGCCGAAACTTATCTGCGTTCGTGAGGAGCCGAAGAGCAAGGGATAGCGGTAATCATTGACCTCTTTGTGTAAAGCCTGACTGCTCTGGATGCTTGTGCTCAAGGAGAATGGTGGCGAACCTATCAGGAATTATCCGAGCAAAGAACTTGCCCCACATATGAGAGCAGCGTCATCCAACCCTCGGTAGTCTGTTGCAGTGTTGGCGATCACCCTTCCCTTTCCAGAGAGGCACAACAAGGCCCTCTTCAATCAGTTGGGATGATACTGTGTTCCAGGCAGAGCGCAGACTGCAATGCAACGACATTGAGTACAACATTCCAACAGTCTTGAGAAGGTTCAGCAGGATGCTTTAGATCGCCAGGAGCTTTACCCGCATTTTGGAACAGTTACCCACAGCCTGTGTTTCACAAACGAAGGTGGACGCACAGTTGATTGGAGAGTCAGCATTCGGATTGCACACCCCTGACATCTAACTGACAGCAGGTGGATTCAGCCTGGTACAACCACTGCAAAATAACCGGCCCAGCGGGCCTTCACTTCGGTACTCCTCTGTCAAGAGGCCCACGCTCGATGCGTACTGCAGTACAAACTGGGGGATGGGTTGGAGGAACGTAAATGCCACGATATTCCTGGAAGCAGGACGAGAATCACTTGACCACAGGTGATGCTCTACCCCGTCAACAGATTCCTCGCAGCATAGGCCTCCTTGTCCACCCTGCCATGCACGTACAGATTTACGCCTGCAGCTCCCTGTACAGCTAGTTTGCCTTCAGGCCTGGCACTGCGACTGCTGGTCAATGGTTCCCAGTGTCCTTAGAGACAAAATTCTTCTTCGCCCCTCTGGTGAGTTCCAAGACATCTACCGGCAACATAAGGACGGTGGTCCTGAAGGCACTCCCAAACTCTTTTGGATCCCCAAAGCATCCTGGCCCCCAAATCTCCATCAACCGTTTGCAAACTCCTCGGTGCCTCTCATCTTGAGCTTGCCAACTCCAAGCTAGGCTGGGATGGTTCCATTCTCATCGGATTTTAAGCTCGCAAACTAAGAGTTGTTACAACAAGCCGGTGGTCAGTATTGAGGAACTGAGCACTCCGGTAGACCTGCAGTTCTGGATCATCCTCCCAGCGACGATCAATGAGCATTGGTCAATTTCTTTGGCCACGGCCGCCAGTGTTGGAATACAAGTCCAGCGATGAGCTTTCTGGGAGGCTGAAACATGAACCAGCCACCTTAAATTCCATGACTTCTTGCAAGTTTCAAGAAGTTGGTGCTATTTTTGGTTAGCAGTTCCAGACCCATGGCGACGCAAGCACATATCTCATTCCGATCCATATCATTTAGTTATGCATGGAAATCTCCGCAGACGCAGGAGAGTACATTGCCTGGGGCACTAATCAACCAAGACTTGAGCATGACATAGAAATGCGTCTTCACCTGAGATCACTCCGCCTCAGTCGGAGCTATAAGAGACCCTGGAAAATGACACCCAAGAGTGATGAACCCTTTGTCTCATATATGCTCATGTGACCGGTGTTAACCAATAATTTCTTGGAGTCAGTTATTGGACACAGCTTACAGCAACTCCTTGGGCATGGTAACCATCAGAGTGCAGACCAATCGTAGCTGTAACCACTTGCCATGATCTCGCACAATCCGGTCTCCGAACCTCAGCGGTTCCTGCAATACCGGATTGGCAAAGCTTGAGCCTGATGATAACAGACAGGTGATCATCCTCTCTCGGATAGGACATTCGAGGCACCCACCAAAGGGACGTCACAGGTTACCCAAGGAAAACGCGTCTGTGGACGACTCCTCAGCACCACCCGACACACTCTCCCGACAATCTGACCCGGGTAAGTTACCCGTGGTTTCTCTATCATCAAAGATTGGGGGTCAAAGGCTTTGTTCCAACCGTCATCTTTGGTGAGCTGCCTGCGGAGGGAAACTGCACAGGAGGAAAAGTGAGTTTTCAGATTTTTTTTTAATGCTTTTGGAATGTTTGTGGAATAAGGTTTTGCCGTGGCTGGAGTGCAAATCCCTGCCACCAACCTCTAAATAAAAGCAACCCAACTGCAGGAGGAATGTCGCAGACACAGTTGGGCATAGATATGGATGGCGGTTGGCTTACAAGGAGCTCCGCCCTTTGACAGGTTTTGTTTTTCATCCTGCTGAGTTCCATATATACACCCTCATCACCAAGAACTTGGTGGGGGAGACGGTTTAGTCGCCGACACGCGAAATGACAGGTTAGTACAGGTTTACATGGTACCTGTAGCAAGTACTAGATCTAATCTGACTGGACCCGACAAACCTGCATGATCTTGCACTATCCGTGTCTCTGAGCCTCAGAGAGTGCTGCAAAAACCGATGTATACAACGCTTGAGCTCAGATGATAAAGACAGGTGATATCCTGCTCAGGGATTGACCATTCCAGGCATCCCACCTGAAGGACTCGCCTCAGGTTAACCAAGGAAGATTGCCGTCTGGTGGACGACACTCAGCACCACCCTGCACACCTCCGAATCTGACATTGGGAAGGTTTACCCGCATGGTTTTCTCCATTCATCAAAGAGTGGGGGTCACGAAGGCTTTGGCCCCAATCCGTCATCCGGTGAGGCTTCCTGTGGAGGGGCAGCTGCACAGGAGGTACTCCACGGAGTGGTTCTCAGATTTCCTTGCGATTTTGTGTTTTTGCGGATTGAAAGGGTTTTATGGTGGCAGATTGCGCAAATCCTGCCACAACTCCTAAAAAAAGGTAACCCATCTGCAGGAGTTGTCCGGCAGACAGTTGGGCACTAGATATGGATGGCCGTTGGCTCGACAAAGCAGCTCCCCTGCCCGTCTCCTCCATAACTGAAACATGAAATGGGTAGTTGCATGAAATTTACTTTGCATACGAAGAGAACTCGCAAGGGAGTGCATGAATGAAAAATTGGGCTGTTTGGGTAATTTTAAACACTCTTTTTGAAGATTAATGGCTTTTTTAATTATCACGATCAAGCGGCTCATTCTTGATCACCTTGCTATCCTGCTCGGGGTCATCATTACGCCATTTTTTTGTTTGCTTCAAAAATGCCGTGACTTGGAACAGGCCGCAATAGGATTTTAACGATACAAGTTTTTTTTTTTCTCACCACTTTCCTCACTCATATCATCGAATTTGCCTGATCAATCATACCTATGAATTGCTGGATACATTTCCAATGCTTATGAATGCATGCAGACGCCAGCATTTTTGTGGCTTGTTTCATTTTTGTAGATGCCGTACCTCTAGAAATCTTACTAAATCTAGGCCAAATATCAACATTTAAACTTCTTATTGACTTTAAGCAGTAGTTCCGACTGCTAAAAAAAAGTGTTCATTCGTCAATTCCGGACATGCCGGCGTCACGTTCGGGTGCATGGTGTATACATGACCAACGGCGATCGCTACGTGCTTGCAAGCCAGCCGCAACTCCTTACCAACCCTTTGCGTTGGAGTGCTTGCTTGAGTGCTTTACCACTTGGCGAGTGCTCTCAATATTCCGCACTGTCAATGATAATTCATCTTGGAACAAAGTTCAAGGCCGCACTTACTGCACTGTGTTTGGGCCTGTATTTTATGCCGGTGCACCAGGCGTGGCTGGTTCGCTGAAATGTCCAATTATATTTTACACCAGTTTCCACTTTTTGTATGATCATCTTTCATTATACAACCATTCACTTCAGCATAGATAGATACACATATAAAAATTAAACATTTCGTTTTTAAAAGTTTCTCTCCAACTGTTTTCATTTGGAGAGCTTGCTTGAGTGGTTATGCGCAACTTGGTGAGCACTCTTCAAGCCCTGGTGGCGATACCCACGGCGTGGTTGTCCGTGGGGACTTTCCGAGTTAGGAGGCAAAATAAATGAGATGATTGCAAATGAGTAAAAAACGTTTTCAGGTGTTACGTAGCAATGAATCACCACATATGGCAGGATAGATGAGGGTACACACGGCTCACTCTACTGTCTATATCTGGGTTTGAATCCCGCCAGCTATAAAACTGTCATCCTGGTGTTTCACAGCAGGGCGATTCATCAATGTGATGCAGTTCTCGGATGGACGCTTAACTGCGATTTCACATCTGCCAGAATCCCCCGTTCTCTACCCTCTCTCTCACCTCCCTCTCTTTCCCCTGCTCTCTCTCCCTGTCTCCCCTACTCTCCGCCTCTCTCCTCCTGCTCTTTCTCACTCCTATCCACCACCTCTCTCTTCACGCCTATCCTCTCCTCTCCCATCCCTTTCTCTTCACACATCCCTTTCTCTCTCACCTACCCCCCTCTCTCTCTCTCTCTCTCCTCTCTCTGCCGCACTCTCTCCCTTTGTCTCCGCACCTCATACCTCTCTCTCCACCGCATATCCTGTCTCTCCACCGCCATATCCTCTCTTTCACCACCGTATCGCGCTCTCTCTCTCCCACCCTATCCCCACTCTTCATCTCTCCAACCCCATATCCTCTCTCTCTCTCGCCACCCATATCCCTCTCTCTCTCACCCATATCCTCTCTGTCTACCCCGTATCCCTCTCTCTCTCCCACCTATACTTCCCTCTCTCTCCTCTCTCTCCACCTCCATATCCCTTCTCTCGCACTCATATCCCCTCTCTCCCACCCATATCCTCCTCTCTCCCACCCATATCCTGTCTCTCCACGCCGTATCCCCTCTTCTCTCTGCACCGCCATATCCCCCTCTCTCTTCTCCCACCCATATCACTCTCTCTCCCACCTCAATATTCCTCTCTCTCCCACTCCTCTATGCCTCCTTCTCTCCCACCCATAATCCCTCTCTTCCACCACCCCATATTCCCTCTCTCTCGCACCCCATATCCCGCTCTCTCTCACCCCTATCCCTGGCTTCTCTCAGCCCAGTCCTTTCTCTCTGCACCATCCCTTTCTCCTCACGACCATTCTCTCCCTCACCTATGCTCTCTCTCTCTCTCTCTCTCTTCGTCTCTCTTCTCTCTCTCTCCTCTCTCTCTCTCTGCCCCCACTCATATCCCTCTCTATCCCACCCGATATCCCTCTCTCTCCACCCCATATCCCTCTTTCTCCCACCCCAATATCCTCTTCTCCGCACCCCATATCCCTGTCCTCTCCCCACGCGTATCTATCGTCACACCCTCTATCCCCTCTCTCTCTCTCCCACCCATATCACTCTCTCTCCCAACTGATATTCCCCCTCTCTCCCACCCCATATCCCTCTCTCTCCCACCGCCATATCCCTCTCTTTCCACCCATATCCCCTCTTTCTCTCACCCCTATCCCTCTCTCTCACCCATCCTTTCTCTCTCACCCATCCTTTCTCTCGTCACACCATTCCTTTCTCTCTCACCTATCCGTTCTTCTTCTCTCATCCTATCGGCCTCTCTCTCTCCTTTCTCTCCCACTCATGTCCTTCTCTCTCCCACCCGCATATCCTTGTCTTCCCATCCCATATCCTTGTCTCTCCAGCCCAATAACTCCTCTCCTCCACCCGTAATCCCTTTTGTCTCACCCGTATCCTGTCTCTCTCCCACGCGCCATATCCGCTGCTCTCTCTCCCACCCCATATCCCTGTCTCTCCCCCACGCCGTATCCTCTCTTCTCTCACCCATATCCCCCTCTCTCTCTCTCTCTTCTCCGCACCCATATCACTCTCTTTCCCACCCCATATCCCATCCTCTCTTCCCACCACATATCACTCTCTCTCGCGGCACCTCATATTCCTCTCTCTCCCACCCCATATCTCTCTCTCCCACGCCTATCGCTCTCTTTCCACCCATCCCTTTCTCTCTCTCAACGCCATCCCTTTCTCTCTCTACACATTCCTTTCTCTCTCACCCATCCCTTTTCTCTCTCTCACCCATCCTTTCTCTCATCACCCATTCCTTTCTCTCTCACCATCCCTTTCTCTCTCACCTATCCTTTCTCTCTCACCTATCCCCCTTCTGCTTCTCTCTCTCGTCTCTCTTCTCATCATCTCTCTCTCTCTCCCTCCTCCCACCTCATGTCACCTCTCTCTCCCACCCATATCCTTGTCTCTCCACCATATCCCTCTCTCCTCACCCCCGTATCCTTTCTGTATCACCTGCCGTATCCTGTCTCTCTCACACCCCAATTCCCTCTCTCTCCTACGCCGATCCCTTTCTGTCTCACACCGCGTATCCCTGTCTCTCTCCCACCCCATATCCTCTCTCTCTCCCACTCCACATATCCCCTCTCTCTCTCCCACCCATATACTCTCTTCCCACCCATATCCTGTCTCTCCCACCCATATCCCTGTGTCTCCCAACACATAATCCCTGTCTCTCCAACCCATCTCGCTTTCTCTACACCCTCCATCCCGCCTCCCCACCATCTTTGTTAAGGAACCTGTAAAGAATGATGGTTTTAATTTTGAATTTAAATTGTTCCCCACAGTTTAGCATATGACGAATCAGATTTGGAGTGAAGCTGACCGGAGGGGTGCAAAGGTCGTGCGGCTGCATGTGCCTGCATGCATGCCAGGGAGACCTTTGCCAGCGAGATAGATGGGTTTTAAATGCTCCTGCCCAGTTTTAATATAGAACTGGTGGTTAAAAAGAAAATGTTTGCTGTTGGGCACATTTGATCGCTCTTCCCTTTCCCTCACACTGGCCTACTTCCTCCCTCTGCCTTCCCTCCCTTGCACTGCTTCCATTTTTCCTCCCCTCATACCACTTCCTCTCCTCAAGCTGCTTGCTTTTCCTCACCTTACAAACACGCATTCTTTCTCTCATGTTTGTGTTCCCTTCGGCCTTCCCTCATGCTGCCTTCATGACATTGCCCTTCTGTGAGTTCTGTCCGCGCTCCTTCCCTCATGCTTACATCCCCTTCCCAAATCCTCCTTTCCCTTCTCTCCCCAATCCTCTGCTCCCACTCCCTCTCGCGGAGTGTATTGGCAAATTTGGTGAGGGTCTCTGCTCCTTACCCCCCTTTTCGCTTGCTCTTTCTCCACTTCCTAGCTCTCCCTCTAGCTCCCACCCCTCCTCCTTCCTGCATCCCTCTCCCATCTGCTCACGCTCCCCCTTGTTGGGCAATCGCTCTCTCCCTCACTCCTTCCCCTCTCCTTCCCTTCTCTGCCTCTTATCCTTCTCCCTCTTTTCCTTCCTCGCTCTTCTCTCCTTCCCCTCCTCTTCTCTCCTTCCCTTCTCTCCTCTCTCTTCCGTCCCTCCTCTTCTTTCTTCCCCTCCTCTCCCTCTCTTCCCCTCCCTCTTCTCTCCTCTGCGTCCTTCCCCTCCTCCACCCTCCTTCTCTTTTCTCTCTTCCTTCTCTACTCTCGTCCTTCCCTCTCTCTTCTCGTCCTCCTCTCCTTCCCTCTCTCGCGCTCTCTCCTTCCGCTCCTTCCTCTCTCCTTCCCTCCTCTCCTCCTTCCCTTCTCTTTTCTCTTCCCCCTCCCTCTTCTCTCTCTCTCCTTGCACGCATCCCTCCACTCTCCTTCGCCTCCTTCTTCTCTCTTCCTTCTGCTACTCTCTCACTTCCCTCTCTCTTCTCTCCTCTCCTCTCTCCTTCCTTCTCTCTCCCCTCTCTCCTTCCCTCCCCTCCTTCTTTCCTTCCCTCTCTCTCTGCCTTCCCTTCTCTCCTCTCTCGCTTCCACTCTCCTCTCTTCTCCCTCTTCCTCCCTCTCTCTCCTCCTCCCTCCTCTCTCCCTCCCTCCTCTTCTCCCCCTCCCTCTCTCTCTCCCCCCCTCCTCTCTCTCATCATCTCGCTCTCCCCCCTCCATCCTCTCCTCTCCCCCCATCCCGCCTCTCTCTCCTCTCTCTCTCTCTCTCTCTCTCTCTCTCCCCCGCCTCACCCATCATCTTTCTTTCTTCCTTTCTGCCCTACTCCCTCTCCCTTCCTCCCCTCCTGCCCCTCTCCCTTCCTCCTCCCCCTCTCCCCCTCCCCTCCTTCCTCCCCCTCCCTCTCCTCCCTCCTCCCTTCCTTCCCCCTCCCCTCCTCCCCCCTCGCCTCCTCTCCCTCTTCCTCTCCTCTCCCCGCCTCCCCTCCCCTCCCCTCTCCCTCCTCCCGCTCCCCTCCCTCCTCCTCCCTCCCTCCTCGCCTCCGCCCTCCTCCCCTGCGCCCTCCCCTCCCCCTCCCCTCCTCCCCTCCCCTCCTCTCCCTCCTCTCCTCCTCCCTCTCCTAACCCCCTCCTCCCTTCTCGCTCCCCCCTCTCTCCCTTACTCTCCTCCCCCTCTCCTCCGCTTCTCCTCCCCTCCCCTCCCCTTCTCTCCCCCTCCCTCCTCCCTCCTCTCCCCCCTCCCCTCCCGTCCCACTCCTCCTCTCCCTCCCTCCCCTCCTCCCTCTGCCTCCCCTCCTCCCTCCTCTCCTCCTCCCCCTCGTCACCCCTCCTCGCCTCCCTCCTCTCCTCTCCTCTCCTACCCCTCCTCCCCTTCTCCTCTCGGCTGCCCTCCTCTTCTCCTCCCTCTCCTACCCCCTCCCTCCCCCCTCCTCCCTTTCCTCCCCCTCTCCTGTCTCCTCCCCTCCCTCCTCTCTCCCCTTCTCCTCCCCCCTCTCACCTCTCCGCCTCGCTCCTCCCCATAAGACATACAAAGTGCTAAGAAAAAAAAGAAATGAAATAAAATCTAATTTGGGTGGGGGATTTTAACAGCCACTGATGCCTTTGCTTTTTTTTTTTTCTGGAGAAGAATCTTAACTTTTCTTATATCTTCTTAAAGATCTTATTCTTAACTTTCTCATTATTTTTTACTCCTTTTTTTTAAGGAGAGAAAGAAATGACAAAAAGTGGAAGAAGACAGAAGGGAAAATTGAGCTGATCAAGTGATTTTTTGGGGGGGGAGGAAGAAGACGCATGTGGGTTTATGAAGAGAAGAGGAATCCGGAAGAGAAGAGCAAATGTGGATGGGCGAGGCGGAACTGGCTTGAGGTCGCGGAGATCGCCGGGAATGAAAAGGAAAAGGAAGTGTGGGCATTGGAATTGGATTGGTTCGTGTATTAACAGAAGACGTCTGCTCTTCGGCTCGTGAAGTGGAGCCGTGACGTCCCCGCCTGAGCGATCCTCTGACTCTTTTTGGGCTGGGAGAGCGGGGTCCTGCGTCCACCGCGCAAGACGGTCCCCCTCTAGCGAAGGAGGCCACGGGCAGGGCTCCCATGGCTGGAGACGGCTCCTAAGCCGGTCCGGCCCGGCCTTGTTGCCTGTACTTTCTCGGCACAGTGGTGCCGCCGTGCGAGCCTTCACGGCAAGGCTTGCGAACTCTATCGAACCCTGCGAGCCCAGGATCAGGAGCACGACCGGGTCAAGATTTGAGGGTCGTTCTGGTGAAAGCTTCGGACGGCCGAGGTCCGGGGGTGGGACTGAACAGCGGAGGTCCTGCCTTGGGGAGCCTTACCTTCGAAATCGCAAAGGAGGTTGCCGGTAAAACCCAAAAGGTGGTGCCGTATTAGCCCGGTACGTTAACATTATTTACTTGTGATGGGCGATTTTTTGAATATTATAAGCGATTTCATTGGTTGATGGCAGAATGACGTATTCGCCACCGATGAACATTGGTCTGTTTGCTTTTTACCGGCATTATATTATTTCTCGCACTACCGGCATTATATTATTCCTCGCACATACGGATTGTATTATTTTCCTCGCACTACGGCATTGTATTAATTTCCTCGCACTACCGGCATTATATTATTTCAATCGCACTACGGCATTAAT
>CM068955.1:103619040-103653978 GCA_035128595.1 Eptatretus atami
GTATTATTTCCTCGCACTACCGGCATTGTATTATTTCCTCGCACTACCGGCATTATATTATTTCATCGCACTACCGGCATTATATTATGTCCTCACACTACCGGCATTATATTATTTCCTCGCACTACCGGCATTGTATTATTTCCTCGCACTACCGGCATTGTATTATTCCTCGCACTACCGGCATTTATATTATTTTCATCGCACTACCGGCATTATATTATGTTCTCACACTACCGCATTATATTATTTCCTCGCACTATCGGCATTGTATTATTTCCTCGCACTACCGGCATTATATTATTTCTTCGCACTAGCAGCATTATATTATATCCTCGCCCCTACCGCATTATATTATTTCCTCGCCCTACCGGCATTATATTATCTCCTCGCCCTACCGGCATTATTATATTTCCTCACCCTATCGGCATTATTATATTTCCTCGCACTACCGGCATTATATTATTTCCACGCACTACCGGCATTATATTATTTCCTCCCACTACCGGCATTCTATTATTTCCTCGCCCTACCGGCAGTATTATTTCCTCGCACTACCGCATTATATTATTTCCTAGCACTACCGGCATTATATTATTTCATCGCACTACAGGCATTATTATATTTCCTCGCACTACCGGCATATTATATTTCCTCGCACTACCGGCATTACTATATTTCCTCGCACTACCGGCATTATATTTCATCGCACTACTGCATTATTATAATTCCGCGCACTACCGGCATTATTATATTTCCCCGCACTACCGGCATTGTTATATTCCCCGCACTACCAGCATTATATTATTTCCTCGCACTACCGGCATTATATTATTCCCAGCACTACCGGCATTATATTATTTCCCCGCACTACCAGCATTATATTATTTCCTCGCACTACTGGCATTATATTATTTCCCAGCACTACCGGCATTATATTATTTCCTCGCACTACCGGCATTATATTATTTTCTCGCACTACCGGCATTATATTATTTCCTCGCCCTACCGGCATTGTATTATTTCCTCGCACTACCACATTATATTATTTCCTCGTCCTACCGGCATTATATTATTTCCTCGCACTACCGACATTATAGGATTTCCTCGCACTGAAGCGAAAATTGGGGTTAAGGCGTTAATGCTAGGTTCCCACTATCACGATGCGCGGCACGATTGAAATCGTGGTCTTAATCGTGGACTAATCGTGGTAATCCTATCAGATCTTATCAGATCTTGAGGTCAGTCGTGGCAATCGTGTTGATCGTAGAAAATTTTTGAACGGTTCAAAATTTTTCTACGATCAATTGTCAATCGGGATCATCGTATCAGATCGTATTGCATCGTAACAAAGCGCGACAGATCGCATGTAATCGTGCTTCCTAATCGTGGTGATCGGGATCGATCTTAGACAAGACAAACACCACGCTCTGTGAGACCACGATTTCAATCGTGCCGCGCATCGTGATAGTGGAACACTTTCAGAGAAATTCCATGATCAGCTACGAATGGCCAATCGTGGTGTTCGTAACGGATCGCACGACAGTGGGAACCTAGCATAAGCAATTAGTTCATGTCTGTTTGTCTGTCTGTCTCCATCCATCCATCTGCAAATGTGAGTTTATGATCGAGGAACAAGTTATTTCAATTGAATGTTATATTTTGAACATGAATCTGAGAAACAAAACCTTCTGTTTATCAGTACTTTTTTGTCTGAATTTGTCCCGATTGCTCTTGCGCAGAGATGAGTGAGATAATTTTTTTCTTTACTCTGTCTGGCAGTCAAAATTTTTTTTGAAAATCATTCCAAACAGGAGACATTGTTTTTAAGGACGGATAACTAATGTAATGTGTTCGATAGGGTGGTGTATTAGACACTGCGTCAACTGCAGTAAATTCCGGAATTAATTAATACAACTTTTACAATTTTTATTTAATTTATATTTAACACTGCCGAACACCAATTGCCTTCTTGTACCTGCCAATAACTTCCATTTTTGCAGTACTTGGACATGTTAACTAAGGTGGTGGAAAAGGAGTACAAGACCGCTTCAATGGCACTAAATTTATGGATTTTTTTTGTTTTTTAAACGATCTTTAAAATCATTTTTTTAATTTTAATTGAAGTATATACTTGAACTCTGCGTGGGTTAGCATGTTCTATGAAGTCTTTGGTTGCCAATCCAATAGCTGTAACCCCCAAAGCACAAACAGCCATATTTTCCGAACCCCTCACCCCCTCCTCTCGGGAGTCAATGGTGGCATCACCACACGAGCTAGATTGGTCAATTAAGTCACTTTGTGTGAAAATTCCATGAAAGGTACATTTTATCCATACCGACTAAGTAAGTTGTATGCACTTCGTAAATGTTTCCAATGCCGGTGAAAGATGCGATGATGGGTTTTGTGGGGTGAGCCCGGTAAGCATTTCAACTTGCACTGACGATCAGTCCATGACCCATGACCATGAACCACCTAAACTGCAGCACCAATTTATATAACTCATTGCCATCCATAGTGCAGGTTGGAAGATCTACAGGACTACCTATTCTTCCGTAGACTCAATGTTTATTGACTATGCCATTAATGGGAGCATGGGAGCAAATTAATTCCGGAATTTACTGCAGTTGACGCAGTATCTAATACACCACCCTATCAAACGCATTACTTTAGTTATCCGTGTCTGGTGTTTGTGTGCTTTATGGCGTCCTTAAAAACAATAAGCCTCCTGTTTGGAATGATTTTCATCATACCTGGGTCACACCCCACCCCAGGATTTACTGTCTAAAAATGGAGGTGACACACACACACACACACACACGTAACTTGGTGCAGGAGGACAATTGGGCCCATCATGCCTTCTTCTTCTTCTTTCGGCTGCTCCCATGAGGGGTCGCCACAGCGGATCATCCGTTATGATTCGCATAATGATTTGGCACAGGTTTTATGCCGGATGCCCTTCCTGACGCAACCCTGGTCGCCTCTTACGACACAGGGATATGGTACACCTATTTTAACCTGGGCATACACCGGGCCCAGTACACTGGTACTCACTTCGCCGACGTCGGAAGGATGACAGACTGAGTCAACCTCCTGGTGTGTATTAATTCAAGCGGCAAACGGGGCTTGAACTCAGGACCTTTTGGATCCCAAGCCGCTACCCTAACCACTACGCCAACACCAGGCTTTACCCATCATGCCTGTGCTGCACTAACCCCAGTATAATTACCGATCCACACACAAGCAACCAACCATCCACACAAACCAATATTTCCATACTCTTCTATCTCCAATGCATCCAGGTACCTATCTAAATCCAATTCAAACTTATCCACTCCCTCTGCTGCCATTACCGATCTGGGGAGACCATTCCATGTATTAACCACTCTTCGACTGAAAGACCCGTGCCTTAAAACTGTCCTAACTCTCATTTTCTTTCCCCTTAAGTTATGGCCCCTGGTCCTAACACTCACAGCAGAGGCTGCACTGATATTGTCCAGACCCTTCCTTATCTTAAACATTTCTATCGGATCCCCTCCTCATCACCATTCTAATGAAAAAAGTTTTGTCTCCTTCAAAAGGTTAAGCTCTCAAAAAGCAGTTGGAGAAAAATGTTTATGGCAGAAATATTGATAGTAACTACAACTCTACCAGAAGTGAGTAATTATCCATTTGTTTTTATATGTGTGATGATTAGCCTTCAGCCTTTGGTGGCTTCTTTCCTTCACCTGATCCTCGAGTCAAGTCGATACCACAACCCTCAGCAATGTATGGACCTAGTCACTCTCGGGGTTCGATTTTGGTCATCAACTCCAAGGTGTATGAACGTTCGTTTCCCATGCCAGTAATCCGCTTTTACAATTCAGTAATAAATAAAGAAAAACAAGCTCGAATGAGCTAAGATCCTCGTCCTCTTAATGATGACGTCATAAAAACGAAATATGACGTCATTGTGATGTATCAGGTTTGCAATAAATTTTCTGTGCTAATGCCCGGCTTGATTCCCGCAAACAAAATTCAAACAGCTTGCCTAGTTTCGGAGATAATGGTATAGGCGATTTCCATTAGCGGCGATATTATGACAACTTTTTTTCTAGGAAGAATTTCCAAAATCGGAGATGGTTACTGGCTGCGCGGGGGCTTTCTGCATATACATGGCAAGTTTCATGAAGATCCGATGAAAACTCTGGGTTGTGAAACAAAAAATGTCAAAAAAATAGGAATGACGTCATAAAATTGATATGACGTCTAGTGATGTATCATATGTGTGGTAATTAATCTCTGCTAATGCCCTGTTCAATTCCCGCAAAGAGAATTCAAAAAGCTTGCCTAGTTTCGGAGATAATTTTTTAGGCGATTTCCATTAGCGGAGATATTTTGACGTCATAACTTTTTTCTAGGAGGAATTTTCAAAATCGGAGATGGTTATTGTCTGCGCAGGGTATTTTTACATATATATGCCAGTTTCAGGAAGTTTCGGTGAAAACTGTAGGCTGTGAAACAAATGAACAAAAAAACAAAAAACGTCAAAAAATAGGAATGACGTCATAAAAATTGATATGATGTCATAGTGATGTACCATATGTGCGGTAATTCATCTCTGCTAATGCCCTGTTCGATTCCCGCAAACAGAATTCAAAAAGCTTGCCTAGTTTCGGAGATAATTTTTTAGGCGATTTCCATTAGCGGAGATATTTTGACGTCATAACTTTTTTTTCTAGGAGGAATTTTCAAATCGGAGATGGTTACTTGTCTGCGCAGGGTATTTTTACATATATATGCCAAGTTTCAGGAAGTTTCGATGAAAACTGTAAGGCCTGTGAAACAAAAAAGTCCACAAGAACAACAACGTTAGTAAGACTTAGAGATCCTCCACGAGGATCTAACAATCTGCTCATTTGTTCCACGTAGGCATCCAATTTGCTCACAGCTACTAATGCTGTGTCAGTGACTGCCGTGTTCATGGGTGCAAGTCATTTTGGGAGTTTGTGGGACGTCTTGGGCCGCACGCTCGCAAACCGTGCCGCAATCGATGTGTGCCAGTAAGTCGCGCAAAATGTGTCGAGGGAAGCACGGCATTACGTTCACTCGTATAACACTATCATTAGTAGTAGATAATATATCTTGCGGGGTTTACATCAGGCTTTGCTTGTGCCTCCTGTTTCTTGGCACGTAAGAAAATGCTGATATATTACCAGCTTTTTGACCAAAACGCCATTTCGATAGATCTGGCTTAGAGCGTTGGGAGCACGACTCGAGCGATATAACAGATTGGTCTGTGTCTTGCTAGGTAACGGTACTTTCACAGTCGAAAGACCCTGGCGGGTGACGTGTAACGTAGGGATGTGGTACTTGTGGCTGCCAAGTTCTAAAGATCTTTCTTGGCTTTCCTTATCTGTCTCGCCATTGACTCTGCATGTAATGCACGGTGTACGTGAACAAAGGAAAGGTAGGCGTGTGAGTTTTTCCTTGAGCGTGTTGGTGCATGCTTGAATTGGTATGGTGATGTACAGGGTTGATAACAAAATTGTTCCCGATTTTAGTTGCTTATTCAATCTGCTATTTTTAATGCAAGACCATATAATTTATATGATGCATATAGGACCTCGTAAAGTTTTGTTTGATTATAATAAATGTTTGAAATGTCCTCCTCTAAGTTCTACACACTTGCGGGTATGGAATCATTTTTGACTACAGACTGAAGTGTTTCACATGAGACTGTGGAAATAACCCTCGTTACAGCATCTTTGAGTTCAGGAATGTTAATCGGGTTCTCTTTGAAAACATTTTCCTTAACAATTCCCTACAGTAATAACTCTAAAGATGAGAGGTCAGCAGATCTTGGAGACCAAGGAAATCCAAATCGGTGGTAAATTAATCTGCCAGGAAAGTGATTATCGAACCACTGCATGGGAAAGCAAGCTGTTTGTGCAGATTCTCCATCCTGTTTGAAAGCAAGCACCAGGAATGGCTCTCGCATGACTCCAGAAAAAATGTTCAACTTGTTTACTTAACGTTCCACATTCACAGCCACCCCTTCCTCCGTGTCCTGATCTTCAAAAAAACGTGTGGACTGTAAATTCGGTGAATACTGAGACCATACCATAATCATTTTTTTTTTTCGGAGTGGAGATGAACATTGGTCTGTTTCCTTTTTACCGGCTTTTACATGGCTTTTTACCTGAGCTAAATGCTCAGATGGGATCGCCACTTCGACAAATATTTTTCTTTTTATACACCAAACAGTGACATTGTTTTCCCTTTTTAAAACGGTGCATATGAGGTTAAAATTTTAAAAGCAAACTGATTTGTGTTCACGTATGTTACTGAAAGTGACCTCAGAATAGCAAATTAACTCAATAATGTGGGCTGGTTTCTTCATGCTCCAAAACTGACAATTCTGTTTGTTTACCAAAACCATTCAAATAAACATGACATTTGTGCCACTACTCAGAAGTTTGTGCCACATGACATTTGTCTCACTACTAGGAACTGCTTTGAGACACTCCAATTCCATGTGACGTGCACCTTGTTGATTTTTCGAGGAATCACTTCACTATTTCTGTTTATGGTGTCTGGACTTTGAATATTCCTCGGATGTCCCAAGTATCCTGCATTGTTGTTCATAACAGAGCCCATCCCTCTCAAACGACACGATGTATCGTTTTCGAAGTTTGTGCACTATGTCTCGGGGATTGTCTTCTGGACGCACGCTGCACTCCTATCACTGATTTCAGCTCTGCATTCTTTTCGACAATGAAGATTCGCTCTTATGTTGTTAGTTGCACCATGGGTTACTTGCAGAAATAATAAAACTCACAATATAAATGTCAAAATACATTTGCTCCAATCGATTTCATTGCTTACTCTATAGTGGGGCAACTTAGCATAACAATTGTGCATTTTGTGAGGAAAGCACCAAATTTGGCACACTGGTAGCCTATCATATTATGAACAGATTTGGATATTGGGCCATCTCAAAATTTTTGATGGCAGTGGAAAATGGCTGTCACAGCCATCACGCTGAATTTGAGATGGCCCAATATCCAAATCTGTTCATAATATGATAGGCTACTAGTGTGCCAAATTTGTGCTTTCCTCACAAAATGCACAATTGTTATGCTATATTTAGCTAAGTTGCCCCACTACTACCTAATTCACTGTATTTGACATTTTTACCAACGAATATATATTTTTACATTTTTTGTGACTCTCCCTGTATAATAACCATGCGAGTAGCCAACTATTGTTGGGCTGACAGGATGGCCTAGAGGTAGGCATACTCACTTCTAGGCTATCTAGTCTGAGTTTGAATCTAGACCCAGCTATAAACGGTCATCCTGGAATTTCACAAGCAGGGCGATTCATCAATGTGTGTGCCGCCCCTCGGATGGATGTTAAATGGGCGTCCCATCTGCCAGCAATCGTTGTTGAATGTTGAAGATCCAATAGTGTCATTGGCGAAGAGCAGGCAAGCTATCGCTAGCACCATGGCCAAATTCCAGATTCCTGCCCTAACTACTGCTGGGAAGGCAATGGCAAACCACCCAGTATAGTATAACCCTTGCCAATAAATTGCTGCGGCAGTACTGAACCTGCGTTCAGGCAGAATACCAGAACACAAATCTCCACAATCCATAATAATATAACATGTCCACAAGGAAAACGTGTTTTTCTATAACGAGCTCGTACATAGCTATATTGCGTATATACTACTTGCGCGGGACAAGGACATTAAAGGACCTCAGCATACTTTTACGTGATTTGCAATGAGATTGGAAGATGATGGATAAATCACCACAGTATGTGGGGTTTGAACGCAGCATACCAGGGAAACATCCTGAGCTAAATGCTCAGATGGGATCGCCACTTCGACAAATATTTTTCTTTTTATACACCAAACGGTGACATTGTTTTCCCTTTTTTAAAACGGTGCATATGAGGTTAAAAATTTTAAAGCAAACTGATTTGTGTGCTCACTTATGTTACTGAAAGTGATTTTTATTTATTTATTTGTTTTTAAACACTGTGTTGTCTTGCTGATATACAGAGTGTCCATGAAGTCATTATGCAACTTTTAACTTTTATAACTTATGATGCATATAGAAACAAACTATAAATGGCAAATGAAAGTATAATTCATCAAGTTTTGTAAATGATAACGTTGTTATGAATGTTGTTGTTATTGCTGTTGTTAAATTCACAATTCCCATGGATTTCTTGACGAGTTAACATTTTCTGATGAGGCAACTTTCACTGGTAAAGTCGACCACAATTACCACATGCCGTTCCCAAACTACGAGGATTAAATTTTCACATATGACCTTGTACCAGCAAGACTTCGCCCCCCTACCACTATGCTTTGAATGTGCGACGATTCTTGAATGATGTCTTCCCAGCCAAGTGGATTAGTCGATGTAGACCAATTGCTTGGTCACCTGACCTAACCCCAATGGACTACATTTAATGGGGCTATGTAAAATTGTTTACTCATCAAAACCACATTCTTCAGATAAATTAGTGCTACGATCACACATGCAATTCATGAAATTAGTCAGCAACAACTGGGGAATGTTTTCAACAAGTTGAAAAATCGGATTGAACGATGCATTATGAAAGATGGCGATTTGGTTGAAGCCTAAACATTTTAATTATATTGAATAAAAACTTTATGAATTATGCTTTCATGCACCATTTACAGTATGCTTCCATCACGTGCACATCAAAAGTTATAAAAGTGCAAAGTTACACGATGACTTTATGAACACCTTGTGTATGTGTCCTGAGAAGGTAAGTCCAGTTGAAATATAAAAAAGGATGTTATGAGCTATCATTAGCTTAATTCAGGATTCCTAGTAGTTGTGTAGCAAGAAACTCTTCTTGAGTGGTGACTGAGACGAGAGGATTGTGATCCTCTGATATATTCACACACAGGTACCAACTTGCAGCATGCTTTTGACGCCTTTTTCAAGCAGCACATGCTCGAGTGTCAATTTCGTTGCTCTCCAATGTCAGCACTGCACCGGCACACTGATTGTCCTCCAATACACACCCTCGTGCCCTGGACCTCGACATCCCATTATGCTGTGCATGACAACAATGCTAAATAGCAATGGAAGCACATGCCTGGTGTTGGCTTAATGGTTAGGGTGGCGGGCTTTGGATCCAAGGGTCCTGAGTTCAAATCCCGCTCAGCTGTTGAATTAATACCAGGTGGGGTTAACTCGGCCTGTCATCCTTCCGAGGTCGGCAAAACGAGTGCCAGCATGCTGGTATTACTGTGTCGGAGTGGCGACCCGTCCAGGAATGTACCGAATAGCCAAGGAGACTGCTTAGGCAGCCCCAACACTCTGCACACAGTATGGTCCCAATGGAATGGAATGGAATGGAAGCACATTCCACGTAGCTCCAAGGAGTGAAATGTATCCAAAGCCGAGACACACCCAAAGGCTCATACACAGTCATCTGGAGCACATCCATCTGCAAAACAATAATGGAGAAAGCATACCTGTACCATTACAGTTAGACGAGCAAAGCGTCGACATTAATTTTATTATTATTTCCTATATTGGGGTGTTTTTGCATTCCTATTTCCAGATCGTAGCAATTGCTAACTTTGTCCAGCTGCCATCCTTGCTCGCTTGGTTGATTTAATTAATTTGAACCGCATCTGCAAATGAAGGCTTCTCCATGCATATCAGGTTTGACCGAAGACATGTTGGACTGTGGTCAGCACAAAGTACAGGTGCATTGCGATGATGCACATGAAGTACAGGTAGGTGCATTGCCGAGACTGTCATTTTTCCAACCCGGTTTGGGTCAATATTCTACTGTTTTGTCACGGGTTAAAATTATTTTCAACAAGGTGAGGTGATTATAATGCTGAGGACAGTGAAGGCAAGGGTCGTGCAATATATATATATATATATATATATATCTAAGAATGGTTTTTGGAGGGAGGTGGTGGAGTATGATAGAAGAACAAGAACACTTCGTATGACAGAGATGGACCTGTTTTACCCCTTTGCCTTTTGCACAGTGGAACAATATTAGGAAGAATGATGTGAAAAGTGCAGACAGAATCGCACTAACTTTCTTTTGCATGGTTTGTGCATCAAACTGAATGCAATCCATGTGGCCATGGTCGTATTGCTTGCAGAATCGAGCAGTTTGACGCCTGTTCGAGCCTCGTTTAGACTAATCTTTCTGTCGTGCAGTGGTTCTCAACCTGTGGGCCACATGCAGCCCAATCAGCACACTGCTGTGGCCTAAGTGACATCCTGCGTTTAAAAATTGCTTCAAACGAAGGGAATTGCAGAGCTCATTAATGCAAGTGTGAAACCAGATTTATATTAACAGTTCATATACTTGAACTTGGTTTGCTCATTTAAAATGTGCTTGGTAGACATTTGACAGTGTAGAAATGAGAGTTGTTACAGAATATTGATTTGTACTGCATTACTGTCAGATAATAATAATCATTCCTCTCACTGTCAGGCAGTAGATATGGCTGCCACAGCAGCTTCCATTGGCTAGGGGACACAATCCTGGGTGGGTCATCACTCTGACACAGGATACTCAAATGGCTCATTCTTCCCAGAGCTGGTACTCATTTTGCTGACCTCAGAAGGCAGACAGACTGAGTCAACCCACCTAGTGTTATGTATCAGTATGGCACGACAAGGGCTTGAACTCAGAACCTTAAGATCTTTAAGATCTTAAGCCAGCCACCTTAACCATGAAGCCACCACTAGGTTTCATTGCTGTCACGTAATGGATACACAGGAAGTAAGTTGTGTGGGTGCGGCCCACACAACACATCAATCACTGCAAGTGTGACCCACAATGGAACATAGGTTGAGAACCACAGCTGTAGCGTGTGAAGCAGTGTACTCTTTAGTGAGGTCACCGACTCCTCAAAGTGCGAAGGGTATTCCATTTGGATCAACCAAAATGAAAACAATAATGAGATGTTTACAATTGTTTTAATGTGTATTTAAAGAAACAATATATTCATAAAAAATTGAATGCTATTCTTCAGAGATGTATTTTGTTTTTGTCAACAAACTGTTCAATGTGACCATCATTTTGCCACTTCCTCCAATCGATAAATGAAATTATTTGCTACTCTGTGAACAAGTCCTCATCAATCTGGATGCACAGTTGCAATAACTTCGCCCTCTTCTACATGAGAGTTTGTGGTCTTTACCTTCGCCACCGAAGGTGGAGGGAGGTTCTGTTTTCACCCCTGTCTGTCTGTTTCTGTTTGTCTGTTTCTGTTCGTTTGTCTGTGAGCAGGATATCTCAAAAAGTTGTGGATGGTTTTGGATGAAACTTAGTGGAAGTGATTCTTCATCATTATGAGATGGTGCTCAAAACGATATATAGCACGATATTTCAAAAAGTTGTGGACAAGTTATGACAAAACTACGTGGATGAGTTGGTTAGGTAACAAGAAAAAGACGATTAGATTTTGGTTCAGCTACGGATCCAGTTCCAGCCTATCAGTGGGATACAAAACGTGAACTGTTCAACCTGGCGGAGGTATGCGCTCCACCGAATGCCGTTCTAGTTTTGTAAAGAGTTGCTTTTTCAATTTTTCCCAGGACTGTGATGCACTGCAAGCTGAAGTGCTTCAGCCCTTGCCAGGGTTGCTGATAGATTAACTTGGTTCCCATTAAATCATGTACTGTTAAATAACATTCATAATAACAAAAATAACTGAGACCTCCACTTCAAGCGCAGTGTACCTTTCCGTTCATATTTTCTTTGATATTGAAGAATTGTGTGTCTGCATCGTGCCAAGGCTGACAGGATAACTAAGAGGGAGCATACTCGTGTTTGAGCTGTCTAGTCTCGTCTAGGTTCGATTCCGACCAGATTTATAAAAGGTCACCCTGGTGTTTTGCATGCAGTACATCAATGAATGCACCTTTCTCGGACGGGACATTAAGCCAGGGTCGTATCTTCCTACGTTTGTTGCTAGTGAACATTGAAGATCCCATGGCATCTTTCTAAAAGAGTATTTCACTGCCTCTCCACCTGCCTGGCCAGCTCCCCCTGTTTTCTCAGCACTCCGACACTCTCTAGCTCCTCCAGGATGCATGCGTTCTTCCACTAACCCCCTTCTGATTAAAACTCCCAAAATACAGGCTGACTCTGCACATCCACTCTTTTGTTCCTCCCTTCTCCCATTTGTAGACTTGCCTTCTTGAGGCTGTTCAATCCCACTCTTCCCTCCAGGACTTCAGGTATGTGGTGCAATATCATTTCGTGCCATCTCCCATCCCTACCCACTTTTCTTCTTCTCCTTTTGTATGCAGCACACGACTGAGAGTACCATCATTGGTTGATGGGGCGTGGCTGTGCAGTGGATGCAACACCCCCTGTAGGTCGGGGCAGAAATTTGGAATTTGTTCAGGGTGCTAGCGACAGCTCGCCTACTCTTCACCAAGGACACCATGTGATCTTCAACATCCATCAACTATAATGCTGGCAGATGGGACACCCAGTTTAATGTCCATTTGAGGGATGCCGTACACATTGATGCCTCGCTCTTCATATGAGACACCAGGATGACAATTTGTAGCTGGGGCGAGATTTGAACACAGGCTAGACAGCTCAGAGGCAAGTATGCGTACCTCTGGGCCACCCTCCCAGCCCTATCCTGACACACAATCTTTGTTTTTTTTTAAATACATACAGTGCCTTTCGCAAGTTTTTCACCATTTGTTGCCTTACAGCCTGGAATTAAATTGCATTAAATCATACTTTTTTGTCCCACCTTTACTTACACATCATAACCCACAACTTCCAAGTGAAAAACAAATTCTACAAATTTCAGAAAATTAATTTTAAAATACAAAACTAGAATATCTTGGTTGGATAAGTGTGCACCCCCCTGAGTAAATTAATAACTTGGTGGAAGCACCTTTGACAGCAATTACAGCTGTTAGTCTGTTGGGATAGGTCTCTACCAACTTTGCACCCCTTGATTGGGCAATATTTACTCATTCTTCTGTATAAAACTGTTCAAGCTCAGTCAAGTTGCGTGGGGAGCGTTGATGGACAGTTATTTTCAAGTCGTGCCACAGATTTTTGGTTGAATTTAGGTCGGGGCTCTGACTGGACCACTCAAGGACATTTATCTTTTTGTTCCTTAGCCACTCCAGTGTAGCTTTGGCTGTGTGCTTTGGGTCGTCGTAATGTTGAAAGGTGAACTTCCGTCCCAATTTCAGCTTTCTTGCAGAGGGCAGCAGGTTTTCCTCGAGAAACTTACAGGAAAAGCTGATTTTATTCTGAAATAATCAGAATCACTCCAATTTATCACAGGTGGAGGCCAATTAACTTGGAGTATGATTTTGAAGGTGATCGGTGACAGCTGAGCTAATTTACAGTTGCTGTTATCTGAGGGGTGGACACATCCGACCGAGATATTCTAGTTTTGTATTCTTAATTAATTTTCTGAAATATGTATAATTTGTTTTTCACTTGGAAGTTGTGGGTTACGATGTGTAAATAAATGTGGAAAAAGTCTGATTTAATGCAATTTAATTCCAGGCTATAAGGCAACAAAAGGTGAAAAATTTGAAAGGGGGTGCAGACTTTCTGGAGGACATATACAGTATATATAACACACACACACACACGCACACACGTACACACCAATAAGTGTCAGTGTGTCTCCTCCATAACTCCAAAACCATGAAACCTAGCAGCCTGAAACTTTGCCCATATACTAAGAAAACTCCAAGGAAGTGCATGACTGAAAATTGGGGGGTTTGGGTTAATTAAAACACCCCTTTTGAAGATAATTAACAGCCTTATTTAATTATATCCTTTATCAGGCGCTTCCTTGGCCACCTTGCTCTTTGGGGTCTTCAGGCGTATCCTAGATACCCTTGCTGGGGTCTGAAGTTGCCATGTTTTTTTTGGCTTGCTCAACCTTGCCTTGACTTGGAACAGGCCACAACGATTTCTTAATAAAATTTTTTTTTCACTCTCCTCACTCATATTATCGAATGCCTGTTCATCATAGCTACGGATCGCTGAGCACATTGCAATGCTTATAAGCACCTGGAGATGTCAGCGTTTGTTGCTTTATTTCATTTCCGCACATATGATCACCGCGAGAATCTCTTAAACTAAGCAGAATTACAAAATTTAAGCTCCAGAATCAAACTTGCAGGCAGTTCCGACTCCAAGAAAAGTGTTAATTTGTACAATTCGGACATATTTGACATTTTGGGTATCTCCAGGAGGTGTATGTTTAATAAGTCGGTTCGGTGATTGCTAATTGCGTGTCAAGCGAGCCGTTTCTTATCGACTGTTTCGTTGGAGTGCTTAAGCCACTTGGCAAGCATGCTACAATATTCGCATTGTCACTGAATACTGCATATCGATCGACTTGAACAAAGTTCAGGGGTCACTCCCCTGCGTTGGCCACATGTTGTTCTGCAGTGCAACAGGCGGTGGCCGACTCGCTGAAAATGAATTTTTTTTTTCCACGACGTTTCCTCTTTTTGTTCTTCCATGATACGACCTGTCACTTCGGCATAGATAAATACTGTTATGTTTGTGGGGTAGATGGAGGTATTTCATCGGAAAAATAGGATTGTCTCGAGTTGCTTGGTCCATGGACGTGTAGGACACATCTCGATGTAAATTAAGTCGGGAAACTGTGAGCTTAAGTGTTATGCGTCACCACGCGGAGGGTGGTGCTGTGTTAATTAGGTAGGGCTTCAGGATAATTTCTCCCAGTATGTGATTGCCCCCTGTGACCTTTTCCGATGTTTCTGATGATTCCGATGATTTCAAGACTGGAGATAAAAACGGATTATGTCCTTAAAACAACAACCGAGCTGCAAGATGCAGGAAACCCCGCCTCCAGGGGGACAACAAGCAAACCACGCCCCCAGAGTGGATGATTGATGGGCGTGACATCAGAGTGGAGGGAAGTTAGGTTCAGAGCGGGACAGAAACGAGTGAGGCAGAGATGGCGGTCGGAAGAGAAGGGCATTACGGCTGGCTTCCCCTCGACATGGTGAAGAAGACTGCATGATTCTTGTGTTCGTGCTGAGGCGAATTGGCTTGCGTGGTGGAGCAAGACTCTGGCCATTGACTGTTGGCTGGATCATGTGAGACCAGCCTCAAAGCCTCGTATTGTGCCATCAGGTGAAGAGACGGTGCCGTTTTTTGCAGAGCAGCGGCGTCGGCAAGTGCGATCGACGAAATAATTAGCACGGCGGTTTCTGAGCCCTGGTATTGAGTATCGCCGCCCAAATTGCCTCCTGTACATTTTCCTGCCCAGAGAGCGGCTGGGTGCCATTTTGGGCGCATTTCCCCACACAGTGATGAAGCGGTTTGATGACCTTCAAGCTTCCAAAAGTCACCTCTGGGCACACAGCTAAGTGCCGGTATATAGGAGGGATTTTTCTTTGACTACTCTGTTCCCTTGTCTGAATTCAAGTCTGTGTGGAGGTGCCTCAAAATTTGATTTAGTTTACCTCACGTTCCGTTTTTATTATTACACTTTGAATTATTACCTTCGCCACCGAATGTGAAGGAGGTTATTTTTTCACCCCTTTCTGTCTGTTTGTCTGTTTGTCTGTTTGTCTGTTTGTTTGTGTGCAGGACATCTCAAAAAGTTGTGGACAGATCCAGATGAAATTTTGTGGACAGGTTGGGTGTGTGACAAGAGCCAACTGATCAGATTTTGGTGAAGATCCGGATCCGGATCCGGATCCAACGACGAGAACTGTTTAAGTGATTCTTCACCATTGAGAGAAAGGGCTAAACTAATATCTAGCACAATATCTCAAAAAGTTGTGGACAGATCCGGATGAAATTTTGTGGACAGGTTGGGTGTGTGGCGAGGGCGAACTGAGAAGATTTTGGTGAAGATCTTTTCAGTTGTGGATCAATGAATCGCCACACCACGGTGGGAAAGCTGAGAGGTACACATGCTCACTCTGTGTAGCCTGGATTCAAATTTGACCCAGCTATAAACTGTCATCCGGTGTTTCACTGGCAGGGTGATTCATCAATGTGTGTCGTTTCTCGGATGGATGATAAACTGGGCGTCACATCTGTTGGAATCCCTCACCCCTCTCCCTCCCAACCCTACCCCCTCTCTCCCAAATCCCCTCTTCCTTTCCGGCCAATGACCCCTCCCTCTCTCCGACCCCTCTCCCCCCCCCTTTCCTTCTTCTCTCTCTCCTCTCTCTCTCTCTCTCTCTCTCTCTCTCTCTCTCTCTCTCTCTCTCTCTCTCTCTCTCTCTCTCCCCCTCTCCCCCCCCCCCCTTTCTCCTCTCTTCTCTCTCTCTCTCTCTCTCCTCTCTCTTCTCTCTCTCTCTTCTCTCTTCCAGCCCTCCCCCTTGTCCCCCACCTCCCTCTCTATTGAGGGGACTAGCATGTACGATTCAGATTTGGAGTGAGGCGAAAGGTGGGGTGCAAATGTCGCTGCACGCTATGAGTATGCATGCAGGCAGACCTTTGCCAGGAAGATAGCAAGGGTTTTAAATGCTCCCACCCCAGGTGTGTGTGTGTGTGTGTGTGTGTGTGTGTGTGTGTGTGTGTGTGTTTCATTCATTGGTATCTACATATGTGGGTTTTAGAATGTGGAATGGAGTTCTCCCAGGATGGACAAAGTATCCACCTTCATTTTGGTAAAGGGTCACGATTCATGGATCAAGCTGTGAAGTTTTTCTGTTCTCAAAGTTTTGTGCCGAGGGCTCTCTTCAGCATCGTCACTGAGCTCCAGACAGCTTCCAACTGTAGTTCGTTTGTAATAGTATTCCCAGGATGGTTTTAATATCCCTGTGAGGTTCTCTTGTCATCATTCCTGGAGCTCCAACTATCACTGGTACAACTTTGGCATTCTTCATTTCCAGGATCTTTTCACTTCATTCTGGAGGTCTTGGTATTTGGTCATTTTCTTGATTTCTGCTTGTTTAGTCCAAAATCACTAGTATTAACACCTCAATTCGCAATTCCTTCTTTTTTTTTGTACCCAAGTGTGATATCTGGTTGTAATGCCTTTTTTTTATGTTCACGCTCGATGGGATCATGAGGAGGTATGGGAGCGCACTTCCATGTTTTCAGTGTTTGCTTTTGTTTCATCTTCGCATGAATTTTCTGGAACTGGGATGTCAATGCTTTGCAGATGTGCCAGCGGATTACTTTACAAACTCTGTTGTGAGTACAGCTGTCCTGTCCTGGTGTGTGTGTGTGTGTGTGTGTGTGTGTGTGTGTGTGTGTGTTTCTTTTGTTCTTTATGCATAACATATCATTCTCTTTGCTAACCCCTCACCTCCACCCCTCACCTTTCTTTCTCTTTCCCCCACCTCCCCCCTCTCTCTCTCTCTCTCTCTCTCTCTCTCTCTCTCTCTCTCTCTCTCTCTCTCTCCCTGCCTTTCTCTTTCTCTTTCTCTCTCTCAACCCCTCCTTGCACCCCTCCCTCCCACAGTGTATAGCAACATTTGGTGAGTCGTCGCTCTCCCCACCTTCCCCCCTCTTCTCTCTCCCTCCTTCCCCCCTCTCTCTCTCTCTCCCCTCCTTCCCCCCCCTTCTCTCTCCCCTCCTTCCCCCCTTCCCCCCTCTCTCTCCCCTCCTTCCCCCCCCTCTCTCTCCCCTCCTTTCCCTCCTCTCTCTTCCCTCCTTTCCCCCTCTCCTCTTCCCCTCTTTCCCTCCTCTTCATCTCTCTCCCCTCCCTCCCGATGCTCCCCTCTCCTTAATATCCTTGTCAGCGAAGCGACGGGTTGTATTTGCTGGAGTATATATAAAGACAGAGATGGCTGTCCGTTCATCTGTTCGCGGTTTATGCTTATTGGCTGTTTGAGGCGAGGGGCAATGTGATTGGCTCCTGGCTAGATTGAAGGTCTATCGTATAGGCTTATTAAATGGTGATTTTCAAAATCTGATTCCATATTTGAAAAATCTGAACCCATGGCCTTAATAATTATGTCGAAATGTAGCGTGAAATCGGAAGAAATTCTATGTATGTAATGTTTGCACACTACGTCGTCGTCGTCTTTCACTGGCAATGTATTTCGCTCCCACAAACATGTCTGCTCGTGGTTTTGAATTCCATGGAAAGGGAAAGAGAAAGAGGGAAGGAAAGGGTGAGGTGGGAGTCGGAGTGAGGTGGAGTCTGGAGAGAGGGAAGGGTGAGTGGAGTCCGGGTGAGTGGGAGTCTGGAGAGAGGGAAGGGGTGAGGGGGGAGTCTGGAGAGAGGGAAGGGGTGAGGTGGGAGTCTGGAGAGAGGGAAGGGTGAGGTGGGAGTCTGGAGAGGGGGAAGGGGTTGAGTGGGAGTCTGGAGGAGAGGAAGAGTGAAGTGGGGAGTCTGGAGAGAGAGGGGAAGGGTGAGGTGGGAGTTCGGAGAGGAGGAGAGGGGAAGGGTGGGGTGGATTCCGGAGGAGAGGGGAGTGCAGTGGGCTTACCAATGCAACAGACACAGCACACACACACACACACACACACACACACACTTGGCCGATATCGGCAATTTTTCTGGAACTGACAGGCTGGAGTCGGTGTGATTTCCGACGACAGTACGTACTGTATACAACCCAATAATCTTAAGTAGCTTTCACCGAAAAACAATGTTACATTTACATAGACGTATCAAGGAGATGTTCACAAATATTAATCTTTATAAACAGCTGTGTGTGGGTGGAAAAAAAAATGTGGCTTTGTAATTTAGAAAATACACTGCTGTACCCCAGCCCCGTCTCGCTGCCAAACGTCAAGTAGCCAATGAACGTTGCTGGATGATCCATCGGATCAAGAGACATTCGGATGTGGTGGAAAACAAAACACAGCTTATAAATGTCTGAACTGGAGTTCAGACCATGGCCGTATCTTGGAACTGGGAGACCAAGCATGCTGGTGGCTGGAGAACAAGCTAGTGCCTGGAGGGTGATGTGGATTTTCTAAACCCACAGTATTGTGATCGTTGTCCTCCTGAAGGATTCTAATTGGCGTTGTGGATCCTTTTTGATTCAGCAGGTTTCTTAACGTTTGTTCCGATTTGGATTAAAAAAAATCTACGAAACCCTATGACATACACTGTGTGCCACACAAGTTCCTTTCTTGGAAATATTATTTCAATGATAACCTACACTTCTCACCCTCGTACAATGAACTTAAGGATCCCATCGATGCAATATTATTTGTTTCTATTCATTTATTCTTACTTTGTTTAACCAGTTGACCAACCCGATTCAATTTCACTTCTACATTTACATCAGAGGTTTTATTCTAACTTGACTTGGTCGTCCCAGGAGTAACAAGCACTGGATGATACACTATACTTCCTCACGTGCTTGCACTCCATATTACATTTTCAAAACGATATACTTCAAGAGAGAGCGTGTGGGGATGTTCCCCAGACTGAGACGTGTCCTTTAGACGAAAAGCACCGTACATTTATCCTCGGATACTCTCTGTCAGAACACAAATTCTGTATCATTTTGGAAGTCTCTTGGCCATGAAAGGCAGCCATTCATGCGATAGTTACATTTCTGAGACTCCATTTGTTACAATTTAAAATACATTAATATAAATTTTTCCCCCACAAGGGAAAGCCAGCATGAGCAAGATCCAGTTCCTGGTGGAACGGCCAAGATCGCAAGAGCTTCTGTGAGTGGTCAGCAAACATGCAGACTACCACAAACTTTCTTCTTACTATCTCTACTCTACCTCGTTCCCTTTGCATGCAATAGCAATCAGTAAAACCACCAACTGTCCTTTTCAGGGCTAACTGACTTTCACACCTCACACCCTTAATCTGATACCTATGCATTCACCCTCACCTCTCCTCACTCGTACATCACACCCCCACCCCCCCCCCCCCCCCCCCCCCCCATTTGGAAGCACATGAAGCAACTGGTTTATTTATGGGTGGGCATGGGGTTGCGACTATGCCCCATTTTCTTCACTCCTCTGTCTATCTTCTTGCTTCTCTCCTTATTCCCGGAATGAAAGTGGCGCCCATGTATCTGTAATAAATTGACTGAGTAAGGGGCTTCTGTGCTTTGGATAAGTTTTTCTATTGACACTGCTTGCCTTGTAAATAAATGCCTTTTTGCTGAACATTATCAACCTTTTTCCAAACTTTCCAGTTGTCTGCTTGCATTGGTTAGACATAGTGTGTTGTAACAGGGAGTTCTCCCCTGCTGTTCCGTTATTGGTCAGCGGTAGCCAAGATCTCCACCTACCGTAATGCTTGGTTATATCTATATCTCGGTGTGTTGGAAGCACAGTTCTCTATCTGGGGTGTTTAATTTACTGGGAAGGTAAAGTGGGATTTTGATGTTGGACCCGACTTAAATTAAGCATCCCAGATAGCTCTGCAGTTGCTTAGCAACCCGTTATGTTGCGGACTTACTTATGGAGCGTTGGATTCAGTCGTTGGCCGTTGGATCTGAGAAATCCCCTCGTGATCCCGACTGGAGGCAAATTCATAATAGTCTGTTGCCTTTTTTTTCCCCCCTCCCTTGCATTATTCTTCCATCAGGTGGAAATATTTTTTGTACTAAATATAATATATAAAAGCTTTTTGTGAGGTGGCAACCTGGCAACATTCCAGGTCAGGTTTTGATAAAAAAAAAAGGATTAATATGCATTTAATGTTGTTTGTAAGTGTGACCCATCTTGGTCTCTGAAAAAAATATGGCTTCTCTAGAGGGTGCTAAGTCATAATATTGTGGCTACAGGCTGTCTCTACTGCACACATCAGCACATGTAATTGGCCAAAAGTTACTCCATTGTTATGTCAACAACCTTGTCAATTATACACTATTCTGGTAAGTTTTTAATATTTTGAGCACCAGTGTGATATTGTTGCAGAAATGGGCCCTTAGTGGGTTATTAAATATAGGATTAGCCCAGATCCCCCCTTAAATGCATGTTTAGCCAGGTTATTTGGTAATTGGACATTACATGTGTGTCGGGAGGTGTAGCTGGCTGTCTAGTGTTTGTACAGTGGTGTACCGAGAGGCGCCTTGCTTCTTTTTCCTTCCCCCTTCTAACTAGCCCCGCCCAGCGCTCTGGGGGTGTCGGTCGGCGAGACGTGTCTGCAGCCCATTGGTGGAGAGCGGCTGCGGACTCGAGGGATGGACCAATCACGTATCCCCGGAGGCGTTCCAGAAGAGCGAGCCCCGGAAAGGCAAGAAAGAAACGGCTAGTGTGAGTCTGGGATCTGCTTTCGTGAGAAGAGCGAGCCCCAAAAAGGCAAGGAAGAAACTGCTCAGTGTCGAGTCTGCGATCTGCTGTAAAAGGAACTGGCTGCTTTGTTGGTCTGGGAACGGCTTTGTGAGTCTGCGATCGACTTCGTGAAAAGGCCCACCCCGAAAGGCAAGAGGAACTGCATGAGGGGAGTCGGCGATCGACTTTATGAGGAGGTCATCGACAGGTTCATCCGGAGTCCAGTCACGGAGCCTCTGACTGTCCTTACTCACTGCACGGCTCGACACGTCTTTCATCCCGTCGATCCGCCTGAGGAGCCCAACACCCCGATTTGGCCTAGTGTGGTGAACAGGCCAGGCCTGGATTCGCATACTGGACTTTGGAGAAACCAGCTGGAATCCACCATAGAACTGTCTTCTGCCGCCGTCGACCTACAGGGGCTGAACGCGCCGAGGCTGGTGCGTGAGCGGTGCGACAAAGGACGCCGCCGCCATCTTGCCACGCGGTGTGCTCGAGCTTGGCGCTCAAATCCGTTGACATCGGCTTCTCACGAGCTGCATTCGTGCCTTCGACACTTTTCCTCTCGTCCATGAGGCACTACCAAGTACTCAGTGTCTTGTCTGCATGTTGTCTAAGGTTATTTCGCTCGGGCCCCCTTCGAAACCCGTATCCGTAGCTCTCTAGTTAAGAGCGGGTTTAAGATTAATTATAACGTTCGTGAATGCTTTGCTTGTGTCGTGTTCCCGATGTACACACAGACAGACATGCTAAAAGGGTTGGCGTCAGGAAGGGCATCGGCCATAAAAACATCGCCTCAAAAGGAAACCATGATGAGTACAACTGATGGGCAGGGTACAGCCCGAAGTACCCCGTGGGGGTCCTCACCCCCCTCGTTAAACTCAAGGTGGGGAACCCGATCGAAGCAAGGGAGGAAATTTTCCATTTATGATTAACAATCGTCTGATGCCCACGTGGAGATCGTTTCTGAGGTTTGGTACATGGAATGTAGGGACAATGACAGGGAGATCTGGAGAAGTGTTGAAACATTGTCAGAAGAAGAGTGGACATATTGTTTGCAGGAGACAGTGGGAAGGGTGGTTGAGAATGGTAAGGGTAGGCAGGGCAGATGTACAAGTTTATTGTGCAAGGGTGCCCGGAAGGCGTGCATGGTGTTGGTGTCATGTTTTCTGAGGAGTTTGTAGACAGTGTAGTGGATGTGACAAGAGTGAGTGAAAGGTTGATGATGGTGAGAATCGTGATCGGAAAGCTCTTGGTGAACGTCATCTTGGGATATGCCCCGCAGGTCGGTCGAAGCGATGAAGAGAAGAACATGTTCTGGTGTGCGATAGAGAGTTGATGGAAAATGTGAAAAGTTGATGAAATTGTTGTGGTAGGAGGAGACTTGAATGGACATGTGGGAAGGAGTCCAGATGGTTTTGAGGGAGTCCATGGGGGTTATGGATATGGGTTGAGAAATGGAGAGGTGAAAGGATCTTGGAGTTTGCTGATGGAGCTGATTTGTTGATTTGTAATACTCAATTCCAGAAAGCGGATAATAAGCTTATTCATACACGTCAGGTGGGTCGACGACAACCATTGACTACCTGATGGTGCGTCGGCGAGATAGGGGAAACCTCCGGGACACAAAGGTGATCTCAGGGAGGAGACTGTTTCGCAGCCACCTGGTTGTCTGCGATATAAGGGTGAAAGGTGCCGAGGAAATTCAGCGGGTGAAGTACCAACGAGGATGAAGGTGTGGAGGTTGAAAGAGGGACAGTGAAGGAAGCATTAAGAGAGAGGCTGAGTATGGTTGAGATGATGTGGTTGAGCTTGAAAGTGGTTGGATGTCAATGAAATAGTCTATTGGGAGCCGTTGGTGAGGTATGTGGATGGACAAAGGACCACCGAGCACTCGGAAACATGTGTGGGGGGTGATGAAGTTGGAAAGACGATTGAAGAGAGAGAAGAAGTTCAAGGAATGGCAAAAGGGAAGGGTACGGGGTAGAAGAGGCAGCGCATGAAAGTTATAAGGTAGCCAAGAAGGCTGCAAAGAAAGAGGTTGCAAAGGCGCAGGAGGCCCATAGGAAAATGTTCGGAGAACGCTTGGATTCGGAAGAGGTAAGAGAGCGGTATTCAGGATTGCAAAGCAGATAGCGAGAGAGAGGTTTATGTGACGGGGGTGAGTTGCTTGAAGGATGAAGTGGGACAAATCATTGTGGACTCGGATGGAATTAAAGGAAGATTGAAGAGATATATGGAAAGGCTGTTGAATGTAGAAAATGAATGGGATAGCAATATCGAGAGTACCCA
This sequence comes from Eptatretus atami, assembly GCA_035128595.1. Lineage (NCBI taxonomy): Eukaryota > Metazoa > Chordata > Myxini > Myxiniformes > Myxinidae > Eptatretus > Eptatretus atami. Next base: position 103,642,540 of record CM068955.1, read on the forward strand.
GTTTTAGGACCAGCAGAGAAGATAACTGAGAAGGAAGTTGAGGAACTTAAGAGCAATGAAGAGTAGAAAAGCAGGAGGGCACGGGAGTTGTGGGAGATATGTTGAAGGCAGTGGGAAGTTGGGTGTGAAGAGAATGACAGAGATCTGTAATCTGGTGGTGAAAGAAGGCCGCATTCCAGTGGATTGGGAACTGAGTACCCTCGTCCCTCTGTACAAGAGGAAAGGTGACCCTCTGGACTGTGGCTCCTATAGAGCAATGAAGTTATGGAGCATGGAATGAAGGTATTGGAAAGGGTGTGGAGAAGAGATAAGGAAGAAAGTAAGATTGACGAAATGCAGTTTGGATTTATGCCAGGAAGAGGAACGACAGATGCAATTTTTATTGTAAGGCAGTTGCAGGAGAAGTACAGGGAGAAGAGGAAGAAGTTGTTTTTGGGTTTGTTGTATTGGAGAAAGCATTTGATAGGTTCCACGTGAAGTAATGACATGGGCATTGAGGAAGTTAGGAGTGGAGGAATGGTTGATCAGAGTAGTGATGACAATGTACGAGAGAGCGCGCACAGCTGTAAGGACGAAGGATGGGAACAGTGGTGAGTTTGAAGTGAAGGTGGGAGTGCACCAGGGGTCGGTACTAAGTCCACTTCTATTTGTAGTTGTGATGGAGGTGCTGCTCGGAGGTAAAGGAGGGTTTACCTGTGGGAGCTGCTGTATGCAGATGATCTGGTGTTGATTGCAGAGGTATGGATGACTGAAGGAGAAGATGAACAAGTGGAAGGAATGTATGGAGGCAAAAGGTTTGAAGGTGAATATCGGAAAGACGAAGGTGATGGCAAGTGGTAAAGCATGTGGTGAGGTGGAAAGGACTGGGAAGTGGCCGTGTGCTGTGTGCAGGAAGGGTGTCGGAGTGAACTCCATTCAGTGTACAATGTGTGCTGAATGGGTTCATCGAAAATGTAGTGGTGTGAGAGGGTCATTAACCAGTGTGGCAGCTACATTCAAGTGTAGGTGTGCATAGAGGGAGCTGCAGATGAAGGAATTGTTGAGTTGGATCTTGGAGATGGTGTGAAGCTGGAAGGTGTGAAAACATTTTCCTATCTCGGAAACATGCTGAATGGAGAAGGTGGATCAGACTCTTCGACGGTTGCTAGAGTGAGAGTGTATGGAGAAGTTTCGGGAACTGGTGGCGTGCTGACGAAGAGGGAGTGTCGTTGAACTGAAGGAAAGGTATATGCTACATGTGTGAGGAGTACGATGATTTATGGAGTGAGACATGGGTACTGAACAATGGAGCAGCAACAAAGGCTGGAAAGGGTGGAAATGCGAATGGTTCGGTGGATGTGTGGAGTATCGTTGAGAGAGAGGAAGACAAATGATGACTTGCGGAAGATGATGGGAATAGAGTCTGTGATGGAGGTTGTGAAGCGAAACAGGTTGAGATGGTTGGGTCATGTGTTGAGGAAGGATGAAAGTGACGGTGAGAGGAGTGTTGGAAATGAGTGTAGTAGGAAGTAGAGGACGGGAAGACCGAGAAAAACTTGCTAAAGGTGGTGGAGAAGAAATGTGGGCAAGGGATTAAGAAGGGGAGATGCAGTAATAGGGTAAAGTGGAGAAGATTGTCATGGGCCCGCAGGCTAACCCCCACTTTAGCGGGGAAATGCGCTTTAATGGTGTGTGTGTGTGTGTGTGGTGTGTGTGTGTGTGTGTGTGTGTGTGTGTGTGTTTCCTGTGGTCCCAATAAATCTGGCTGATTCATATGAAAGTTGCCGCTTTGAATCTATTCGTGCCGCGCTGAGGAACAACCAGCTCCATTTGTATTTAAACCAAACGGGCTACGGACTGGCAGACTTCGCTCGGTCTCTGACAAACCGTCTGTAGCCGGGGTCTATTCTCCAACTGGTAAGGCCCAGGTGTACGTTGGTATCGTGATCGAGGCCACGTGACCGAGGCCTGTGCCGAACTAGCCGGCGTTATAACCCCGGAGACGGCGGTGCTGTTTAGTGACGCCGAATCCATAACAATATTTTGAATGCAACAAGGCATCTGTGATGTAATTATTTACATGATATTTCAGGAATTTGAGTCCTTCCCTTGTATCATGTAATAAAATAACAGTTGCACCAAAAACACACTAAGTTGAGATTTGCTGTGGTGTGTTCATAATTAACGACAAAATCTAATACCCATAATATATCAGAGTGTATAATAATGTAAAAAATAGTAGCTCTAGGATACAAGATAGACTGGTTATGTCAAATTTTAAAGTACAGAAGGCCTTATAAAACAAATGTGATGACATTTTAAATATCAGTTGTAATGGTTACATCAAATTAAAAAACTATGGAAGGCCTTAAGAGACAAATCTCACGACGCGTTTAAATTTCAGCAAGATTGTTACTGTGTTTTTTTTAAATTCGGTAATGGTTATTACAATGACTAAAAGAATAGATACATGTTATTTTTTGGTCAAATTAATTATGTTGATTCCCTTTAATTTGACTTTCCTAAACAATATCGCTTTACTTCAGTCAATTTGAAATTCATGTTGTTTTTGTATTGTATCAACTTTGTGTAGCCTTTGGAACTTCTACTGCTACAACAGCCTGAATAATATGTTTGTAACCTTAAGGAACAAATTAACAAATCGAAGAGATATTATAAATCTAACTAGTTCCACGTCATCAAAATTAATGCTAGTCATATTTTTAAGACCATCAAAGTTGTTTTGCCCACTTTCGATTTTATTACTGGAAGAGGGATGGAGGGATCAACACTCTAACAAAACTAGTTCCATTTAAAGGACTTCATAAATCTTTTGATTTGTTCCCCTACCTAAATTATCCAGATAATGCAATACATATTTCTTATCAATGAGTTGCAATGTTGAATCTTGCACTTTTGTATGATTCCAAACATGATTATTATGTTTATCATCACTAAGAAGGTAACCTATGGAAATGGGTGTGGCTTATAATGTGATATCAGGGTCACCGGGTCAGGATACAGCTTGACAGATTTTTAAAATTCAGCATATAGGGTAATGTAATGTATCTACCATGTACACCAAATTTTTTTTGTCAGAATTTTTTTTTCATACTAACAATTATGCTTCAGGATAAGCCGGCAAGGCCGGAGCAGTCGGCGTTCTGACTGGTATTTTGACGAGAAGCTTTCAATTTTAATCTTGATTTACATTAAAATCAGTTGCTCCTCGTCCAAACACTTGTTAAGATCACCCAATCGCTCCCATCCCTGATGGTTTACTGAATAATGATTCCTTAGAATGAAAAAGAACATATGAATTTAGTGCTGAATTGCTTTATAGAGCTATGTAGAATTGCGTGATATGATATTTATGACCTCATTTGACCCAAATGACCTCTAAATGACCCTACATGATGTAACATTTATTTATTGATCATATTTTTGCATGTTCATGTCATTACCTTCATATGATACCACACATGATATATTTACATTAACTTTTACAGTAAACGCATATTGTGGAATATGCAAAAAAGGGGTGTGGTATTACGTCATGTTGAGGGTCAAGCGGTCAAGATACAGCTTGGCAGACAGAAAAATTGAAATCAGTATCCAAAATTAGGTGAAGTAAAGTGTCTGCAGCTTTTCCTCAAAAATGCCTCTTGGGTTGTTATATTCAGAAACTTGACTGTCTATTTCGGAAGGAAGGGAGATTTTGGATATATTTTAACGGGTAAAGGAAGAGTGAGATGAGTTAATAGTGATGAGAAGGGAAAATACGTCTTGTACATAAAACAGTCTGGGGAAATTTTCTTCTTGGTGCAGGATTTAGAGAGATAAGTAATGCAAAACCTCTCATAAGTGGACAGCAGATGGATTGTGGTCAGGCTTTTAGTTTTCATGATGCTAAACCATTATCCCTGGAATGGACGTCTAGCTGCTCGCAATGCTGCAAGTACATCTCACGTCTGGGATCACTCTTGCAACCCACGGGAGAGCAGTGTGCTCAGGCTGAGGTTGCTGAGGTGGTTTTCGGCACGTCTCAAATTATTTCACAACTTTTCCTTCGGACCCTTAGCAGGCCTTCATTTATGTATCCACCATTAAATTCCTTATTTGGGAATACCATTGCCATTTACTGACCTCTTTCTTCTTCATTGATTATTGGTGTTGAACAAAGTGATGATGGATTTTTTTTTTTGTCTTGTGTAAATAAAAATGATCCCAAGTAAATCGGATTTATTGCTTGCTGAGCTGTACTCAAAATGATATTCTTGGCCTGCATTCAATACTTTGATGTGAATAGTTTCCTTGAATGAGCACGTGCACACACACACACACACACACACACACACACACACACACACACACACACACCTTCAGTTTCTTTCCTCTTTGCTTTTTCTTGGCCTGTGTCCATGTGTTATCCAGAAAGCACTCCATTTCATTTTCTTCCATCTCTCCGTCCTTTCACTTAGCTCCGTTCATTTAATTATGATCTGGTTTTTTTTTTTTTCACTTTTTTTTGTCCCTACAGGCGGCAGGATGAATGGCCTAGAGGTACACACACTCTCCTCTAAGCTGTCGAGCCTGAGTTTGAATCCTGACCCAGCTATAAACATCATCCCAGTGTTTCACAGGCAGGGCGATTCATCGATGTGTGTGCTGTCTCTCCAGATGGCATTTAACTGGGTGTTCCATCTGCCATATTAGTTGGTGGATGTTAAAGATCCCACATTGTCCTGAGCGAAGAGTAGGCAAGCTTTCACCAGCACTATGGCCAAATTCCAAATCTCGCCTAACTACCGCTCGGAAGGCAATGACAAACAACCATCTGTAGCCGGACCTGAACCAAAATGGAATTTGCTTGTTCTTGTCACCTAACCAATTCGTCCACCTGGGTTTGTCATAACTCGTCCACGACTTTTTGAAATATCATGCCCCCATCGTTTTTGCTGGCACAGTACTTAATATCGTTTTTGGCCCCATCTCTCAATGGTGAAGAATCACTTGAAAATTAAAAAAATTATCGATCTTCACAAAAATCGAATCAAGTCGTCATTATCACACACCCAACCTGTCAAGCCTGGTGTTGGCTTCACGGTTAGGTGACTGGCTTAAGTCTTAGGGTCTTGAGTTTGAGCCCTGTCATGCCATTGAATATGGTGGCTTGACTCAGCCTGTCATCTTTCCAAGGTTGGCAAAATGGGTACCAGCTTACTGGTAACAAGGGCACTGCATCAATGGCACAGCCACACTCGCAGAAACTATGCAAGCAGCAGCCACAGGCTGCATACGAAACAACAACAACAACAGCAACCAACCTGTCCACCAATTCTCGTCTAATCTGTGCACAACTTTTTGAGATATCATGTTATATATTGTTGTTGGCCCTGTCTCTCAGTGATGAAGAATCGCTTAAAAATTATAATAACCGGGGCTGGATCTTCACCGAAATCGAATAAGTTAGTTCTTACACACACCTAACCTGTCAACCAAATTTTGTCCGAATCTGTCCACAACTTTTTGAGATTTCCTACCACAGACAGACATGGCTGAAAACATACTGCCGTCCACTTTCGGTGGCAGAAGTAGTAATCCTGTATGCGATGACAAGGTCTCCATAGAATAGTTGCTTTGGTTATGAAGAATGCAATCAAATGTGTTTCTTTCCTTCCTGTGCACCCTCCACAGTTCAGCCTGTGCCGTAGTTTAAGGTTACAACAATCCCCACTCTTATCCTGCTCGATTCCTGCGATACCCATGTTCTTACCAAGAATGGTGTAGCCACAGTTACCGAGGATCCCCATGGTAAGTGATATTGATGCTTCAGGTGTTTCCACTATTCTCTTTTCAAACAGCTTGGATGAAGTGAGAGAAATGGGACTGGGGCGAGAGCATGGAAGGAGTGGGTGAGCATTATTCCTTTGTCCTTGTCATTCTTGGTCTTTTTTGTCCTTGTCATATATCCAGGTATTGAGGCATGGGAAGAGCAGAACTACAGATGGTAAAAGGTCAACAAAGTGTGGACAAGAATGCTTGGTGGTGAAAGAGGGACAGTGTCTCAGCATGTCAGAAGTCAGAGAGATGGAAGTGAGCATGATGTGGTGGGGTGGACATGAGACTTGAAAGCCTGGTGATAATAATATGAAATGATAGACTGTAAGACAGTTCTGCATGCAAGAGAAGAGGGGTAGAAATTGATGGAGGTGAGTGGTGAGCTTGGACTTTGAGTGGATAACAAGCTAATGGTTTCTGGTTAAATACTTGTGACATGGGGGTAACCAGTTTCTTATTTGTGTCTATATAGACAGACAGCGACATTGCTTTAGCCTGCCTGGTGGATTGGTGGGTTGGGAAGAAGAGTTTTGCAGGGGATGGGGAGTTAAGATGGACAAAAGAAGAGAGAGGATTCAAGACCATGCCCTTTTCCTGAGTTGGAGTTAGGGAATGGTGGACACTGCATGAGCAGTGTCCATCATACCTCTGTCCTTTAAGAGAAGCATCAGATGAGGTGCACGTACCAGAGATATTGTTTCGGATCTGGTGTTCGGGTTTCGCTCCGAGGGAAGCGCTCGAGTTCCTCCCGAAACACCGGTCCTGAGGCCATCGAGCACGGATACTCTGTGCTCCGGCGGGTTGTAAGAAACAAAACACCGATTGGTACTGCCAATCCTGGCAGGGGGTCGCTACTTTTGTGAGTTACCGTTTCAAGTGGATTGACCACACCAAGCGAGTTTCAGGCCCTCGATGCGGACTTGCTTTCACTTAACTGATGAGGTGCGGCCAAGTGGAGCTGCCAAGTTCGCACCAGCTAATGAGCCAATTGGCGGCTTCACTCCTTGCGAACTATGCTGGACCAATGGAGGGAAAAAACACGACAAACTGGGTATATTCACAATAATAGCAATTTATTTATAGCAAGGGCAAGGAAAGAATGTGCAACAATAAGAGGTTTTAATACACAGCAAAATACATACAGCAGGAGAAGGCAAGGATTGATGAGGTGGCGGCAAGAAAAACAGTTATATTTAAATACAAGAGACAAAGGGCAGGTTGCCCCGATCCTAATCTTAGTCAATCTTAATTATGCGAACAAAACAGGCACCATCAGAATCATCCCGAGGTAAGTTAGAATAGCAAGAAAGAGAGAGAAAGTACGAGGTGTTTCCAACGTCTTTGTTTACCGGGTGCGGTCAACAGACCAGCGCAAACCCAGTTGCCGAGGATGGGGGATGGGGGAGGAAAACTGAAGGTGTCTAATAGTGCGTAGTCAGAGGAGGTGCGATGAGAAATGCGGAGAGGAAGATGTAAAAGATGTGGGTCCGGGGTTTTGGAAACAAAGAAAAGAATGTGTGAGGATAGACTAACTTGAGTATAAAGAGGTCTGAAGGTGTAAGTATTTTATGAGCTAAGGCAGCGCTTGGTCTGGTGTCTCCGCTTGCTGGTAGACTCAGTTCCATCTCCTCAGTCAAGCTCCATTTGCTCGTTCCGCTATGTGACCCAAGAAGAAGTGCCAGAGAACCAAGCGCCCCTTTATAATCCCCTGGCAACGGCGGCACTTGAGAGTGGAACATGACGCAGCGATGGTGTTCTCCAGCTCCCTCGCTTGGTGTACAGCAGCCTGGCGTTGGCTTAGCGGTTCGGGTGTGCTTGGGACATAGGGTCCTAGTTTGAGCTCTGTGGCTGCTGAATTAACACATGGAATTGACTCAGCCTGTCATCCTTCTGAGGTTGGTGAATAGTACCAGTGTACAATTAATGGGGGTGCTGCATCAGCGGTATCGCTGCGCCCCTAACCAATGGTGACCCAGCAGCAAAAAGGTTGTACACGAAGGGAACTTGGTGGACAGACCATTCCTCGGTGCTAGCTCCACCCATCAAGGCTTTGGCAGTGGAAATACCTCACTTTATCCTGACTCGACCACATGACTGAGCTCCGAGATTAACATGGTGCCGGCATTTGTTGCGCTCTCCTGCCACGAACACACCCGACACCCAACGAGGGCCGTAAGTGAGCATAACACGGGCTCTCCACAAGACGTTGAATGGAGTTCACAGCACACACTTGCACTCCAAGCTAGACACTAGAATGTCCAGATCGAGTGTCTATAATGGTACGGGCCGCTCCTTGTTCTGTTGGTCCCAAAAGGCGGTATTGGCTTCGGTGGTGATGGTGATTGAGCGATGGCAGTGTTGGTGTGGCAGTGAGCATAGGGGTGAGCTTCAGCATGCTGATTCGTGGTGGTGGTCGTTCATTGTGGCATCAATGTTGAGTGTAGACGAGCTAGAGTTGGGGTCAAAATCGTGTGGGGAAATTATTATGAAGGTTTTGTGGTGGTCGGAGAATGTTGTAGCATTGTGGTTCGAGCCTGGTGAAGGTTTGAGGTGAGCGTCCGTTGGGCAATGGCGTGCGATTTGAATTAAAAATGGCACGCGTATGCAAATGAGTTGCTGCTGTTGCTATGGTTTGAATGCGAGGTCGTGTGTGTGTGTGAAGTAAAATAGATAAAGAATGGGAATAAAGACCCGCCGAATGTCCATGCAACGCATATGACCCAAAAACCCATAAGACAATAGGGAAGGGCTATCTAAATCAATACTAATGAAATAACTGTTTCACGACCACTATTTGTTGTGTGCTATTGCTTTGGAGAGTGATGGTGTCCAGAATGCAAAAATATACTCAATGAACTGGCACCAATTTTTGCAGATTGTGAAGAGTCCTGAGAGATAGACTTCAAATGAGCGAATGTTTATGTAGTGTCTGTGCATTTGCACAAGGAGCAGATTTGCCAAAAGTGTGCTTTGATGTGCTATTTCATTTTAAGTGTTGACCACAAAATAAATATTTATTTACTTATTTTTACTGTACCTTGATAGTTCTATTCTTTGTCTTTAAGACCCATTTGGATGTCACGTGACCTTCCTGATGTTGACAGGCCTGGAGTTTCCTGGGCACCAAGCCTTTTGCACAGACTATTGCTGAGCCTTGATCCGGCCTTCGGGAGAGATGACTGACTACGGCGTGCTGGAGGATGCCCATACGGCCCTCTACTTCTCTGCTAACTGGGTACTTACTGCTAGCTGTATGGTACATGTAGATTGTGCTGCGGAATTGGACATATGATAAGCACACGTTCAGGAGATTGCTTTTGGGTGTTTTGTTTTGTAAGGACATCTCCTGCCTGACAGTATGGGTCCTGTTTCTAACTTTTCATATAATTTTCTATATTATATTGCTTCCTTTTTTTTTCTGATCATTGGCTTTATCCAAAAATTTTGTTTTGTTTTAACAGTATCAAAAGCTCTTTGCTAAAGGCGCTGTCACACCTTGACGATTTAGCCAGCAATGGCAACGTATAAAATGTATGTAAAACGTTGGCGTACGCTGAATTTTGATGTTTTTTAAAAGTTTTGGTCGTATTCATAACATATTAGTAGGGCACAGAACGTTTCGTTGTCTTATAGATAACTTATACCAACGAATGATTAGGTGTTGTCGGCTTCACAACCTATGCCCAACGTAGTTTAACTTAGGCATAGCGCGCTGCACATAATCGCCGACGAACTCGTGGGTAGCCTGTTAAAACCTGACGCACGCCGATTTAAATCATAACCGCCTGAGAATTGGAATGTCAACCACGCAGTCACAACCTGACGATTTAGCAGCTTATGCCGACCTATGAAAAATGTGTCTAAAAACGCTGTCACACGTCGAATACGGATGGGTAAGTTGTTGTCATACGTTAAGAGCACGCTGAAAAACGAATGAAGTAGCCTGTCATATTTCGTGGTACGTTTAGTACGTCGTGAAATTTCAAGCATGCTGAAAATTTTACGACGTACTCGACGTATGGCTCACACCGTTCCGCTACGCTGGCCATAAGTTCTCGCACGCTCCGCGATGCGTTGACACACGTCGACACACGTTACTTGTAAGTTACTCATAAGTCGAACACGTCGAGGTAATGTTTAGTATACCCGAAACTTATTTCTCCGTCAAGGCACATTTTCTTTTTTTCTCTTGCTCCGTGAAGGACGTGACAAAATATCTGAAGTTGTTGTTGTTGTTTTTTTTTGTTTTTTTTTAGTCTATCACGAATTTTAAAAATATATTCGGACATTTGCTTTAAGTTCGACGTCGACGTGACAATATCCTCAAACAGAAAATATTCACAGAGGAGGAACTAGAATAAGACATGAGCAAACTGAAGAGGCAATCGGACGTGACGTAACGGCACGTGACGAAATATCGGAAGTTCATTAGTTGTTTTTTTTTTTTTTTAAACGCTGCCAATACGCCATTATACGGTAGCTGTAAGTTAAGAAACGTTCAGTAAGTTCTGTGGTCGTCCGAAGACGTCAATCAAATACGTTACAGACGTCAACTATGCGTTGTGGGTTACTTACACATAGATCAAAGCACGTTACTCATAGGTTAGAAATAAGTTTTGGTACCTAAGCATTACTCGACGTGTTTCACTTATGAGTACTTAACAATAACGTCGCCTCGATGTGATGGTCAAACATCGCATAACGTGCCGTCTGCGGTCGTCCAACGATCGTTAACGCCTACAAACGTTACTTCATAGGTTTAAAATAAGTTATTTGGGTCGTCTAATAATTACCCTCGACGTGTTATCGACTTCATTGAATAACTTATCAGTAAGCGTTGCCTCGACGCTGTGATCAACGATCGCATAACGTGGCCTCGATGGTGTCAACGATCGTGTAACGTGCCTACAACACGTTATCATTAGGTTAATAAATTTGTTTCGGTACGCTAATCATTACCTCGAGGTGTTCGACTTTGTGAGTAACTTAACAATGACGTGTCGTCACGATCGCATAACGGCCTACAACTTATGCCAGCGTACGGAACGTTGATGTCATACGCTGGCATACGTCGTTAAAATTCAAGCATGCTAAAATTTGAAGGACAACCCCAAAGTACAACGATTGAACCGCCGTACTACGACGTATCAGCTATTTTCAGCGTGCATCTTAACGTATACTAAAACTTACCCATAACATTCGCGTGTGCCCGGTTTAAGACAAATTTTTTCATCAATTCAGCTACGCTGGCTAAATCGTCAAGGTGGTGACAGCGCACTTAAGCCTGACAGAAATTAAAAGGATGCAGTCTCTAACTAGAGTTTACACACTTTTTCACCAAAACTATTTCCTCAATGAAATGAGACAAGTTTGGAATTTGAATGTTTCTGGTAGTTTAAAATCTGAAATTATGTAATTAAGATAATATAATTCCCCTGCCCCATCAGCCTTTGTGTCACCAAATAAAACTATTTATACCCTCTGTCAAGATTGCTTTGTATATTCGCATAATGCTTATGTATTGATCATGAAATGATGATAATTCTGATGTGCCATGCAACTCTATAGAGCATTGGTGGCTGGCGAAGCAGTTTTTTTTGGCAAAGTTACGTGGTGTTT
>CM068955.1:103669685-103680655 GCA_035128595.1 Eptatretus atami
CACCGGATGACGGGATTGGGGCAAAGCCTCCGGGACCACTATTCCTCGATGATAGAAGGAAAACCATGGGGTAAACCTCTGGGGTCAGATTGCGGTGGTGTGTGGCAAAGTGGTGCTGAGGTGTCGTCCACCAGATCTCCTTTGGTTCACCCAAGGCAGTCTTCGGGTGGTACCTGGAATGCCCTATCTCGAAGAGAGGATGATTACCTATCTCGTTATCATCTGAGCTCAAGCATTTTAAATAGGTAGTGCAGCACCTCTAGGGTCGGAGCAGGATAGTGGCGAGATCATACGGGTGTTACACCTACTATTGGTCTGGTGCTCTAATGGTTACCATGCCCAAGGAGTTGCTGTAGCTGTGTCCATAAACTGACTCCATGATAATTGAGGTAACACTGGTCAACGAGCATATTATGAGATCGGGATTCGTCACCCTTGGGTGTCGTTTCCCTGGTCTCTGCATATGCTCCGACTGAGGCGAGTGATCTCACCGAAGGACGCATTCTATGCTGCGCTCGAGTCTTGGTTGATCAGTGCCCCAGGTGAGATATTCTTCTAGTCTTGGGGGATTTCAATGCATTGACTGGAACTGATAGGGAGGTTATGAAACATGTGTTGGTACCCATGGGTCTGGAACTGTGAACCAGAATAGCACGAAGTTCCTTGACTTTACAAGAGTCATGGACTTAGGTGCGTTCATGGTTTTAGCACTCACAGGCTCATCGCTGGACTTGGTATTCCAACACTGGTGGTGTGGAAAAGGAGATTGACCATGTGCTCATTGATGGTCGCTGGAGGATGAGCCAGAACACAGGGTCTACTGGAGTGCTTATTTCCTCAATACAGACCACATGCTTGTGTAGCAACCCTGAAGTTGCAGCTTAAATCGGAGAAGGGTAACATCCCAGCCTAGGCTGATGTTGGCAAGCTCAAGGATGAGAGGGTTGCTGAGGAGTTTGCAAACAGGCTGAGTGGGATTTGGGGGATGGGTCTGTGCTTTGGGAACCAAAGAGTTGTGGAGAGCCTTCAAGCCACTGTCTTGATGTTGCTGTTGGATGTCTTGGAACTCCCGGAGGGCGAAGAAGAATTTTTGTTCTCAAGGGACACTGGATACCATTGACCAGTCGCAGGGCCAGGCTTAATAGCAGAGCTGAGCTGTTTACGGAGATGAGGCGTAAAACTGTACGTTCGCGTAAGTGGAAAAAGAGGCCCATGTGTGAGGAATCTGTGAGGGGGTAGAGCATCACCTGTGGTCAAGTGATTCTTGTCCTACTTACAGGGGAATTGGTGCATTGCATTCCTCCAAGCCCATCCCTCGGTGTACTGCAGTTAGAGCGAAGGGTGGTGGGTTCTTGACAGAGGAGTGAAAGCCCGCTGTGCTGGTTACTTTGAGTGCTGTACCAGGCTGTTCCACCAGCTGTCGAGATACATGTCAGTGGTGTTACTATCCCTATTGCTAACCTCTCATCAACTGTGATCCACCTTTGTTTGTGGAAAAACAGACTGCGGTGAACTGGTTGAAATGAGTGAAGCTCCTGGGATCAGTGGCATCCATGCTGAACTTCTCAAGGCTAGTGAAAATGCTGTACTCGTATCATTGCATGCAGTTCTGTGGTCTGCTTGGAACACAGGCATCATCCCAACTGACTGGAAGAGGGGCCTTGTTGTCCCTCTGGAAAGGGAAGGGTGATCTCCGAGACTGAAACAACTACTGAGGGGTGACGCTGTTCTCAGTGCCGGGCAAGGTCTTTGCTTGGCTAATTATTGATAGGGATCGCCACCAACTGCTTGAGCACCACATTCCAGAGCATCAGCATCCTCACCGAACGCAGAAGAGAGTTTCGGCAAGGGCTGTTTTCAGCCTATGTTGATCTCTGCGAAGCGTTCGATTCAGTGAATCGGGATGTCCTCTGGAGGATTATTGGTCTTCGTGGGGTGCCACTAAAACTGATCAATCTGATGTCTGAACTATGCTCTGGTCCTGAGAGTGCTTGAGATTGGTTGATACCATCTCTGACTTATTTCCAGTTGTTACTGGAGTTCGTCAGGGGTGTGTACTGGCACTCACACTTTTCAGCGCTTGCATGGACTGGACTCTGGGGTCCGATGTCGGAGAGATCAAGCTCTGTTGCATCATTTGGGAATGTCAAGATCTCCGATCTTGATTTCGCAGATGATGCAGTCATGTTTGCGGAGACTCTAGATATCCTTTCGAGAGCCATTGAGGTGCTAAATGAGGAGTCTGAGCAGCTGGGATTCTGGGATTCCTGGGTCAAAACTAAAATCCAGGCTTTCATTGACATCTTGGAATCTGCTGTCTTGTCTGTATCTGTTTTTTGGTGAGGATGTTGATGTTATGGAGAGATTCACTTACCTTGGCAGTGATATTCATGTCTCTGCAGGCTGTGAGCCAGAGGTCAATAGACGTCTGGTTCGGGCCTGGGGAATCATGGATTCACAGGATCATGTGGTGTGGTGCTGCCGGTACCTGTGCAGGAGGACGAAAGTCTGAGTCTTCAGGTACTTGGTGCTTCCAGTCTTGCTCTACGGATGTGAGACTTGGTCTCTGACCAGGGATCTGAGATGGAGACTTAATTCCTTTGGTACCAGGTCTCTTTGGAGAATCCTTGGCTATTGCTGGTCGGACTTTGTGTCCAACGAGCGGTTGCTGAGAGAGATTCAAATGACATTTGTTACCTGTCTAGTCCATGAGCATCAGCTGCGGCTGAATGGACACGTGGCTTGTTTGCCTGATAATGATGCTGCTCACCAGATTTTCTCGGCGACGGAGCCTCGTAAGTGGAGGAGGCCACTTGGGGCCACCACGTGCCTCGTGGTTGCAGCAGGTTGATCAGCATCTCAAGGAGATGGGGATGGGCCAGGCATCTGCCGGGGGGATGGCCAGACGGAGGCACCTGGAGTATCAGCGGAAAGTGGACACAGCGACAAGCTGCTCTGCTGCATGCTCTCATACCTCACCTGACATAAGCTGCCCTGCTCAATTCACTCTATAATTTGCCCAACGTCATCTTCCATCTGCTTGGAAATCAGATAACATAATCTTCATCAAAGATCATTACTGCTTAAACAAGCAAAATATGGCTTCTATATGGCGTGTGCAAAAATCACTTGCACTTCGCTGCAAAGCTCAGTGTTGGATGCTTTGGTTTAAAGGTCCGCTTAAAATGAGTGAAATGAAACATTTTGAAAAATTCAAATTATTCTCATTCAGATTTCAACATCACCATTTCTTTATGATTTGTTATACCGGATACCATTAGGTGGTGTTGCACAATACATATTGTAGCGTCAACAGCTCAACTACCGTTAAGCTTGTTGCGGCGGGAGGTTAAAATCCCGCGATGTACCGAACAGTTTTAACTGCTGTGGAGATGTTCCGAATTAATGGCGGGTTTGCGTGTGCGAGAACTTCGGAGAGACATGAGAACCTTAGCTCTTGCAAAACCAATAGGTTTATTTCCCATAACACAAACACCCAGGGGAAGATTGACCCGATGAAAGGAATATGACGGCGGTTTGGGAGGAGGAGAGGAGAGAAATGCAATTCAGAAATGATTATATGCAACGAGCATAAAAGAAATCTAAAGAAACTAATGCGCCTCACTCTGGACTCAATCATAGACTGGAAAGGGACAAAACCAGGGGACTCAGCTGCTGGTGGATGAGCAGGCAATTATAAGGCGAGCAGACGATGGGGGAGACGAACAGGCGGTGATGGCATACGGCAGGATTCAGGGACGACGAACGGCAGCGAAAACGGACAGAGGCAGGCAGGCAGGCAGGCAGATGATCTCGGAGAAAGCTCTCCTCACAATTGGTTCTCCTCAGAACCTTTTTTCTCCTCCTCCTTCACAAACCTCTCAGACATGCCCTACTGCTCCTCCCTCTTCTCCCCAGGAAATGCTCCACCCCATGAAGGCATTCATAGCTCCACCCCTTGAAGGCGTTCATATCTCCACCCATGGAAGCATTCATAGCTCCCCCCCTCCTCTCTTACACCATCTCCTGATGTCCCCAGTAGATGTTTACAAAGGGGTTATATGCACAATTTCCTTAACCATAATCCCGAACTAATTATTACCACGCACCACCCCCTGTATGGTACACATTCAAAGAAGACGATCCTTAAGCTGACGTTTCCCTACTTACTACATTGAGATTGGCTAACTACTCGTACACAGACCATGCTACTCGATACATACCTATCTGTTCGAAGGTGATATCTAACTCCCCCACAAACGTAACAATATTTATATAGAGAGAATTGTGGTCTGAACCCCAGATAAGCTACCCCAACAGAAACCACACTTGGGAGACCCTTAGACAATATGCAAAATTTGGTTCAATAATTTTTTAGTTTTTGAAGCATGTATAAACCAACACACACGACTTGAGCTTCATATATTAGATTTTTTGCAATGACTGCTTTTATAGTGGATTGCACACCAAAGATATTTTAAAGTGATTTTGCTTAATCGGGCATCTACCATTCATGAAGTAAATGTCTTTTTTTCCTTGTTAATATACATGGTCAAGGTTCGTGGAATAGCTCGGACACAGATCAGATCAGGACAACATAAAGGGAACAGCAGGATAAAGGGGAAATGCCAACAGGAGGGAGAAAGTAGATGGAGACGGACAAACAAGGGATCCAGGTAATGATAAGGGGTAGGGGTGGACAAGATGGATATATAAAAGCAAAATTTTGGGAGGGTTGTGGGGTGGTTTAACGGGTGTCGAAAAGATCATGGTTTTAGGTGGGGGATGACTTGAAATGATGGTGAACCGCTGATTTGAAGACCTGGAGAGAAGAATGATAATGAATACAGTATTGAAGGTGGTTCCACAGGTGGGGAAAAAGAGGAATAAATGAGGGGAGGTGAGCAGTGGTTCTGGATTTAGGCAGTTTAACTAGGAGATGGACAGTGTGCGTCCTGCAGATACCTGGGGGTGGGACAAAGCACTGGAGGGTGGGAGGGGAGAGGGTGCAAGACCAGAAATGAGGCAGAAGAAGACAGAAAGACCACCAACCTGTCGGTGATGGTAATGTGATAGGCCCATGGACTCCACTTCATCGCAAGAGATTCCAATAAACTTGAAAGCCTTGATTTCCATGGCGTTTTAGGCCCAAATACGTGTTTGCAGAGGGCCATCGAATATTAAAACCATGGAGCACAATTGGTTATTATGTCATTTTGAAGTTTTTTTTGATTCTTATTTACATCCTCATTTCTTTTCTTTTTTTCTGTTGAGTTAGGAGGGGAAAAAATGGAGGGGGGAGGGGGTTTGAGCATCACTGCCTTTTTACAAGTAGCATTTTTGTGCCCATCCCATGTTGCCCTGAGGGTACTAAGCCAAGCACTTTCTGTCGATTGACATCATACCGTATGTTGACTACACCAGGTGGAGCAGGCAAATGTTGAAGTCATGAATGAGTCAGCTGGGTTTTTACCATCAATCTGAAAGTGACATGATGATTTTCTTTCGACAAGATTGGTTTCCAGAAACTTACAATTAAAATCCTTAATTCTATTTCCTTCAACCAGGAACCCATCAAACTCTGAGACGTCATTAAAATGTCCTCAAAACAACCCCCGAAAAATGATGATTTGATGAGATTGCAATGAGTCCACTGCGGAACAAAGGCCTCTCTCAACACGGTCCATTATTTTCTGTTCTCTGCAATTCAGGGCTCTTGCACAGCCATGAATTTTTCAATCTTGTCTCACCATGTAATCTTTGGTCCAGGCCAGTTCCATTTAAGTTTTTTTTTTATTATTTTTTTACTTTTTATTGTGAGCATTATGTCGTTTCATTTCATTTTCTGTCTGATCCATCGGCTTCTCTTCTTGTCTCTTTTTGTTTTGTCAAGGAAATATCTTTCCATTTTTGGTTCTTTGCATTGTGATCAATTTGTTTTCTTCCAAATTCCTTGTCTGAGACTACATATCACTGCTATTGTACGTTGATTGCTAACTTTCTTTTTTAGATGTCAAGGCAATAACATTAAATTTTCTAAATGCTGCTCTCGTATGTCTCTCCACTACCACAAAATGATCTGCATCCATTTTCGTGAGTTTGCCGAAGACCGAAGTAATCGTGATAATCCCTGGTTTCTACATTTCAATAATGGTTAGTAATCGCAATAACTGACAAATTTAAATTTCTTGCGTTAACGGTTGAGTTTCTTGCGTAAATGAGTTTTATCTTCGCCATGTTCATTTTTAGTCTGATCCAACTCTCTAAATTGAGGTCTTCCATCGTCATTTTAATTTTTCCATTATTTGAAATTAAAATGACAAGGTCTGTGAATCATCAGTGGTTTAGTCTTTAAATGCTGACATTTATTCCTTTATTTCCGCAATTTAGCTGTGGGAATGTTGGAACACTCCTGGGCATGTATGAGTGAACAATTTTGGGGAGATTGTCGTCGGTCTCTTTCGATCTTCATCATGGCATGACTTTGGTTCTTCTTCAAGGTCACTGCTCCACCACTGTAAACTTCACTTTATTTGTGGATGTTTAGATGATTTTGAGCTTCATTGATGGCATTTAATCCTACACTGTACAAGGTTTAAAAATTAATCATTGGGCTATAAAGCAAATGGGCTATTTATGTCCTCTTGATTTTTATTTTTTCCAGAAATGGATTTATTGTTTGATGACAATCCATTTCCAAATCCCCAAAATTGGTTCTCAAAAATAACTGATAAGTGCATCAATGGTGTAAAGGAGTCATCCTGCTACTTTTCTGATAATGTTGATTGATATGGATAAACGGCATTCTTGTGAATTTAGGTAGGTTGAAAGACAGGATTTTCAAGTGGAGCCGTTGACAAAGTGTTATTATAAATGTTCTAATTTGGAACAGAGCCCTTTAGCTTGTAATGCTAAGTGGCACAGCATGATGCTGGATTAGAGGTCAAGGCTCTTTGGTTTCCTGGATGCCAGTTTGCTCATATATCAACCGAATCAAATCTGTTATTGTTGCTACGCTCCATTTAATCTGGGAACAATGCAAAGGCTTCATTATACTAAAATGAGGTAATTTTCTGGATGTGTGTAGGTATGTATGTAAGTGTACGTCTGATCATTATATAATCAAAAATGGCTTGGCCAATTTCAAATCAAATTTCGCATTCTTGCTTGGGGTACCCAGCGTCAGGTCGTGGGCACAAAATAATTACCCACCTCACTCCCCTCACCCACCCACCCCGGTGAAGACTACTTACGATTTTCGCCTGTATACGGAGAATAGTGCAAGTGTTTTAACTCCTGACCCCTGCCAGAGGGAGTGGGTATTGACAACTTCTTTCACTCCTGGAGGGATCGAGTGTAATTATTACTAAAAGGAGATGAATCCGTCCATCCGTCATGTGAAGAAGTGGGATCTTTAGCTTTAATGTAGCAGTTTCTGCTGTGTACAATAATAAAAATAGTTCCGTTGTCTTCACCGAGTCACGTTCCCAGAGGGAATGGATTTTTACTAGTGAGTAAAAACCATTGAATGGCACAATGGTAAACAAATATCAATGCAATTGGTTGTCAAGATGATATGACTATAATTCATTGGACACTTTGCTTTAAAAATGTCTGATTACAACTGAACAACAAATTTTTTTTACTGGAGAATGTGTAAAGTGATTTAGACTAATTTGGGTACGCTGATTTCAAAAATCATAACCGTTTTTGCTGTATCACGTCGGATTTTCAGTAACAGAAATATTCCCATTGCCTAGAAGTCAGGATTTCAATGAAATTTACAAAAATTCATTTTTATTCATTTATTTCATCATGAATGCTTCAAATTATAGAAATTACAGAAAAACCCACTAGAATGTAATTAAAAATGCTTTAGGCATTTGGCTTTGCGTTTGTGCTGCTCTGTGTTCAGTTTCACGATGCAGGAACAGCAGAAATCGCCATCATGTTCGGGTTGTGCCGCCCTTGGTAAAGCGTCTCCATGAGTGAATCTCTTGGTGGAATCGCTCGCCGTGCTCGTCGAGACTGCTCCCAATTGTCAGGGAAGAAGTTCAGGTGCTGGTGTATGGAAATGGATTTTCAGGGACATCCTGGAGCCAAGTTTCCTGAAGGACTCCAGCACTGCTGCACTATTTCTTCATAGTTGTCCGGCGCTCGTTCCCAAGAAGTTGTCCGTCACAGCTTTGAAGCTCCTCCACGCTGCCAGCTCTTTGGGGTTTAGAGTTGTCGGAAAGTTTCGTCCTTCATAATCTGTCGATTTGCGGTCCAACAAAGACACCAGCCTTGATCTTGGCCTCCGACAAGGTGTTGCCAACTTTTCCTTGAGGTATAAAAACCCACGCCCATTCAGATCCATTGCCCGTACAAAACTTTCATCAAGCCGAGCTTTATGTGGAGTGGTGGAAGGAAACTTGGCTGGGTCGACAAGGGCGACATGCTTCACGTTGTGTCGACCAGTACATGCTCTTTTCAGCTCTTGCCCAATCTTTCTTCGTCCAGTGATTCTTGTCGTCTCTGCTATCGCGAGACAAAGGAAGCACATGATTTCGTTGTAGCCTGACTGCAGCCCTAACAACAGCGCACCACTTTCAAGTGCTCTGCAGATGTGCCAGTTGAAGTCATTGTATCTTGAGGAATCAAGCAGCTGCCGCATAGTCTCATAGGTCTTGTCATGCCGAACGGCGTGAGCCAGTGGACTGATGTTTCTCGTTGCATTGTGGAGCAAACAGCCTTCAAGCTGTTCTTCCCCGAGTCGATGAGAGGCGCCGGCTGCAGGATCGTGATCACACCCAAGTTCTTTCAACAGACCATTGATGCACTGCAGAATGTCATCGTGTTCTTGCATCTTCAAAGAACTCAGCCATGTCTCTGTGACGTGCTCTGAACAAGTATCTTGGTGTTAGGTTCAAGTAGATTCCACTGCTGCACGCTTGATCCAAGCAGCTCTGCCTTCGCCTTTGACAGCGAGGAGATCTCTTACAAGATCATTTAAGTCTCCCGTTCAAAGGTGTGATTCTTGAGTGTCGGTTCAAAAGGTTCATCATCACCATCCTCTTCACCACTGCTTACAGCTATGTCTGATCAGCTGGAGGTGTTGGAACGGGGTTCTCGTCATCATGAGGCACAGGTTTACGAGCAGAGAGATGCAGTCCAGCGTACTTGATAGTGACCTTTATTCTTCTTGTTGAAGCCGGCGATGCTTGTGGCAGCAGAAATAACAATCATCATGAATGATTCTGCGGCTCACGCCATATATGGGACCGCAAATGGCATGCTCGCGCGCTTGCCCACCAACCACTGAGTCAAGGTTGTGTGACAGCTTGTGCAGCAGATGTGTGGTGCCCAGCTCTGTTCTTTGGTCCCCCACCTTACAACCCGAAGTAGTGAAATTAGGCGGCCTTCATTTTCACTGCTGTAGATATACTTCGTGTTGATCTTTTTGGTATAACCGACCACAGAAACAGAAGTTGTCAGGATGATGGTACAGGAACGCTACTCATCTTTATCTGAAAGAAAGAAATATAACACAAGTTAACAAACAATTGTACGAAATAGACATGTTAAAGACTATGTAATTTATTGAAATCTCTGACTTCTAGCAATGGGAATATTTCTGTTCCTGAAAATCCCTGACGTGATACAGGCAAAACGGTTATGATTTTTGAAATCAGCGTACCAAATTAGTCTTAATCACTTTACAACATCTCCAGAAAAAAAAATTTTTGAAATTTGTTGTTCAGTGAATTATTCTTTTTTTTTTCCTTTGATGTCTTATTCATCTCAACATTTTTGCTCAAGGTCTTAATTTTCAGTTTTTAAAATGCAGTGTTGTATTTTTGTTGTGCGTTTTTATTTATTTATTTGCTGCATAAGTTACAGTATAATAATTATGCCTCTGCTGATGAAGTTGCCAATAGGCATATATGTTTTTATATATATATATATATATATAATATATATATAAATTATATATATATATATTATATATAATATATATATATTTAAATGATCTCTGTTAGATGGCATATAGTATTGTTTGTTGTTATAGTTTTCCATACCTGATAATTGCACATTGCCGACTTCCATGATATCCTAAAATTCTTGTTTGAAAATCCTTGTGAAACATCGGTAATAATAATATCTATATATATTATATATATAATATATATATATATATGTTCAATTGGCATTGCATGTCATGCTTGCCACGTTCTCGGCGCTCGAGCCTTTTCTTCCCAGTGTTTGTGCCCATCTTTTCTAATATACCACATGGGGCAACATTTCATCGCACATGAGTGCTCTGCTGATGGTAGTGGTTTTATTGATATAAAAATAACTTATCTCACGCTGTCCGATTTTGAGACAGGCTGTTGAAAAGATGTCTGGACAGCCAACCAGCTAACGTGACCCCATCGGGTTTTCTCCCCAGTGCCCTCCTTGCAAGGCGTTCACACCTATGCTGTGCGAGACGTACCGGCGCGTGTGTGAGGCTGGAAAGAAGTTCGAGATCATATTTGTAAGTTCTGACAGGTGAGAGGAAGGAGATGGGTGGGAAAGAAAGGAGTCAAATGCTGGGAAAGAATTTAGGAGGGAGTGGGAGAGAAATATACTATAAGGAAGACATCGAAGGAAGATAAAAGTAAAGTTGGCTGAAAAGATGATATATAGTAGAGATTGGATTTGGACCTCCGGTTCCAGGTTTGGGGCAACTGCAGCTTCTCTCAGGGGTCTCTTCCGACTTTCTCAAAGTTAAGTTTCCAGTCGTTATATGTCACGTTTTAATTGTTTATATTCTCACCTCCATGTTGGCTCTGTGTTCCTAGTTCGGTTTTGTTTCAAAAATCGTGATATTTTGTGAGTTTCCGTCGACCTTGTCTTATCGGGTTCCTTGAGGCCTACCCGTCCTTCCCGTCCAGGTGTGCAATCGTTTTTATTGTATTCTCTCCCTATTACCATCAATTCCTATT
>CM068955.1:103726994-103759073 GCA_035128595.1 Eptatretus atami
TCCAAGGCCATCTCCACCCATGGCTCGCAGACTTCCTCTCCTGTCGCAGTCAACGTGTGGCCCTAAATGAAGATCTTTCATCCCCTCTTCCTGTTCAGGCTGGAGTTCCTCAAGGCAGTGTTCTGGGCCCTGTTCTTTTTCTATTTTTCATCAACGATCTCTCCGACTGGAAAATCCTCTTTATCTCTTTGCAGATGACTCCACCCTCTGCCGTACCATCTGTCATCCCTTACACCGGCAAGCAGCAGCTTCTTCGCTTACTGCAGATCTGGATAAAATCACAAACTGGTATATATGTGTATATATATTATAATCAATTGTTACAAATAGTTGCAGAAGACAGATAGTTTTTGAAATATGGGCACAATAAGGCCGAACTACAATTTCAGAGGTAGGTCGTCTTTACATTTCATTATATAACGAAGAGTCAAATTCTGCATTTATCGGAAATACTGAGTTTTGGATTAAAAAATTTTCACAATGTCTTAAAATATCATTTCTCAATAATTGGAACTGAGTGTCAAGCAAACATTTTTTTTGACATTTTTGGGACTGTCTATTGTATAATGCTGAAGAGATTTTGACCAAACTTGTTTCAAGTATGTGCTCTGATTAGATTTTGCCTTCAACAGGTCACAATGGTCATGTGCCCTTTGAAAATCATTTTGCAGACAGCAACTTGAGTTAGAAGAATCTGATGTTTTCTCTTCTTCATGTCTCTTTTCTCTCGCATTCTATCTCTTTTTGACCTTTCCTTTTGCATGACCTTTAATCGAGATCAAACGCAACATTGGCTTGGCATATGCCATGGATGGAAGCATGCCTATCGACGCATTCACGTGAAATTATATTTTGAATTTTTTTTTTTTAATGTGAACAAATGGTGAAATATTTCCTGGATTGAGAATTTCCCGTATTTATGGCAGGCATCCCAAGCCTTATCCTATTAGACCCAGCGGGCCGTCTCATCACCTCGACGGGTCGGGTCGCCCTGCTCGATGATCGCTTAGGTCTTCGCTTTCCATGGGAGCCTGCGGCGCTATCGCAGTTAAGTCCGACCAATGCAGAGCTACTGAATCAAGAGCCAGCACTTGTTCTCTTTGTTGGTAAGCTTGCCTTTCTGCCTATTTCTCACCATTCACCTCTGGTTCATCAAAACCTTGTGAACACATCCTTAAAACTCCAACCCTTGACGTTTATTTCTGTTGATTGGATCATCCTCGTGTTAAGTAAACAATATAATTTGATGGTCCATAGGAGTTGCAAGTAACCAGGTGTTCGCTTTGTCATTAGTGGTTATAAGTAAGCAGGTTTCGGATTTGTCTGTAGGAGTTGGAAGTAATCAGTTTTGAGGATTGGTCTATAATGGTTTTAAATGACCAGGTTTTTTATTGGTCCATAGATTCCAATGAAGATGAAGAGCTGGGGCCAGTGAGGCAAATGCTGCAGCCAATCGCAGAGAAGGTTGTAGCGGAATCCAAAGCTAATGGGGAAGAACAGCCACTGCACTTCTTTTATGCTGGCGAGGTACGTACATTTGGGGCATGAGAACACAAACCTAAAATATAAAAAATATGTTGTCAAACGTATTGTTACGGCTGTGGAAATTCGCAGAGCACCATATAGGTCCTTAGATCAGTTATGTCGATAAGTCTGTGTTCAGATAGATTTCCCCACCGATGTTTAACGGGCAATTATTCGTGTGCCGGGCTGTGAATCTTCAGTTAGCCGTTTTCTTTTGCTATCGTTATTTTGGACCAACCGCTTCACAACAACCACCTCCACCACCAACATTGCTCTCACCAACCGCTCCACAACAACCACCTCCACCACCAACATCGCTCTCACAACCGCCTTCACACAACCACCTCCTCCTACAACCGCCCTCACACAACCTCCCTCACACAACCACCTTCTCCACAACGCCAACCACAGCCACCATCTCCTAAACCGCATCTCCCCAATACCCAACAACGAAACAACATCGCTTCACCTTCAACTCCGCGGGCGCCGCCATCTTTGCGCTGGCCACGGCAAGGTCGCTGCAAACAAACGCGGTGGTTTCCTTGTTGCTAGCGACGGTGATTTCTACCACGTCCGCTCTCCCTTCAGCGTCGATGATCTCTACCACGTCCGCTCGCCCCAAACCTCGCCTCGGAATTCGGATCAGGAGAGCGAGAGGGGCGGAGCCAGTGGGGTCAGAGGTGAAAGTGCGGAGATCAAATCTCCGCCTCACGAACCCTATAAAAAAGCGCGCAGGGCGCCAAGTCAGCGAGTCGGTCAGGGTTTGGAGCGGTGTGAGGAGCGGAGTTCGAGTCCAGAGGAGGGCACTGGAAGTCCGGGTTCGCCGAGGAGACGGAGCGGGGAGCACAGCAGGCCGGCCGTGCCACGCAGAACTGCGCATTCGTGTGGGACGTGGGGAGAGCCGGAGAGAGGTCGCCAGCCAGCATCAAACGGTCCGCGGTGATCGGGCTTCGGGACAGTCCGAGCAGCGCTGAGGGACGGACGGGCTCTTAAAGAGAGCATCAACTCTGAAAGAGCATAAGACCCGTTCGTTCCTCAGCGCTGCTCGCCCGAATCACCAGGCCGTCAGACAAGGCCTGGGCCGGACCGCGGTCACGACAGCTGCCGTGGGGACGGGACGTCGCGAGTCGCCCCAGCGAGGTGGAGGTAACCAGCGCGGCCTCGCGGAGCCTCTGCGGTCATCACAGCTCCGTGAAATAAAGATCTAAGAGGTCCAGTCTACCCCTCGTCTGTCCTGGGGTTTTTCCTTGCTTTTGAATGAACGTTGTGGCTCCATGTCTTCAAGTAGAACTGTTAAGTGTGTACATAATAGATAGACGGTAGTAGCTCTTTTGCATTGCTTTTGTTGGTTGTATACTTGCGTGCGTGTTCGGCCTTGCATAATTGCCATTGCTGCATTGATGACGTGCATGCCTGCATATGTGCTTATTCAATGAATGTGCTTGTTTAAATGTTAACCCGTTCGTTGCGTCCTCTTTCCCTAATTGAACTGCCATATTGCACTCGGAATACAGTTGGCTTTTTAATAGCCGATAAAGTGATCGGGTCCAACGGGGCTGCGCGATAAATACCCCGCTCGGTTATCCCAAAACGAAGCGAGCTGCTTAAGCAGCTCGTTTCCAAGCGGCCCCGTTGAGGTACAGTCTCTCGGTAGTCTGCCCGCGCGATTAATTAGGTATATCGACAATTCGGCGATTGACCCTGTCGCGCGCGGGTAGAATATTGACTAGGCTGTGGTGTGCTTAAAAACACAACCGTGGCTGGTTTCCGGCGTTGATCCGGAAAGCCGCGACTGGATTGTCCGTTCGGTGGGCGAAGCGGCCGCTATTGGTTAAACGCGGTCGTTCGCACGCCGGCGGGCGAGAATCCACAACAGTATGTTATGTAGTTACATATTTTGTAAAGTGATGGTTGCTTTGCAAAATGACACAAAAACGATGGCTTGTGTCGTGTATTAAATATTTTTGAATAACTTTGCTCCCCAACTGTATTCAAATATGCTCTTGCCTTGCATGATGTGTCTTTCTTCCAAAAATAGAACACTATTTGCACAACTTATTATGTTACTCACAGCTTACCAATGTTCTTTTCAACAAGGGCATCTAACAACCTCCATGATTCCTTTGTACTTTAATAAAATCGTATTAACCTAAAATCATCGAGGATCAATCTTTCCACGGCTCATCGGTTTTGCTCATCTTGGTTTTTTTTCCGATCATAATCTATATTTCCTACAGGCTGCAATTTTGTCTGAATCTCGATATTCCTCAACGCTGAAAGCGTAAGCTACAAATTTGATTGGTCGAGATGGCGTAAAAATTTGTCCAAGTACTGCAAAACTGGAGGTTTTGGGAAGTGCCAAGAAGGTGATTTGTATTCTACAGCATTCAACTATGTTAATCAATTTAAATAAAATCAAGATTTTAAAGGCTGTAGGGAAAAAAATTTTTTGGAAGTTTACTGCCGTTGATACACAGTCTTTTACCCCACCTAATTTTACACATTACATTAGTTATTCATGCCTGTTGTTTGTGTTCTTTATGACGTCCCTAAAAACAGCAAGTTTCCTGTTTGGAATGATTTTTAATTTGTTTGACTGCCAGACAGACAGACAGACAGATAGACTTAAATAAATTATCTTACTCCTATGTGGGCATGCATGCTTGGGATGAGATTCCGCACAATTTGCCAAAGTACTGCTGAACTGCAGGGTCGTGTTCCGATTCCGTGCTCTACAGTGTTCATGATATAAAATTTAATTGAAATCAAGTTCTTTCTCGATCATGGACTGATGCCTGTAGACCAGCGTTTCTCAACCTTTTTACCCTTGTGGAACCCTTGCAATAGTTTTCATGTCTCAGGGAACCCCTGCATAAAAATTATTATATACCATTATTAATATCTCGCTCTTTTATATTTTTATCGTAGTTCACGTGGTAAATATAATATATTTTTTTTCGGATACCTGGTTTAAGGAAAAAATGACCCCCTTTTTGTCAAATTTATTGGCAATGTAAAAAAAAACATACTGCTCGTTTATGAGACCTCACACCGAGGTTTTAATTCACAAAAAAATTTTTTGTTTGTTTTGTTTTGTTTGAAAACGTCATTTTTGAAAGTGTTTGTCAACCCCGAGTCTGTTTGACAATTAAAAAACACACTTCATGAAACTTGATCAACAAAACGTAAACAAATAAAGCTGAAGCAATAAAGGTAAACAGAAGAACTAACCTTGAGAGAGAGAGACTTCGCGCTAGGAAGCACAGAGAAGATAGATGGACACCGTGCATGCGTCCCGTACTTGAGTCAGTCACTCAATGATACACGAATCCGCCGCGTACATGACGTCCACTAACCAGTGAGGGCGGTTTCACACTGGCGCCATATAGACATCGTTAAATACATTCCCTATGGTTGTTATAATTGTAAATAATATAAGAGGTTGAAGTCTCTATTATAATAACCAAGGAGTTTCCAACAATATGCCGTATGTGTATAGTAAAATTACGAATATTAAATCAAACAAAAACTACTCAAAAATACATTAACCTATTTATTACTGTTTCTCGCGGAACCCCTAGTGACCTCTTGCGGAACCCTAGGGTTCCGGGGAACCCCGGTTGAGAAACACTGCTGTAGACAGACAGAGTGAACCAATAGCTTAACCCCACTTTTCGCTTCGCACCGGGGAAAAATTGATGATGCTGAATCTATACAAGCCGTAATGACAACTGCTTTGAAGGGATAGAGATGTCTCCTTTAATCACCAAAGATGACAACCCATAAGGTGGAGTGTACAACTCAGACCGTAAAGAGAAAGACTGACGCTTATGATGCCATTTTTACTTTTTATTTTGAAGTGATTCAAGGCTCTTGGAGAAGTTTGCACATGTATCACATACAAGCAAAAGACATTGGTAGACACCAATGTATTTTTCCATGAATTGCAAGGGCATTAGTAGATGAAGAACATGTATTGTATACGGGATTTGATCTTTGGTTTCCTGCATTCGTTAGCCAGCGGTTCATATGGGAACACTGATGGGTAATTTCTAGCAGGTAGTGTGAATGCTGTTTGATACCACACACAGTCAGGTACCAGAAAGCAAAATGCCTCATTTGCATAACCTAACACATCAAAATCGAGTCGTCAATTATCTCAAATTGGATTGACCAATCATTGGAAAAATTAAAGGTAATTGGACAGGGTAGAGAATGATAATCAATTACTTGCTGAATCATTGCTGTACCTATGTTCTTCCTGATTGCATTGGGTTGATAGCAATAGGTTAATGATGCTTAAAAATGTTCCGTGCACTGAAAACTTTAACTACATAATGAGCATGAGATCATGGCACTTGATCCATAGCCACGGTGGAATTTGTTTCCAGTTTCGTCTCATCGTTTGCAATCTTCATCAGGGTATGCAGATGCCTTAGACTCCAGTTGTTGAATCTGCTGGCAAAGGCTATCAAGGCCTATCATGCCAACACCATATCAAGTTCTTAGCAATCTCACCTATCACAGATAGTGACAATTATATGCAGTAGTACTGCAGAAGATGAAGGATCAAAGTACTGGTGCACACTGGGGTTGCACTTCTCAAACAATGTGGTACCGTAGGATCTTTAACATTCACAGGGTAAATGTAGACATGATAGCCAACTTAACAGCTCTTACAAATTAGCATTTCCCTTTGATTCAGCACCCCTTTGTTTTTCAGGTCCTATGCTTTCTTATCTGACTTGGTGGCATTTACCAAGTTTTTACGCTCTTATGTGAGTGCTGGTTATTGCCTTGCTATGTCATAGCTTTGTCTCCAAACGCCTTGGTGCAATGTAAGATAAAACACAGCAGTCAACAAACAAGGTACAGATGTTGTCATCATTTGAGATTATCACCTTGATCTTTTAACCACATTTCAACAATGTTGATACACGTCACCAGAGTGGTGCCTGGCTGTCGATCAATGCAATGGATCTCAAAGAACCCAGCAATCAAATGGGGGCACCCATAATGGCAGAGTTATCCCCTGACATATTACCGTAGTCTCAAGAGTCGATGTGTGAAATCCATCATGAGTCACAAATCGTGCTGAGAAAATGAAAATATCATCAATTGCGATCACACACTTGCCTGACAGCTTGTAAAATGTCTTGCATCTCCTCGTGCCTGGCATAATGCCAAACAACTTTATTTATCTGTAAACATGCAGCATGGTTTTATGGATACTTCACATTACACACATGTTTGATCATTACAAGTAAAACAAAATAAAAAACCGTGAGAGGTTTTATTACATCTGTACCAAATTTTGGCATCAACTTAGATTCTAATATAGTTATTTAATACGGCTTTGTTGCTCACAGGACGACATGGCAGACTCCATCCGAGACTTCACGTCATTGCCTGACTGCGCACCTTTGCTCGCCATCTTGGATGTGCCAGCAAGAGCCAAGTTTGTAAAGGATGCCGAGGAACTGTCACCATCTGTCGTGCACGAGTTCTTGCAAGATTACCTGCAGGGTCGTCTTGAAGCTGAGCCCATCTGAGTCACAAACCCAAATGAGGCAAACATAGATTTTAATATATTTTTTAATTTTATCCACTCCAGAGCAACTTTCCAACTTGTAACTGGAATTCCACTGCTTTAAGAATGCTTCAAAAACTTGACGTGAACTTTTGTTTCTCCTTGTAGCCAAGCTTGTATGTATGATTACAAAAGTGATACTTGCATTGCTTTTGAAGGTATTCCCATCTTTGGATTTTTTATTTTTTTTTGGATGCAGAATCAAGGCTCATGCAAGAGCTAGACCATGGAATGGATCAGGATGCAACATAACAAAATGAACAACACAAAGAGAAGGGGGAAATGTCAACAGCATGGCCGAGGAACAAATAAAACGGAGACAGACAGACAAGTGGTGCACGGGTAAGGCTAAGGGGTAGAGGAGAATGATTGAATAATTATTTGCTCATCCATCCGTTATCTCACTTGCCGTCATGTAGATTTTCAGCACATGCATCAAAGCAAGAAATGCGTTTTTATGGAAATTAGTTACCAATCATACCAATACAATTTCCTTCAAAAATAATTATCTTGCATACCTTCTCCTGATTCTGATGTACCACACTTTATTACAGAGCATTGGTGCTTCCATAACAGTTTATTGGCATGGGTTATTTATACTGTGTGGTTTGCTGTTGCCTTCCTATTAGTAGTTGGGGCAGGAATTTGGAATTCACCATGTGCTGGCGATGTGCTTGCCTACTCTTTGTGAAGGACACCGTGGGATCTTTAACGTCCATCAACTAATTCAGGCAGATGAGACGCCCAATTTAATATCCATCCGCGGGAAGGCACACTGATAGAAAATCACTAATAGCAATCAAAGTAAGTAGCAATTGATGAATCACCCTGCCTGTTAAACACTGGGATGAGTTTATATTTGGGTCGGGATTTAAACCCAGGCTAGACAGCTTAGAGGCGAGTGTGCATATGTCAAGGCCATCCTGCAAGCCCGTCCAGACATTCGTCTGCCTTTTGCAAACAAAAATACAGGTCAAATTTGAGCCACTCTTATGTATATCTATATAATGTATATAAAGTAAAGACTTGCGGTTGGGAACAATATCACATTAATTAATTTTGAGTTCTCCAAACCTTTCATTGAGCAAACAATCACTCGACGGTTCAATCAGCAACACGGATCAACCATGCATCCACTGACCTTTCTCAAGAGTAAATAAAAACTCCAAGTCCCCCTTATAACAATGCAAAAAGGGGGTTGGGCATAGCCGTACCCACCAATCAACACTGTTCTGGCACCAGACGCGTGACCTTCAAATTTCTTTTTGGAACGTTAAATCAAACCAACCTCATAACAATTCAACTAAATCGATTTAAAGGGGGGGGGGTGGAGTATGTGTGGTGATGAATATGACATAGAAAGGTAAATCCAATCTGGATGCTAGAATATATGTTGGGTATCCCTGGTGCATTTCCGATTAAGTGGACCAAACGCTCGTAGCAAGTCATCCACCTCCTCCGTGAGTGATCTAATGGTTTCCTCCACATAACATTGCCTCCAAAATCTGTCTTCTGGCTTTACTGGGAGTCACACCCAAGATGCTGACACTATCCCAT
Organism: Eptatretus atami; assembly: GCA_035128595.1. NCBI lineage: Eukaryota > Metazoa > Chordata > Myxini > Myxiniformes > Myxinidae > Eptatretus > Eptatretus atami. The sequence goes on from CM068955.1 coordinate 103,735,666, forward strand.
AATGGAACATGGCCAGCCTTCAGCCCATTTTTGACCACAGCAGATCTTCTCGGATAGTTTCACTCGAAGGCCTTGCGATGCTCGGTGATGTATTGGCCTAAGATTCGTCCTGTCTCACCCACATATTCCACCCCACAACTGCAGGGAACTGTGTAAACCACCCCTGCCCGGTCACTCCTGGGCAGCTTGTCCTTGACATGCATCATTGCCTGCCTCATGGTGAACACAGGTTTGTAATTTACCCTCACACCTGCCGATTTGAAAATTCTGCCAATCGTTTGTGACACACCCAGGACAAAAGGCAAAACACAACCTTTCGGTTGTTGCTGTTGGACAGTCCTGTTGTTTGGCTGCGCCAAGACTGCTTCCCTTTTCGGTAACAATCGGTCAGGGTAGCAGTTGGTCTTTAGAATGTCTCGAAGATGTTTAACCTCTCTCCTTCTGTTCTTTCATTGTCGATTGTAAATAATGTGCTCTTTTTAGGAGGGTGTTTACCACAGCTCGTTTGTGTTCCATGGGATGGCAAGAGTCAAAATCAAGCTAACCGTCAGTGTGAGTGGGCTTTCTGTAAACAGTGTGGTTCAACCTTCCTTTGGAACCCCTCGTCACCATGGTGTCCAGGAAAGCGATGGATCCATTTTGTTCCTTTTCATGGGTGAAACTGATGGAAGGAAAAGTGTTATTAATGGCCTCATGTCTGGTGTTCACCACCTCACTGTGATTGATATCAAATGTGTCATCCACGTAACGATACCATACACTTGGTTGTGTTGTTAGGGCTGGGATGGCACGTTCCTCCAATTCCTCCATCACCATGGTTGCACCCACAGCAAATTCAGGAGAACCCATGGTGGTACGGAACACCTGTTTGTGGGAAATTCCATCAAAAACGAAATAAGTGGAAGAAAGGCAAGCGCTGAGAAGATTATATCCATCTGTGGGATTCAACAAACCACGTGCTTGTTTCCAGCTATCATCCTTTGATAAATGCAGACCAGCCATTTCGACTGTCAGAGCTATGGGGACGTTGTTAAACAGACACCACATCGAAGGACACCATGGTTTCATGCGGTTTGATGGTAATGTGTTTCAGTCTCTGTTCAAATTCCGAGTTTTTGCTTGCTCCATTTTTTCCAACCAAATGCCTGAGGATTTCTGAGAGAAACTTAGACAAAGCATAAGAAGGTCTGTTGATACAGTCATAGTGGAACCCCTTCCTTATTCACTTTTGGTAATCCGTGTGCCCTGGGCGAAACTCCATTGCTGCTATATAACTGTTTGTAATGTTTTTTTCTGATAATCGACCTATTCTTTTAATTTCAGGGAGCAGAGAGTTAAACCTACGTTCCTCCTTTTTGGTTGGATCAGAGGGTAGATGCTCATAGGTCGATGTGTCCACCAACATATCATGCATCTTCTCATTGTATGTGCAATGATTCGTCAACACCGTCGCTCATCCCTTGTCTGCTGGCAAAACCAGCTCGATGGATGACGTTGGGAATTCGCCATTTTTGTGGCCTGCTCAACAATGCCTTGACTTGACCCTCTCTCTCTCTCTCTCCCCCTACCCTCCCTCCTTTCCCTCCCCCTCCCTCTTCTCTCTCCCTCCTTTCCCTCTTCTCTCTCCCTCCCCTCCCCTGCCTCCTTGTCTTCCCTCCCCTTCCTCCCTCTTCTCCCCCATTCCTCCTCCTCTTCTCCCCCCTTTTTCTCCCCCTACATAATATTTCCATCAGCGAAGCGATGGGTTGTATTTGCGAGTATATAATAATCTATACTAATAAATGTCAATGTGTGCGTGTCAGTCAGTCAGTCAGTCGGTCCGTCACTCAGTGTGTCTCCTCCATAACTCCAAAACCATGAAATCTCGTAGCCTGAAACTTTGCATGCACACTAAGGGAATCCTTGGTTACCTTGCTGGGGTTTAATTCGCCAATGCCTTGAGTTGGAACAGGCCACAACAATTTCTTAATGATAGTTTATCTTTTCACTTTCCTCACTTATATCATTGAATGCCTGATCATCATACTGACGAATTGCTGGAGACATTGCAATGCTTATAAATTCCTGGAGACACCAGCGTTCATGGCTTTGTTTCATTTCCGCACATGCCATAACCTCGACAATCTCTTAAAGTAAGCCAAATTACAAAATTTAAGCTCCAGAATTGAGCTTGGCTGCAGTTCTGACTGGTTGAAAGAGTGTTCATTTGTCCAATTCGGACATTGCTTGGGCGTTTCCGGGTGCATGGGTTTATATGACTGATAACTGCTTGCCAGGCTAGGCGTTCCGTTGGAATGCTTGCTTGAGTGCTTAAGTCACTTGGCGAGTGTTCACCAAGCTGCTTGGTTGTTCGTTTCAAAGCCACCAGAAGTAAGACCCATTGCTTCGTTGATGGAAATACCAATCTTTGCATAATTGCTAAAAAAAAAAAAAAATAATTTAAATTCACTTTCACCCGTTAAAAATCATGCGAATAAATTATTGAAATATCAACTGCTTTTTCATATCCTTTTCTCACCTGTGTTGCAAGTAGAGCGATCTGCTCAATCGATATGAGAAACGGAATTGAATGAGACTCACATTATTATAAGTGAAGAAGAAGATGAAGGAGGAGGAGATTTTCCACCTTGTTTTATATAGAACACGGCAGTTAAAAAGAAAATGTTGCTGTTTGGGCACGTTTTGTCGCCCGGTAATGCTGCCTCCCCTCCCCTCATGCTTCCTTCTGTTGCCCTTATGCTGCCTTCCCTCCCCCTCCCCTCACACTTCATTCCCTTGCCCTTACACTGCCTTCCCTTCCCCTTACACTGCCTTCCCCTCCCCTCACGCTGCTTACTGTCCCTCCTCTTACACTGCCTTCTTCCCTTCCTCTCACTCGTCACTCACACTGTAACACGAGTCACTCGTCAAATTATCAATCTGGTGTTTATAGATTTTTGGGATGTTTAATAGTGAGAGAGCATATTGCAGTGGAAACACGTGTGTTTTCATTTGTTTAGTGCCTGTGACTATCTGGCTATTAGGCCTACTTGGACATGATGTTGATGCACTTTATCACCTGTATTTTCAGCATTGAATTCAAAGATGGATTAAAACACAACACACAAGAAAGGAAGAAATTGTAGTGTAAATTACATGGCAATGCAGTTGAGAATTGATTGTTGTGAATTTCAGAGGCTGTTATGGGTTGCTGGTACCTATTATAAGGAAACAGTCTTGTAAGGTGGATTCACTCTAACCAAGTAAGGTCTGTGGTAAATATGGTGAAATTTCGAATGTTTCTTTTGCATCTGATCACAGCTTTATCTTTATCATCAAGGGTAATATTGAGCTCTGTTTCTGTATTTTTGACAGGTGTCGATCTACGAGTGCATTGAAGTGGTGATATCGATTGTAGCTGCTTCCGTTGGATCCCTGAGGATTGAGTGGTTGGATGATAACCTGAACGACCATGTAGATATTTAAGGAACTTATTGAAGTTGTTCGTTGATCGTTTTCCTCTGTAAATGATGAAGAGGTGAGAAGTTTTAATTATTTTTCTTTACAAGATTGAGGCTCAGGGAAGAGAGGCGAGGGGGTGTCAAGCGGCAGCAAAGTGGGGCAACAGTTAGACTCTGTAAGCAAGGGAATTAAGAAACAGGAAAACAGGAGAAATACAAGGGGAGGATACAGTAACCTGAAAGTAAGAGTGTTGATTTGATGCAATAAGAGGGTTATGTCGAGTTAATGTAATTAATATTGTGAGTAAGGGTGACATGAGGTGGTGGTGCACTGTTGACTTGAAGCCCTGGACGTAAGGGTGGGATCGAATAGTCTAGGGAAGACGGTTCCACAGACAAGACAAGCGAGCAACATAAGGATTGAGATGTGCATTTAGCCTGGATTTTGTAAGTTTAACAAGGAGGTTACTCAAGAGTACATTCTTTGCTTGTTGAGGGGGGCTGAGGGAGCAAGAGCGGTGAGAGTTGGTGTTTAAAAAAGGGGGGGGCACCGATCAGCCTGTGATGAGTAAGAGCAACATACTTCATGAGTGTGCTCCGGCCTCATCAAAATTGAGATTCCAATAATGCTGACAGCTTTAGACTTCACAGAATCCAGGAAAAACAGATGTGATGTTGGGGATCCAACCCATAGGGAAGAGCAGTACTCTACTGAGCTACAGACAAAGGCCTCAGAGACTAAGTAGCTCTGATTTTTCCAAGGAAATACTTGGATCAACAGAGGATGCCCAGTCTGCGGCTGGCTTTGGAGGCCAGCTTTGCTATGTGGTTGACCGAGGAGAGATCATGGCTGATTGAGGCATATAAGTTCAAGTGACTGAATATATTTCAGTGGCTGACCATATAAATATAAAGGTGGCCGTTCGTTTCATGATCCTTCTGGAGCAACAGGGTGAGAAAGTGAAATTTTCCAGGATTAAAGAACATTGTGCCATTCACCCGAGAGTAACGCAGCTGCAGTCTGTCTAGCAGAGGGATGGGGGTACTGTATAATACAATGTGGAATCCTCTACAAAAAGGAAGAGAGGGTTTTCCAGAGCGTGGAGCTTACATTCCAGAGCTATCATTCCAGAGCAATATGGAGCATCCTTGTTGATCCACCCGACTGTTGACCAAATTGGAGGGCTATGTCACAATGATTGTTTTATCAGGCCAAATTGCATGAGTTGAATGCTGCTTTCAAAGGATTTTTTTTCTTCTCATATTGAAGGAATTATTTTTTTTCCTCCCTGTCTGGTCAGACTCTTGGGATGTTTGTCTATCAGGATGGAAGTGAGAAAGTTGAGTAAAATGAATGCAAACTCATGATACTGTACTTGTTTTGGAGATTGTGTACACGATATTCACAATTGCTCTTTTGTTTATTCCTTTCTTCGTTACTGTTAGAGAACTATTTTTCTGTTCATACTGTGATATAAAACGAAAATTGGACTTAAAAAAATGATATTTGTTTGTAATTGTCATTCAATGAAGCTAGCTATTTGCTCTTAAGTCTATGCATTAAGTAATAAAGATAAATTCCACAGGCTGTTTTAGGTTCTGAGTTTGAGTTTGCAATTAAACTTGAAATTTTAATGTGTAATTATTATTTTTCGAGGAGGGAGAGGATTGGGGGCAGGGTAGAGGAAAACAATTCTTCAAAAGGTATCTGAACACAATGTCTACCATTCCTGTGACCTTAACACTTCTGATTTGCATGCATGACATAGCTGCCAAGGAAATGATAGATGTTTACATTCCTATATATTTGACCAGGGTGCTGGCGATGAGTGACTCACTCTTGGTTGAAAGACCGTGGGGATTTTTACAGTCTCCCAGCAATGGAGGTTGGCAAACGGGTCCCCAGATTGACGTCAAACAATCCAGGGCTCAGTACTGCCGAAACAGTCTCGTGGCAAGTAAAATGTCTTGCCATCGCCTTGCTAGCGGTGTTCAGGGCATACATTTGTAATTTGGCCAGAATCCCAGTGATAACTCGTTTAATCTTTATCAAAAGACTCAGTGGAATATTTATCATTGTCCAGTTAATGCTAGCAGTCGGGTCCCAATCGATGGACGGTACATTCATCGATGGAACGCCCTGCCTGCGAAACACCAATTTGAAGACAGCTCAAAGGCAAACCTCTGGGCTCCGTGGAATGGGTCCCTGGGTGGCTTCTCCTTGGGACCAGACGGATACCTTGATGTTGCCCCGTTGGACATGCGTAAATTGAATACATCTGGACAATTGATAATTTGGATCGGCCTTTGCTCAAAAATCCTCCTTATTCCTGAAAACAATGCAATGATTCCATATTCTTCCAATAACCCCTTACTGGTTAGACCTCCCAAATCTAGACTTATTGCACACCTCCACTCGTTTGTTCCTCACTTATACCATCTGTGAAACCACCTTCCTGTGGCTGTTCAATCCCACCATACCCTCTGAGATTTCAAACTCACATTTTTTTTACCCCATCACCTCACGTTCTTCCATCAGCCTAAGATTTTGTGTACAAAAAAGATGCAATTCATAACTGGTAGGAATGAAAGCGTTTCTTGTAATTGAACTCTCAGCCTTCCCTCTTCCATACAAGACCACTCCACTAATCCTCCGTTTTTATAAGTCTATTTCATCACTGGAACGTTTTGACTTCCAGAACATTCCAGCAATGCAATGGATTAAAATGAGCAATTGTAACGGATTACACAACTTACACCCATGCCACATTCATTCTCTCTATCGAGTGCAGCCTGTGGCTGCTGGTTGCATCATTGGTTGGGACGCGGCAATTCCCGTGATGCAGTGTCCGTCACACTGGTTCCCCGGTACACTGGTTCACCGACACACTGGTTCCCCAGTACACTGGTTCACCAGTACACTGGTTCCCCAGTACACTGGTTTCCGCCAGTACACTGGTTCCCCAGTACGCAACTGGTTCCCCAGTACAACTGGTTCACCAGTACACTGGTTCCCAGTACACTGGTTCACAGTACCGGTCCACTGTACACTGGTTCACCAGTACACTGGTTCCCAGTACACTGTTCACCAGTACACTGGTTCCCAGTCACTGGTTCCCCAGTACACTGGTTCCCCAGTACACTGGTTCCCCAGTACACTGGTTCACCCAGTACACTGGTTCACCAGTACACTGGTTCCCGCAGTAACACTGGTTCACCAGTACACTGGTTCACCAGTACACTGGTTACCAGTACACTGTTCACCAGTACACTGGTTCACGCAAGTACACTGGTTCCCCAGTACACTGGTTTCCACCAGTACACTGGTTCCCCAGTACACTGGTTCCTCAGGTACACTGGTTCCCAGTACACTGGTTCCCCAGTACACTGGTTCCCGCAGTACAACTGGTTCCCCAGTAACACTGGTTCACCAGTACACTGGTTTCACCAGTACACTGGTTCACAAGTACCGGCCACTGTACACTGGTTCACCAGTACGCCACGTACACTGGTTCACCAGTACACTGGTTCACCAGTACACTGGTTCACCATACACTGGTTCCCACAGTACACTGGTTCCCCAGTACACTGGTTCCCCATACACTGGTTCCCCAGTACACTGGTTTCACACAGTACACTGGTTCCCCAGTACACTGGTTCCCCAGTAACACTGGTTCACCAGTACACTGGTTCACCAGTACACTGGTTACCAGTACAAGCTGGTTCACCAGTACACTGGTTCACCAGTACACTGGTTCACCAGTACACTGGTTCACCAGTACACTGGTTCCCCAGTACACTGGTTCACCAGTACACTGGTTCCCTCAGTACACTGGTTCCCCAGTACACTGGTTCCCCCAGTACACTGGTTCCCAGTACACTGGTTCCCCAGTACACTGGTTCCCCAGTACACTGGTTCCCAGTACACTGTTTCACACAGTAACACTGGTTCCCCAGTACACTGGTTCCCCAGTACACTGGTTCCCCAGTACACTGGTTCACCAGTACACTGGTTCCCAGTACACTGGTTCACCAGTACCGGCACTGTAACACTGGTTCACCAGTACACTGGTTCACCAGTACACTGGTTCACCAGTACACTGGTTCCCCAGTACACTGGTTCCCCAGTACACTGGTTCCCCAGTACACCTGGTTCACCAGTACACTGGTTCCAGCCAGTACACTGGTTCCCCAGTACACTGGTTCCCAGTACACTGGTTCACCAGTACACTGGTTCCCCAGTACACTGGTTCACCAGTACAACTGGTTCCCCAGTCACTGGTCACCATACACTGGTTCCCAGTACACTGGTTCCCAGTACACTGGTTCCCCAGTACACTGGTTCACCAGTACATGGTTCCCAGTACACTGGTTCCCCGTACACTGGTCCCCAGTACACTGGTTCCCCAGTACACTGGTTCCCAGTACACTGGTTCCCCAGTAACACTGGTTCCCCAGTACACTGGTTCACCAGTAACACTGGTTCCCCAGTACACTGGTTCCCACAGTACACTGGTTCCCCAGTACACTGGTTCACCAGTACACTGGTTCCCCAGTACACTGGTTCACCAGTACACTGGTCACAGTACACTGGTTCCCCAGTACACTGGTCTCACCCAGTACACTGGTTCCCCAGTACACTGGTTCCCAGTACACTGGTTCCCCAGTACACCTGGTTCACCAGTACACTGGTTCCCACAGTACACTGGTTCCCCAGTACACTGGTTCCCCAGTACACTGGTTCCCCGTACACTGGTTCACCAGTACACTGGTTCACCAGTACACTGGTTCACCAGTACACTGGTTCACCAGTACACTGGTTCACCAGTTACACTGGTTCCCAAGTACACTGGTTCACCAGTACACTGGTTCCCAGTACACTGGTTCCCAGTACACTGGTTCCCCAGTACACTGGTTCCCCAGTACACTGGTTCCAGCGTACATGGTTCCCCAGTACACTGGTTCCCCAGTACACTGGTTCCCGTACACTGGTCCCAGTACACTGGTTCCCCAGTACACTGTTCACCAGTACATGGTTCCCAGTACATGGTTCCCAGTACACTGGTTCACCAGTAAACTGGTTCCCGCAAGTACAGCTGGTTCACCAGTACACTGGTTCCCCAGTACACTGGTTCCCCAGTAACACTGGTTCCCAGTACCAGCCATGTACACTGGTTCCCAGTACACTGGTTCCCAGTACACTGGTTCCGCAAGTTAACACTGGTTCCCCAGTACACTGGTTCCCAGTACACTGGTTCACCAGTACAACTGGTTCCCAGTACACTGGTTCACCAGTAACACTGGTTCCCCAGTACACTGGTTCCCAGTACACTGGTTCCCCAGTACACTGGTTCCCAGTACACTGGTTCACCAGTACACTGGTTCCCCAGTACACTGGTTCACCAGTACACTGGTTCACCAGTACACTGGTCCCAGTACACTGGTTCCCCAGTACACTGGTTCCCAGTACACTGGTTCCCCAGTAACACTGGTTCACCAGTCACACTGGTTCCCAGTACACTGGTTCACCAGTACACTGGTTTCACCAGTACACTGGTTCCCTCAGTACACTGGTTCACCAGTACACTGGTTCCCCAGTACACTGGTTCCCCAGTACACTGGTTCCCCGTACATGGTTCCCCAGTACACTGGTCACCAGTACACTGGTTCCACAGTACACTGGTTCCCCAGTACACTGTTCCCAGTACACTGGTTCCCCCAGTACACTGGTTCCCCAGTACACTGGTTCCCCAGTACACTGGTTCACCAGTACACTGGTTCACCAGTACACTGGCTCACCAGTAACTGGTTCCCCAGTACACTGGTTCCAGTACACTGGTCACCAGTAACTGGTCCCAGTCAGTACACTGGTTCCCAGTCAGTACACTGGTTCCCCAGTACACTGGTTCCCCAGTACACTGGTTCCCCAGTACACTGGTTCCCAGTACACTGGTTCCCCCAGTACCAGCCATGTACACTGGTTCCCCAGTACACTGGTTCCCCAGTACACTGGTTCCCCAGTACACTGTTCACCAGTAAACTGGTTCCCCAGTACACTGGTTCCCAGTACACTGGTTCCCCAGTACACTGGTTCACCAGTACACTGGTTTCCCGCAGTACACTGGTTCACCAGTACACTGGTTCCCCAGTACACTGGTTTCACCAGTACATCTGGTTCCTCGCAGTACACTGGTTCCCCAGTACACTGGTTCCCCAGTACACTGGTTCACCAGTACACTGGTTCCCCAGTACACTGGTTCCCCAGTACACTGGTTCCCCAGTACACTGGTCACCAGTACACTGGTTTCCCCAGTACACTGGTTCCCAGTACACTGGTTCCCTAAGTAAACACTGGTTCCCAGTACACTGGTTCCCCAGTACACTGGTTCCCAGTACACTGGTTCCCCAGTACACTGGTTCACCAGTACACTGGTTCACCGTCAAGTACACATGGCTCACCAGTACACTGGTTCCCAGTACACTGGTTCCCCAGTACACTGGTTCCCAGTACACTGGTTCACCAGTACACTGGTTCACCAGTACACTGGTTCCCCAGTACACTGGTTCACCAGTACACTGGTTCCCAGTACACTGGTTCCCCAGTACACTGGTTCCCCAGTACACTGGTTCACCAGTACACTGGTTCCCCAGTACACTGGTTCCCCAGTACACTGGTTCCCCAGTACACTGGTCACCAGTACACTGGTTACCCAGTACACTGGTTACCCAGTACACTGGTTCCCCCAGTACACTGGTTCCCCGTACACTGGTTCCCCAGTACACTGGTTCACCAGTACACTGTTCCCCAGTACACTGGTTCCCCAGTACACTGGTTCCCAGTACACTGGTTCACCAGTACACTGGTTCACACAGTACACTGGCTCACCAGTAACACTGGTTCCCAGTACACTGTTCCCCAGTACACTGGTTCCCAGTACACTGGTTCCCACCAGTACACTGGCTCACCAGTACACTGGTTCCCCAGTAGTACACTGGTTCCCCAGTCAGTACACTGGTTCCCCAGTACACTGGTTCCCCAGTACACTGGTTCAACCAGTACACTGGTTCCCCAGTACAGGTTCCCAGTACACTGGTTCCCCAGTAACTGGTTCACCAGTACACTGGTTCCCCAGTCACTGGTTCCCAGTACACTGGTTCACCAGTACACTGGTTCCCAGTACACTGGCTCACCAGTACACTGGTTCCCAGTACACTGGTTCCCCAGTACACTGTGTTCCCAGTACAACTGGTTCACCAGTACACTGGTTCCCAGTACACTGGTTCCCCAGTACACTGGTTCCCCAGTACACTGGTTCCCAGTACACTGGTTCACCAGTAACTGGTTCACCAGTACACTGGTTCACCAGTACACTGGTTCACCAAGTACACTGGTCCCAGTCACTGGTTCCCCAGTACACTGGTTCACCAGTACACTGGTTCCCCAGTACACTGGTTCCCCAGTACACTGGTTCCCCAGTACACTGGTTCCCCAGTACACTGGTTCCCCAGTACACTGGTTCCCCAGTACACTGGTTCCCCAGTACACTGGTTCCCCAGTACACTGGTTCCCCAGTACACTGGTTCACCAGTACACTGGTTCCCCAGTACACTGGTTCCCCAGTACACTGGTTCACCAGTACACTGGTTCCCCAGTACACTGGTTCACCAAGTACACTGGTTCCCCAGTACACTGGTTCCCCAGTACACTGGTTCCCCAGTACCACCACTGTACACTGGTTCCCCAGTAACACTGGTTCCCCAGTACACTGGTTCCCAGTACACTGGTTCACGCAGTACACTGGTTCCCCAGTACACTGGTTCACCAGTACACTGGTTCCCAGTACAGCTGTCACGCAAGTACACTGGTTCCCCGTACACTGTTCACCAGTACACTGGTTCCCCAGTACACTGGTTCCCGCAGTTACAACTGGTTCCCCAGTACACTGGTTTCCCCAGTACACTGGTTCCACCAGTACACTGGTTCCCCAGTACACTGGTTCACCAGTACACTGGTTCACCAGTACACTGGTTCCCAGTACACTGGTTCCCAGTACACTGGTTCCCCAGTACACTGGTTCCCAGTACACTGGTTCACCAGTACACTGGTTCCCCAGTACACTGGTTCACCAGTACACTGGTTCCCAGTACACTGGTTCCCCAGTACACTGGTTCACCATGTACAACTGGTCCCCAGTACACTGGTTCCCACAGTACACTGGTTCCCCAGTACACTGGTTCCCAGTACACTGTCACCAGTACACCTGGTTCCCAGTACACTGGTTCCCAGTACACTGGTTCCGCCAGTACACTGGTTCCCCAGTACACTGGTTCCCCAGTACACTGGTTCCCCAGTACACTGGTTCACCAGTACACTGGTTCACAGCAGTACACTGGCTCACCAGTACACTGGTTCCCCAGTACACTGGTTCCCAGTACACTGGCTCACCAGTACACTGGTTCCCCAGTCAGTACACTGGTTCCCCAGTCAGTACACTGGTTCCCCAGTACACTGGTTCCCCAGTACACTGGTTCCAGTACACTGGTTCCCAGTACACTGGTTCCCCAGTACCAGCCACTGTACACTGGTTCCCCAGTACACTGGTTCCCCAGTACACTGGTTCCCCAGTAACACTGGTTCACCAGTACACTGGTTCCCCCAGTAACTGGTTCCCCAGTACACTGGTTCCCCAGTACACTGGTTCACCAGTAACTGTTCCCCAGTACACTGGTTCACCAGTACACTGTTCCCAGTACACTGGTTCACCAGTACACTGGTTCCCCAGTACACTGGTTCCCCCACAGTACACTGGTTCCCCAGTACACTGGTTCCACCAGTACACTGGTTCCCCAGTACACTGGTTCCCCAGTACCTGGTTCCCCAGTACACTGGCTCACCAGTACACTGGTTCCCAGTACACTGGTTCCCCAGTACACTGTTCCCCAGTACACTGGTTCCCCAGTACACTGGTTCCCAGTACACTGGTTCCCCAGTACACTGGTTCCCCAGTACACTGGTTCACCAGTACACTGGTTCCCCGTACACTGTCCCCAGTACACTGGTTCCCCAGTACACTGGTTCACCAGTACACTGTTCCCCAGTACACTGGTTCACCAGTACACTGGTTCCCCAGTACACTGGTTCACCAGTACACTGTTCCCCAGTACACTGGTTCCCCAGTACACTGGTTCCCCAGTCACTGGTTCACCAGTACACTGGTTCCCCAGTACACTGGTTCCCCAGTACACTGGTTCCCCAGTACACTGGCTCACCAGTACACTGGTTCCCAGTACACTGGTTCCCACAGTACACTGGTTCCCCAGTACACTGGTTCCCCAGTACACTGGTTCCCAGTACACTGGTTCCCCAGTACACTGGTTCCCCAGTAGTACACTGGTTCACCAGTACACTGTTCACCAGTACACTGGTTCCCCAGTACACTGGTTCCCCAGTACACGGTTCCCGCAGTACACTGTCCGCTACACTGTTCACCAGTACACTGGTTCCCCAGTAACTGGTTCAGCCAGTACACTGGTTCCCCAGTAACACTGGTTTCCCCAGTACACTGGTTCCCCAGTACACTGGTTCACCAGTACACTGGTTCGCCCAGTACACTGGTTCCCCAGTACACTGGTTCCCAGTACACTGGTTCCCAGTACACTGGTTCACCAGTACACTGGTTCCCCAGTACACTGGTTCACCAGTACACTGGTTCCCCAGTCACTGGTTCCCAGTACACTGGTTCCCAGTACACTGGCTCACCAGTACACTGGTTCCCCAGTACACTGGTTCCCAGTACACTGGTTCCCCAGTACACTGGTTCCCCAGTACACTGGCTCACCAGTACATGGTTCCCCAGTCAGTACACTGGTTCCCCAGTCAGTACACTGGTTCCCAGTACACTGGTCCCCGTACACTGGTTCCCCAGTACACTGGTTCCCAGTACACTGGTTCCCCAGTACACTGGTCCCCAGTACACTGGTTCCCCAGTACACTGGTTCCCCAGTACACTGGTTCCCCAGTACACTGGTTCCCCAGTACACTGGTTCACCAGTACACTGGTTCCCCAGTACACTGGTTCCCCAGTACCACTGGTTCCCCAGTACACTGGTTCCCCAGTACACTGGCTCACCAGTACACTGGTTCCCCAGTACACTGGTTCCCCAGTACACTGTTCCCAGTACACTGGTTCCCCAGTACACTGGCCACCAGTACACTGTTCCCCAGTCAGTACATGGTTCCCAGTCAGTACACTGGTTCCCCCAGTACACTGGTTCCCCAGTACACTGGTTCCCCAGTACACTGGTTCCCCAGTACACTGGTTCCCCAGTACACTGGTTCCCCATACACTGGTTCACAGTACACTGGTTCCCCAGTACACTGGTTCCAGTACACTGGTTCCCCAGTACACTGTTCCCCAGTACACTGGTTCCCCAGTAACACTGGTTCCCCAGTACACTGGTTCCCCAGTACACTGGTTCCCAGTACACTGGTTCCCCAGTACCAGCCACTGTACACTGGTTCCCAGTACCAGCCACTGTACACTGGTTCCCCAGTACACTGGTTCCCCAGTACAGCCATGTACACTGGTTCCCCAGTACACTGGTTCACCAGTCACTGGTTCCCCAGTACACTGGTTCCCCAGTACACTGGTTCCCCAGTACTACTGTTTCTTCTCATTTTGCCGACCTTAAAAGGTCGGCAGGCTGAGTCAACCTCCTGGTGTATTTAATTCAGCAGCCAACGGGGTTTGAACTCGGGACCTTTTGGATCCTAAGCCACCACCCTAACCACTAAGCCAACACCAGTCTCTACATTCATTATAATCGATTTTGCCCTTGTAGTTAATGTAGACAAAAGCTCAATTCCAAGTATGATTGATCATGTGTGTTTACCTGACCACCAGATTAATGTGCATTAAAGCCATTCTGTGATCCCACCCCATGGTCTGGGAATACCACATGCCAAAGATAAACATCCCAGCCACAAGGCTGAAAACATCATTGATGGCCGAACAGCCTTGTGTGTTCATGTTGATTACAGAGATTGTAAATAGTAGGAGTCGGTCCACTCTTGCAACAACAATGAAATGTTCAGACATTGCAACTGTTATTTGCAACGTGAAACATAAACGTGTAAAAGAGGTAGGAGAGAGGAGCTGGTGGGGACTTGGTTGTAAATGGAAAAGTATTTTTTATCTGAAAGGTAAAGATATCTGGATGAACGACATCTCAACTCCAGGCCAATGTTATCAGTACCAGTGGTCTCAAAACATTGCTCTGTGCATTGGCATGTCTGTCTTCTTTTCAGCAAGTCCTGTACTTTGGACCATCAACAAATTGCTTGGAAGGTGGAGAAAATTACCACCATCCATCTGAGGGAGCACTTTGCAACAGATAACTGTTTTGAAATGTTCTTATGGGGCTGGAAGGAGAGCCGAGAGATATGTGCATTTGCCTCCTCCAAGCTGTCCAGCCTGGGTTCGAATCTCTACCCAGCTACAAACTCAAGCTGGTTTCTCGCACGCAAGGCGATTCATCAATGTGTGCACCATTCATCGGATGGACGTTAAACCAGGCGTCCCGTCTGCCAGCATTAGTTGGTGAACGTTAAAGATTTCATGGTGTGCTTCGTGAAGAGTAGGCGAGTTATCGCCAGTGTCCTGGACAATTCCAGCTCTAATGTACGGGGGCACTGCATCAGTGGACATATATCAGTGGCAGCCACAGGCAACATACAAAATGAATGAATCCTGTGTGTGTGTGTGTGTGTGTGTGTGTGTGTGCGGCGCGCGCACGTGCATATATGTCCTGCCATAACCTCTGGTCGTCTGTAAACATGCTGGCTTTTGTTGTTCAACTCCTCCATGAATCTAACTCCTATGAAAAAGTCCTTTACAATTCAGTCTGTTGGTATAAAAAATGAGAAGTTTGTGTGGAGATAAATTACTCTGATTCAGCCAATAGTAAAGGCTATCTTAAAGGGGCTTATTGAGGAAATTTGTATAGGTGAGGGGGTGATGTGGAGTTGTCCCTTCTGTGGCATTCTCAAGAAAAGTGGAATGTGGAGAAAGAGGCATTCTTTGGGCACATAGACCTTGGGGTGCCATCTCCCCAGGTCATGTTTGTGAGCACTGATGGCAAGGAGGAAAATCTAACCCACACTAATAGGAACGTGGCAATAAGCAATGCAAATCCATCAGTCAGCTGTTTGTGTGTAAAGAGACAATACAATGTTTAAACCCATTTTGAAGTCCTGAATTTATTCTGCATCTGGGAATCCAGCCAGCATAATATGTAAGTTGAGGGCATTTGAGACAAAAATGAATCGTTGTTGTGGGGGGGGATTAATGTCAGGTGAGAAATCATAATCATATATTCATCTCATAAGCGTTTGACATCCAACCACCAAAGACCAAGTTCAGTTAATGGGATAGGGACCTTCATTGACAAAGATGGAGTGACTGACGAAAAAGATTAAAAATAAATAAATCACTCATCTAACTATAGAGTTGTTTTAAATTCGTCCAAATGAAAAACAAAAAAACAGCAAAGGACACCATTCTGATGGCCAAAAACAAAGCAAAAGGCAGGAAGGTTTGTATTGCCATATAATGAAGGTATTTTCCAAGCAACAAGCCCTCATGCATGTATGTACATAACAGAAATAAAAACCACATAAATAGCACAGCCAAAATAAGGCATCAAGTTTAAAAAACAGTATCCCCTATAATTGTGACCAATGGAGCGAGTGGAAAAGGTCCTTGATGATTCGCTGAGCAATTCTGCTTGCCATGCTCCTTGTGAGGTGCCGATACGACTTGCCTCTGGATGTGATGAATAGGAGCCACCAAAGTGTCCTGCTTTCAGGTGCAAATTGAAGTAGCTCCCGTACCCCACCTCCAAATGTGAACAGGAGCTATCAGGTCCCACCTCCATGTGTGAATTAGGAACCGCATTTCACCTCCAGATGTGACGGGGAGGAATTAACAGGTCCTGCGCCTCCAGATGTGAACAGGAGGAGCGAACTTATTCCACCTCCAGCAGCTATGAATGGGAGGAGCCAAATAATCCTGCGTCGAGATATGAGCAAGAGGCATTAACATGCCCCTACACACATGAATAGGCGAAGTACACACGTGGATTGGAGGAGCTAACATGCCATGCCTCCAGTTGTTAATGGGAGGAGTTAACATGTCCCACCTCCATAAGTTAACAGAAACTCACATGTTCCTCCACACGTGCGCAAATGGGAGGCACTAACATCTGAAACAGCAAACCCAACAAAACTTGAAACGACATCACAGATATTGACATTGATTTAAAAATAAATCGTCGATCAAGTAGAAAACAAACCCTTTGACCTGACCTCAACGTTAACTCCTTGCACCTACCATCAGGGAATATTACTCCAATGCCTTGATAATCTAAAGCCTGTTGCAAGTGTTACTTGTCCGACAGTTGAGGAGGAAGCAAAATTATAATCCTGTGGCAGAGATCCATTGGTGCAATCCAGAAATAATTTATTCAGTCCAATGAAATTATGTTGCCTTCAGTTAATACGGGATAGTCTGTAAATTCAACGGAAAATTGTATTTACTTGCAAATGAATAAAAAGCAAAACTGAACCATTGATGGATTCTATGCTGATCAATCTTCCATTGTCACCACATTCTCACAAAATACCTTAAAGGTAGTTCCTCCTTCAACAAGTCCACATAATATGTACACAAAATGGCAGGATTTTAACCCACTTCCCCTTATCTAGTGTAGCCTACCTTCCAAAAGTCCCCTCCATTTCCCATTTCCCTTGTACATACATACATAGATCACAAACAAAATAAAATAAAATATGAAAATCTCAAATCCAGGCTCACTTTTCACCTCCACTCATTTGTTACTCTCTTCTCCAGCTTGTGGAAACAACTTCCTTAGTCCGTTCTCTTCTCTCCTGCGCTCCACATTGGCAGCACACTTCCATCTTGTGTCATTCTTCATCCCTGTCCATGATCTTTACTCTCCCCTAACCCCATCCCCGAATACCTCTACCCATCTTCTTGCAGGTTGCTTTTTCCTTCCTTCATTCCCTTGTGTCCACATGTTGTCCTACTACCCGACCAGCAGTGCATTCCCTTCTACCTCTGTCAACTTTAGTCTTCTGTGAGCCTAGATTTTGTACACAAAAGTCCAGAATTGTGAAATTGAAAGAATAAAGCTGCTTTTCCGGAGCCAAAATGCAGTACTTGACAATCAGAGCCAGTCTGGCCTACAGTGGCTGAAGCTGGATCCTCCCACCTTAATAGTCAATGACAAGACATCACGAAAGAAGGGGTGAAAAATTTCCTCAGCCAATCACAACTCGTTCTGCTGTTTGGGTTGTCCACAATATACCATGAACCACTCCCACATTAACCACTCCTGCATAATCCAACTAATCTCCCCCCCCCACCCCCAAACCCTCCCCAGATATTTGAGAAAGAGCAGGCGCAAAGTACAGGGATGTGTTCAAGCAGCATAGGGTACAGGGTTTTGTAATCTTCATTGCTCAGTACTACAGGGATGTAGTCAAAACTCCTAGAATAATGACCAGATTTCAAGTTTTGAAAATTTTGGGATTAGAAGTTAGGAATACAGCTTTGTGATCCACTACTTTCATCACAATTTTCCCCTCCTCCTTGGCTTTTTAATTTTATTCAATGCACATCCACTACATCATGATCATTTATCAATTAATGACAGCTGCAGGACTCTTTCCAGCTCCTCATCCTCCTCTCGCTGCCTCTGCTCAGCTTCTTCTACCTCCCTCGCAGAGAGCTCCATTGCCAGGCGTAGCTGATCGGTAAAGTTGGGAGGTTCACCGGTTGGGCCATTCCCAGGAACGGATTCTCTTTCATCCATGCTGTCGATGCCCCCCACGGGGGGTTCTCGTAGTTCTCCACGAGGTGGAAACTCTGACAAACAGTCAGTAACACCGATAGTGGAGGCTTGGAGTAGAAGGCTTTCCTGTAGCGCACTGTGGGAAGATTAAGATACAAAAGGCCAAAAGAATGGTAGGGAAAGTATTTGAAACAATTTTCGATGCATTAAGGCAGCAAGTAGAAAGACAATGGATTTTATCACCTTAGTGTTGATAATGGTGCATTTACCACTGTGGGAAATGTTTACCTATGCCCCTTATTTCCCATGGTGGTAAACATAATATAATCAACCTTTGGTTTCTAAAAATAATTGTTTATCTTGTTTGCTGACAAAAGTCTTCACACAGAGTCTAGTACTGTATTCCATGTAGCATCTAGAAACGTTTTTGATGACTTGGGCGCGTTTTAGATGACCTATCTGCAATTCTGATCATACACAACAATTCTCCACCACTCGGTGCGAGTGAGGCACTTTCTGGTGGTTTGTTGATGAGAGCAGCAGGATAATTTTTGTGGTAAAAGTGGCTGTAGGAGGATTCCTCTGAAGAGAGACAGTTCGTAATTTTTAAAGATAATTTGTATGCACATTTTAAGCTGGAAAATGTCCTTGGCCTGATCTACAATCCCAGGTGCATCCGCTCTCATCCTTCAATGAGCAATCATATGCAAAGCAGTACATACACACGGACACGTACACGTGTACAAACACACACACACACACACACACACACACACACACACACACACACACACACCTGTGTTGTGTTGTCAGTGAACTACTATTCCCTCAAATTTTTGTGAAATAGTACACGCCGGTCTGCACCAACTCCTCCCATGTGTACGTGTATGTGGTATGTCGGAGGGGGGGGGGGCGGTGGTGGATTAATTATTGAAGAAAAAAAAAATTAAATTGCTTACAAAAATGTAATACCACCAATATTACAAATATATTTGTACAAAAGAAATGTTTGCATGACAATTAGCGTAAATCAAGACAACACATCAACTCACATACAGTCATGAATTATCTTCAGTTAAAGCAAGCCTGTGCCCTCTGTTGCAAAGTGTGGTGAGGAAAGTGTGGTGAGGTGAGCGTCGCGAGCCGAACAAGCTAGTCTTATGTACAGGGTGTAACAAAATCCTGCAATCATAGGTTAATTATTTTTTTCAGGATGGAACCTATGAAAATGGATTATGCTATATAAGACAAAGCTGAACTGGTCCTCTTACATGCCGGAGGTTTAAGCCAGAGCGAAACTTGTCAAGAATTCCATCGCCGGCATCCAACGAAGCCTCAACAGGGAACAGTGCTAAAGTTTATGAAACGATTTGGTGAAACTGGAAGTGTGGCAGATAAACACAAAAACAAAAATACACAAAAACATTGTGTATCTGCAAGTTGTCTGTTATGTTGTTTTGTCACTGAACTACTACTCCAAACTTTTGTGAAATCAAACAAAACTTCTGGTCTGCACCTACCTCTCCCATGTGTATGTCCTCGGGGTTTGCATTTTCTTTTGAGAAAAAAATGTTTCCTTTTTTACGAGAAGTCACCAAGCGGCCGTGTTGAAGTCAGAGTGCTTCGCTGGCATGTGGGAAGAATGCATGTCATGTTTTCATTGCTTTATATTATTCACCATTTGAAGTATTTTCGTTACAAAAAGCCTGTCTCTATTGAGCGAAGTGTGGCGAGGTGTTCTGCATTGCACAGTGGGAGTTGTTTTGAATTACGTGGAGGTAAAGTGTTTTTCAGAATGTAGCGGTTACATGGTGGAGAGGAGTTTTTAATAACGTGGTGGTGAAATGTTTTCATTAATGTGGCATCAAGGTGTTTTTAATGACTTGGCAGTGAGGTCAAAATAAGCCTGCCTGTGCCTCTGTAGCGACGTGTGGGGAGGCGAGCCGATCCACGTGTTTGGTGTGTGTGTGTGTGTGTGTGTGTGTGTGTGTGTGGTGTGTGTGTGTGTGTGTGTGTGTGTGTGTGTTGTGATAGAATTGTGAGAGAGAAATGAAAATGACGTGTGTGTGTGTGTGTGTGTGTGTGTGATATAATTGTGAGAAGAGAAATGAAAATGACGTGTGTGTGTGTGTGTGTGTGTGTGTGTGTATATATATACAGTGCTCCCTCACTTATCGCGGTTAATGCGTTCCAGACCACCCGCGATAGGTGAAAATCCGCGAAGTAGAAACCACATATTTATTTAATTATTTAAATATATTTAAACACATTTTAAACGTATTTTTAACCATTATACAGCATCCACACACTCTTATTAACCTCCCCCACACACATTTAATCAGTTATTTAAAAAATTTTTTTTTAATTTTCATCGGAAATGCGACTTCGTGGGGCTGCAAAGCCTAAGACCAAAAATAATTTTTTAATACTATATTGTACTACAAAATATAAAAAAACGTATTATGGGTACTGACCTATGAGATATATGACGATGATGATGACAGCTGTGCAGTACTGATGACGATGAAGATGACGATGATGAGATGAATGTAGTACTGCACAGCCAAGAAGAGCATTAAATCTCTTCTACTGGAGGTGCCTCTTCATCAGGCATATATGCATATATATGTAGAAACCCGCGATGTGGTGAAGCCGTGAAAAGTGAACTGCGATATAGCGGGGAGCACTGTATATATTTATGGATTTCAGAATTGGATCCGAGTAATGCATACAAACATTTAGGTCCTCAAACAGTTATTTTCCGAAATGCATGTCCAGGATTGACCCATCCCAATGTCTGGTGGGATGCTAACTTTGATGCATTGAGAAGGGTAAAGAATAGATTCCCTTTCTTTTGGGATGGACCTATTCTCTTTACAACAGACACATTGGCTTGGAAGTGGACGATTTATTTACACCTTGGACTTACAGGACATTTGATTCAGCACACCACAGGCTTTTCCTCAGCAGTTATTCTGACGGTCAAATACAGCTGTAGATCATTTACCTCACCCACCTATTTTCCATCGATGTTCGACACCCACCTCTTTCACTGACGTTGGCGTCCACCTTTTTCCATCGACGTTTGACACCCTGTTTGGCAGCTCTGTGGATGCTGACTGGCTCTTGTTTGTGTCAGGCTGAACGGAGAGATGATGGTTGTTGTTGACGTTTTGTGAGCGCTTCACGTTTTCACTCGGTAATTCTGGCAAATGGCTGCTTTCTGCCGTTTGTCCAGCACCACAAACATGGCATCGTAAGCCAGGCCTTTGCTGATTTGGGGTTGCATCTCACTCTGGTAAGGAAGGAATGGGCGTGAGGCTGACGGTTGATCCCGTGCAACGATGCGCCAATTGGCAAGGTGGATTTGGCTGAAGTCTGCTTGAGGCTCCGCCCAGACTGGCCACCTATAAAAAGGACGGGAGGACCGTTTTTCTGACAGTTTTGTGACAGCTGGGTGACGGTTATTTTCAGCTCCAGTCAGTTCCAATCAGACGGTTGGTGAGCTGGTGACAGTTTGTTTTGTGACAGTTGGTGACGGCCTTGTAGCTCTGACCACGAATGACAGCCTTATAGCACATCAGCACCACACAGTGCCTCACAGTTCGTTTCAGCTGTCCGTTGGTTGCGGCTCCTGGTGGCTCCTGACGGTGGGTGATTGTTGGACCGTTCCTGCTGGTTCTGCTCGAGACCTGCTCTTGGCGTACCTCATTCCTGGAGGTGACGACGTGATGCCGATTGGTGTTCAAGCCTGTTTGCCGGTGGGTGCATGGCGAGGCAGGGCGCTGGCAGCATGCTCACAAATTTCACAATAAGGCACGCTCACACATTTCAGGACATTTTATTTGACGTCTTCTAGTTGGTGAGCGAGACTGGATTGCTTTCCCCCCCTTATTGATATGCTGGGTACCCTTGTCTCATGTTTAATTGTTGTAAGGCATAATGATAAGCATCTGCTCTTTGTCTGTTTTTCTATCAAGGCCTGATTAATTCTTTATTTGCTTGCAATTATTTTCATTGATTCAAATTTCCTTATTTTCACCACAAGGAAATAAAAAGTTCTTTTTATTTTTTATTTTTCTTATTAATAAATTCCTTGTTGACGTTTCAACCTGTCCATTCTTGTCCTTTCCTTCCATTTATCCAGCATTGTCCAAACCTAGATAGACTGGGAGGTAATTACCAAACTAATTGACCTGTCATAGTCGGCACGCACTAGCGGTTAAACGCTCGGCCACCCTAATTAAGGGTTAAATCAAGATAAGATTGGTGCTTTTCCGAGGGCACGCTCCCCATTCAGGAAGCCACGTGACCTCGAGTTAAACGGAAAAATTCGACAGTGGACACAAACTCGTGGTTAACTGATTGGCGTTCGTGGTTCTAAAGCAACCCACCGTACCACAAAGTCAATTGTGAGCGGTGGCTCCAGGTCCGGCTCTTCCGAGGACAAATGGGGATTAACCCCCTCATAATACACTCGGTACCTGTGGCCGCAACAATATACACACATATACATACATACATATATATAATTATATATATATATATATATATATATATATATATATATATATATATATATATATACAGTATACACACATATACATAGATATATACATACATACATATTATTGTCAGGTCAGGCCAGATCAGATCTGTGACTTGCTACAGGTATAATGTAAACCTGTACTAACCTGTTCCATGGTCGGGTTGTCGGTGACGAAACCGTCTCCCCCACCAGGTTTTTTGGTGAGGAGGGTGTTTGGATATGGACACCCAGCAGGATTAAAAACAAAACCTGTCAAAGGGTGGAAGAGCTCCTTGTGAGCCAACGGCCAGCCATATCTAGTGCCCAACTGTGTCTGCGGACGTCCTCCTGCAGTTGGGTTACTTCTTATTAGGAGGTTGGTGGCAGGATTTACACTCCGGCCACCGTAAAACCCTTAATTCCACAAAACATTCTCGAAGCATAAAAAAATCTGAAAACCCACTCCATGGGAGTATGTTCTGTGCAGCTTCCCTTTGCAGGGCAGCTCACCGGATGACGGGATTGGGGCAAAGCCTTCGGGACCCACAATCTTTGATGATAGGAGG
>CM068955.1:103759274-103777227 GCA_035128595.1 Eptatretus atami
CTGAGCTCAAGCGTTTGGACATCAGTATTGCACACTCTCTGGGTGTTTGAGACCGGATTGCGGCGAGATCATGGTGGGTTTACACCTACTATGGTCTGCGCTCTGATGGTTACCATGCCCAAAGAGTTGTTGTAGCTGTGTCCAATAAGCTGACTCCAATGGTAATTGAGGTAACCGGACAACAGCGTATTATGACGAAAAAGGGATTTCGTCACTCCTTGGTGTCATTTCCCTGGTCTCTGTTTATGCTCGACTGAGGAGAGTGATCTCACATTGAAGGACGCATTCATGCCACGCTCGAGTCTGTGGTATCAGTGGCCCCAGGTGAGATACACTTCTAGTCCTTGGGGATTTCAATCATCGACTGAACAGATAGGATGGTTATACGAGGACGTGTGTGGGTCCCCATTGGTCGAGAACTGTGAACCTTTAATATACTAGTTCCTTGACTTTGCAAGAAGTCATGGACAGGGTGGCTGGTTTCATGGTTTCAGCGGCCCACAAGCTCATCGCTGGATTGCTATTCCAATGCTGGTGGTGTGGCAAAAAGATGACCATGTGCTCGACGATGGTCGCTGGAGATGTCTAGAACTGCAGGGTCTACCGAGTGCTCAGTTCCTCAATAGGCACCGCTTAGTAGCAAACGCATAGTTGATCCTTAAATGCAGGTGAATGTGGCATCCCAGCTAAGCGCTGATGTTGGGCAAGTCAAGATGAGAGGAGCTGAAGAGTTTGCGAACACAGCTGAGTTGGAGATTTGGGAGGTCTGCGGTGCTTTGGAATCTGAAGAGTCTTGTGGGAGTGCCTTCAAAGCCCACGTCCTTTGATGTTGCCGGTGGCTGGATTGGAACTCACTAGAGCGGACAAGAATTTGTCTCTCAAGGGACACGTGGCATACATTGACCAGGGGAGTCGCTAAGGCCAGGGTTTGGATTGCAGGCTTGAGCTGTTCAGGGAGCTGAGGCGTAAAATGTACGTGCGCAACGTGGACAAGGGGACTATGTGCTGAATCTGTGACGGGCGTAGGCATCACCTGTGGTCAAGTGATTTCGTCCTGCTTACAAGGGGAATTCTCGCTGCGTTCATCCAAGCCCATCCTCGGTGACTTGCTGTTAAAGCAGAGAGTGGTTAGGCTTGACAGAGGAATCCAAAGTGAAGGCCCGCTAGGCCGTTACTTGAGCGATTGTACCAGCTGATCACCAGCTGTGAGTATGACTCAGGGGTTTACTATCCCTATTGCTGACCCTATCATCAACTGTGATCCACCTTTATTTGTGGAAACACAGGCTGCGGTGAACCAGTGAAATGGGGTGGTAGCTCCAGGATTGTGGCATCCATCTGATCTTCTTAGCTGGTCGAAATGCTGCACTCAGTGTCGTTGCATCAGTTCTGTGCTGCTGCCTTGTTGAAACACGAGGCTCATTTCCAAACTGACTGGAGAGGGGCTTGTTGTCCCTCTCGGAAAGGAAGGGTGAATTGCCAGACTGCAACAACGACCGAGGGGTACGCTGCTTCTCAGTGCCGGGCAGAGTCTTTGCTCGGATAATTCTTGATAGGGTTTATACCACTATCTGCTTGAGCATCCCAGCATCCAAGCAGTCAGGCTTTATTACCAAAGAGGTCAACGATGCCGTATCCTTGCTCTTCAGGTCCTCACAATTGCAGATGGAGTCTCAGCAGGGGTTGCTTGCAACCTATGTCATCTCGTAAAGCTTTGATTCAGTGAATCGGCGATGCCTCTGGGGATCTTGCGTCTTCTGGGTGCCACCAAAAAACTGATCATTCGACGTGTGAACTCGACTCTTGGTCTGAGAGTGCTGTGAGATGTGTGGACCATGCTCTAGACTTATTTCCCAGTTGTTGCTGGGTTCTCAGGGGTGTGTGCTGGCCCCCACACCTCTTCAGCATTTATGGGACGGGGATTCTGGGGAGGATTGTTCGGAGAGATCAAGCTCTGGTGCTCATTTGGGAATGTTCAAGGATCTCTGATCTTGATTTCGCAGATTGATCAGTAATCTTTGCGGAGACTTTAGATATCCTTTTGGGGGCCCTCGAGGTGCTGAAAGTGTGGGGCCAGGCACCACCACCCGCTGAAGAACTCTCAGGCAACAACTGGAATAAGTCAGAGATGTTACACCACATCTCACAAGACACTCTCAGTACCAGAGTCGAGTTCACAGTCAGAATCGATCAGTTTTGGTGGCACCCACGAAGACCAAGATATCTCCAGAGAGGCATCCCGATTCACTGAATCAAATGCTTTACAGAGTAGAACATAGGTTGCAAGCAACCCCTGCTGAAACTTCATTGCATTCGGTGAGGACCTGAAGGTAGCAAGGATACGGTCATCGTTGACCTCTTGGTATAAAGCCTGACTTGCTCTGGATGCTGGCTCAAGCAGATGTGGCAAACCCTATCAAGAAATTATCCGAGCAAAGACCTTGCCCTGGCACTGAGAGCAGCGTCACCCCTCGGTCGTTGGTGCAGTCTTGCAATCACCCCTTCCCTTTCCAGAGAGGACAACAAGCCCCCTCTTCCAGGTCAGTTGGAATGATGCCTGTGTTCCAGGCAGAGCAAGACTGCATGCAACGACACGAGTGCAGCATTTCGACCAGCCTTAAGAAGATCAGCCATGGATGCCACAGATCCCTGGAGCTTTACCCATTCATGGTTCACCGCAGCCTGTGTTTCCACAAATAAAGGTGGATCACAGTTGATGATAGGCGCAGGCAATAGGGATAGTAGAACACCTGACGTCCAACTCAACAGCTGGTGGATCAGCCTGGTACAATCGCTCAAAGTAACCGCCTAGCGGGCCTTCACTTTGGATTCCTCTGTCAAGAGCCTACCAACCCTGCTTTAACAGCAGTACACCGAGGATGGGCTTGGAGAACGCATGCGAGAATCCCCTGTAAGCAGGACGAGAATCACTGGCCACAGGTGATGCCCTACGCCCTCACAGATCCTAGCACATAGTCCCCCTTGTCCACCTGTTTGCGCACGTACAGTTTTAGCCTCAGCTCCTGAACAGCTCAGCTCTGCCAATCAGCCTGGCTTGCACTCTGGTCAATGTATCCAGTGTCCCTTGAGAGACAAATTCTTCTTCGCTCTACGGTGGTTCCAAGTCATCCAGCGGCAACATCAAGGACGTTGGGCTTGAAGGCACTCCACAACTCTTCAGGATCTCCCAAAGCACCCCAGACCCTCCCAAATCTCCACTCAGCTTGTTCGCAAACTCTTCAGCTACCCTCTCATCCTTGAGCTTGCCAACATCCAGCCTTAGCTTGGGATGCACATTCACCTGCATTTAAGGTTCACTTATGAGTTGCTACAATAAGCGGTTGGCCACTATGAGGAACTGAGCACTCCGGTAGACCCTGCAGTTCTAGAGACATCCTCAGCGACCATCGTTCGGAGCATGGTCAATCTTCTTTGCACACCACCAGGCATTGGAATAGCAAGTCCAGCGATGAGCCTTGTGGGGCGCTGAAAACATAACCAGCCACCCTAAGTCCATGACTTCTTGCAAAGTCAAGGAACTTAGTAATATTAAGGTTCACGTTCTCGACCCATGGGGACCCACACACGTCTCGTAACATCCCTATCTGTTCCAGTCGATGCATTGAAAATCCCCCAAGACTAGAAGTGTATCTCACCTGGGGCATGATCAACCACAGACTCAGAGCGTGGCATAGAATGCGTCCTTCATGGTGAGATCACTCTCCTCAGTCGGAAGCATAAACAGAGACCAGGGAAATGACACCCAGAGAGTGACGAATCCTTTTTCTCATAATACGCCGTTGTCCGGGTGTTACCTCAATTATCATTGGAGTCATCGTATTGGACACAGCTACAACAACTCTTTGGGCATGTGTAACCATCAGAGCGACCAGACCAAATAGTAGTGTAACCACCCACCATGATCCGCCGCAATCCGGTCTCCAAACCTCAGAGAGTGCTGCATACTGATGTCCAACGCTTTGAGCTCAGATGATAACAGAGACATGATCATCCTCTCTTAGGGATAGGACATTCCAGGCATCCACCCGAAGGGACCATCTCAGTTTAACCCAAAGAGCCCGCCGTCTGGTGGACGACACCTCAAGCACCACTCTGACACACTCTCCCGC
Organism: Eptatretus atami; assembly: GCA_035128595.1. Classification (NCBI taxonomy): domain Eukaryota; kingdom Metazoa; phylum Chordata; class Myxini; order Myxiniformes; family Myxinidae; genus Eptatretus; species Eptatretus atami. The sequence goes on from CM068955.1 coordinate 103,763,405, forward strand.
AATCTGACCCGGGAATGTTACCCGTGTGTTCCCTCCTATCATCAAAGATTGTGGGTCCCGAAGCTTTGCCCCAATCCCGTCATCCGGTGAGCTGCCCTGCAAAGGAAGCTGCACAGAACATTATCCCATGGAGTGGGTTTTCAGATTTTTTTATGCTTCGATATGTTTTGTGGAATTAAGCGGTTTTACGGTGGCCGAGTGTAAATCCTGCACCAACCTCCTAATAAGAAGTAACCCAACTGCAGGAGACGTCCGCAGACACAGTTGCGGCACTAGATATGGCTGGCCGTTGGCTCACAAGGAGCTCTTCCACCCTTTGACAGGTTTTGTTTTTAATCCTGCTGGGTTCCATATCCAAACACCCTCCTCACAAAAAACCTGGTGGGGGAACGGTTTCTTGTACCGACAACCGACCATGAACAGGTTAGTCAGTTTCATATACCTGTAGCAAGTCACAGATCTATCTGCCCTGACCTGACAAAATATGTATGTATGTATTATATCTATGTAATATGTGTGATATACTGTATATATATATTATATATATATATATATATAATATATATTATATATATAATATATATATGTATGTATGTATATGTGTGTATATTGTTGCGCCACAAGTACCGAGGTATTATGAGGGGTTAATCCCCATTTGTCCTCGGAAAGCCGACCTGGAGCCACCGCTCACAATGACTTTGTGGTACGGTGGGTTGCTTTAAGAACACGAACGCCAATCAGTTAACCACGAGTTTGTGTCCACTGTCGAATTTTCCGTTTAACTCGAGGTCACGTGTCTTCCTGAATGGGAGCGTGCCTCGAAAAGCACCAATCTTATCTTGATTTAACCCTTAATTAGGGTGGCCGAGCGTTTTAACCGCTAGTGCGTGCGACTATGACAGGTCAATTAGTTTGGGTAATTTACCTCCAGTCTATCTAGGTTTGGACATGCTGGATAAATGGAAGAAAGGACCAAGATGGACAGTGTTGAAACGTCAACAAGGAATTTATAATAAGAAAATTAAAAAATAAAAGAACTTTTATTTCCTTGTGGTGAAAAAATAAGGAAATTGAAATCAATGAAAATAATTGCAAGAATAAAAGAATTAATCAGCTGATAGAAAAACAGACAAAGAGCAGATGCTTATCATTATGCCTTACAACATAAACATGAGGACAAGGGTACCAGCATATCAATAGGGGGGAAAGCAATCCAGTCTCGCTCACCAACTAGAAGACGTCAAATAAAATGTCCTGAAATGTGTGAGCGTGCCTTATTGTGAAATTGTGAGCATGCTGCCAGCGCCCTGCCTCTCCATGCCACCACCGGCAAACAGGCTTGAACACCAATCGGCATTCACGTCGTCACCTCCAGGAATGAGGTACGCCAAGAGCAGGTCTCGAGCAGAACGCAGCAGGAACGGTCCAACAATCACCACCGTCTCAGGACCACCAGGAGCCGCAACCAACGACAGCTGAAACGACTGTGAGGCACTGTGTGGTGCTGATGTGCTATAAGGCTGTCATTGTGGTCAGAGCTACAAGGCCGTCACCAACTGTCACAAACAAACTGTCACCAGCTCACAACCGTCTGATTGGAACTGACTGGAGCTGAAAATAAGTCTCACCCAGCTTGTCACAAAACTGTCAGAAAAAACGGTCCTCCCGTCCTTTTTATAGGTGCCAGTGGGCGGAGCCTCAAGCAGACTTCAGCCAAATCCACCTTGCCATTGGCGCATCGTTGCACGGGATCAACCGTCAGCCTCACGACCATTCCTTCCTTACCAGAGTGAGATGCAACCCCAAATCAGCAAAGGCCTGGCTTACGATGCCATGTTTGTGGGGTGCTGGACAAACGGCAGAAAGCAGCCATTTGCCAGAATTACCGAGTGAAAACGTGAAGCGCGCACAAAAGTCAACAACAACCATCTCTCTCCGTTCAGCCTGACACAAACCAAGAGCCAGTCGCATCCACAGAGCTGCCAAACAGGGTGTCAAACGTCGAGAAAAAGGTGGACCCAACGTCAGTGAAGAGATGGGGATCGAACATCGATGGAAAATAGGTGGGTGAGGTAAAATGATCTACAGCTGTATTTTGACTCGCAGAATAACTGAGGAAAAGCCTGTGGTGTGCTGATCAAATGTCCTGTAAGTCCAAGGTGTAAATAAATCGTCCACTTCCAAGCCAATGTGTCTGTTGTAAAGAGAATAGGTCCATCCCAAAAGAAAGGGAATCTATTCTTTCCCTTCTCAATGCATCAAATTAGAATCCCACCAGACATTGGATGGGTCAATCCTGGACATGCATTTCGTGAAAATAACTGTTTGAGGACCTAAATGTTTGTATGCATTACTCGGATCCAATTCTGAAATCTATAAATATATACAGTGCTCCCTCGCTATATCGCAGATTCACTTTTCAGCGGCTTCACCACATCCGCGGTGTTCTACATTATATGCATATATGCCTGATGAAGAGCACCTCCAGTAGAAGAAGATTTAATGCTCTCTTGGCTGTGCAGTACTACATTCATCTCATCATCTCATCTTCATCGTCATCAGTACTGCACAGCATCATCATCATCGTCATATTCATAGTCAGTACCCATAATACGTTTTTTTTATATTTATAGTACAATATAGTATTAAAAAAATTATTTTTGGTCTTAGGCTTTGCAGCCCCATGAAGTCGCATTTCTCGATGGAAAAAATTAAAAAAAAAAATTTTTTTAAATAACTGATTAAATGTGGTGGGGGAGGTTAATAAGAGTGTTGTGGATGCTGTATAATGGTTTAATAATACGTTTAAATGTGTTTAATATATTTAATATTAAATAAAATATGTGGTTTCTACTTCGCGGATTTTCACCTATCGCGGGTGGTCTGGAACGCATTAACGCGATAGTGAGAGCACTGTATATATGATAACACACCCACACACACACACACGTCATTTTCATTTCTCTTCTCACAATTCTATACACACACACACACACACACACACACACCACACACACACACACACACACACACACCACACGTGGATCGGCTCGCCTCCCCACACTGTCGCTACAGAGCACAGCAGGCTTATTTTGACCTCACTGCCAAAGTCATTAAAAACACCTTGATGCCACATTAATGAAAACATTTCACACCACGTTATTAAAAACTCCTCTCACCATGTAACCGCTACATTCTGAAAAACACTTTACCTCCACGTAATCAAAACAACTCCCACTGCTGCAATGCAGAAACACCTCGCCACACTTCGCTCAATAGAGACATGGTTTTTGTAACGAAATACTTAAATGGTGATAATATAAAGCAATGAAACATGACATGCATTCTTCCCACATGCCAGCGAAGCACTTTGACTTCAACACGGCCGCTTGGTGACTTCTCGTAAAAGGAAACATTTTTTTCTCAAAAGAAAATGCAAACCCGAGACATACACATGGCAGAGGTAGGTGCAGACCAGAAGTTTGTTTGATTTCACAAAAGTTGGAGTAGTAGTTCAGTGACAAAACAACATAACAGACAACTTGCAGATACACAATGTTTTTGTGTATTTTGTTTTTGTGTTTATCTGCCACACTTCCAGTTTCACCAAAAATCGTTTCATAAACTTTTAGCACTGTTCCCTGTTGAGCTTCGTTGATGCGGCGATGGAATCTTGACAAGTTTCGCTCTGCTTAAACCTCCGGCATGTAAAGAGACCAGTTCAGCTTTGTCTTCTATAGCATAATCCATTTTCATAGGTTCCATCTGAAAAAAAATAATTAACCTATGATTGCAGGATTTGTCTACACCCTGTACATAAGACTAGCTTGTTCGGCTCGCGACGCTCACCTCACCACACTTTCCTCACCACACTTTGCAACAGAGGCACAGGTTGCTTTAACTGAAGATTAATTCATGACTGTATGTGAGTTGATGTGTGTTCTTGATTTACGCTAATTGTCATGCAAACATTTCTTTGTACAAATATATTTTAATATTGGTGGTATTACATTTTTTGTAAGCAATTTAATTTTTTTTCTTTCAATAATTAAATCCACCACCGCCCCCCCCCCCCCCCCGACATACCACATACACGTACACATGGAGGAGTTGGTGCAGACCGGCAGGAAACTTTCACAAAAATTTGAGCGATAGTAGTTCACTGACAACACAACACAGGTGTGTTGTGTGTGTGTGTGTGTGTGTGTGTGTTGTGTTGTACACGTGTACGTGTCCGTGTGTATGTACTGCTTTGCATATGAGTTGCTCATTGAAGGTGAGAGCGGATGCACCTGGATTGTAGATCAGGCCCAAGGACATTTTCCAGCTTAAAATGTGCTCACAAATTATCTTTTAAAAATTACGAACTGTCTCTCTTCAGAGGAATCCTCCTACAGCCACTTTACCACAAAAATTATCCTGCTGCTCTCATCAACAAACCACCAGAAAGTGCCTCACTCGCACCGATGGTGGGAATTGTTGTGATGATTCAGGAATTGCAGATAGGTCATCTAAAACGCGCCCAAGTCATCAAAAACGTTCTAGATGCTACATGGAATACAGTACTAGACTCGTGTGAAGATTTTTGTCAGCAAACAAGATAAACAATTATTTTTAGAAACCAAAGGTTGATTATATTATGTTTACCACCATGGAAAATAAGGGGCATAGGAAAACATTTCCCACAGTGGTAATGCACCATTATCAACACTAAGGTGATAAAATCCATTGTCTTCTACTTGCTGCCCTTAATGCATCGAAAATTGTTTCAAATACTTTCCCTACCATTTCTTTGCCTTTTGTATCTTAATCTTCCCACAGTGCGCTTACAGGAAGCCTTCTACTCAAGGCCTCCACTATCGTGTTACTGACTGTGTCAGAGTTCCACCTCGTGGAGAACTACGAGAACCCCCCGTTGGGGCATCGACAGCATGGAATGAAGAGAATCCGTTCCTGGGAATGGCCCAACCGGTGACCTCCCAACTTTACCGATCAGCTACGCCTGCAATGGACTCTCTGCGAGGAGTAGAGAAGAAGCTGAGCAGAGGCAGCAGAGGAGATGAGGAGCTGGAAAAAGTCCTGCAGGCTCATTAATTGATAATGATCATGATGTAGGGATGTGCATTGAATAAAATTAAAAAGCCAAGGAGAGGGAGAAATTTGATGAAAGTAGTGGATCACAAAGCTGTATCCTACTTCTAATCCAAAAATTTTCAAACTTGAAATCTGGTCATTATTCTAGGAGTTTTGACTACATCCCTGTAGTACTGGCAATGAAGATTACAAAACCCTGTACCCTATGCTGCTTGAACAACATCCCTGATACTTTGCGCTGCTCTTTCTCAAATATCTGGGGAGGGTTTGGGTGGGGGGGGGGAGATTAGTATTGCAGGATGGTTAATGTAGGAGTGGTTCATGGTATATTGTGGACAACCCAACAGCAGAACGAGTTTGTGATTGGCTGAGGAAATTTTCACCCCTTCTTTCGGATGTCTTGTCATTGACTATTAAGGTGGGAGGATCCAGCTCAGCCACTGTAGCAGTACTGGCTCTTGATTGTCAAGTACTGCATTGGTCCGGAAAAAGCAGCTTATTCTTTCAATTTCACATTCTGACTTTTGTTACAAAATCTAGGCTCACAGGAAGACTAAAGTTGCAGAGGTAGAAGGAATACACTGCTGGTCGGGTAGTAGGACAACATGTGACACAAGGAAGAAGGAAAAAAAGCAACCTGCAAAAGATTGGTAGAGGTATTCGGGGATGGGTTAGGGAGAGTAAAGATCATGGACAGGGATGAAGAATGACACCAGATGGAAGTGTGCTGCCAATGTGGAGCGCAGGAGAGAAGAGAACGGACTAAGAAGTTGTTTCACAAGCTGGAGAAGAGAGGAACAAATGAGTGGAGGTGAAAAAGTGAGCCTGGATTGAGATTTCATATTTTATTTTGTTTTGTTGTGATCTATGTTATGTATGTACAAGGGAATGGAATGGAGGACTTTAGGAAGGTAGCTACACTAGATAAGGGAAGTGGTGTAAAATCCTGCCATTTTGTGTACATATTATGTGGACTTGTTGAAGAGAACTACCTTTAAGGTATTTGTGAGAATGTTGGTGACAATGGAAGATTGATCAGCATAGAATCCATCAATGGTTCAGTTTTTGCTTTTATTCGATTGCAAGTAAAATACAATTTTCCGTTGAATTTACAGCTATCCCGTATTAACTGAAGCAACATAATTTCATTGGACTGAATAAATTATTCTGGATTGCCCAATGGATCTCTGCCACAGGATTATAATTTTGCTCCTCCTCAACTGTCGGACAAGTAACACTTGCAACAGGCTTTAGATTATCAAGGCATTGGATAATATTCCCTGATGTAGGTGCAAGGAGTTAACGTTGAGGTCAGGTCAAAGGGTTGCTGTTTTCTACTTGATCGACGATTTATTTTTAAATCAATGTCAAATTCTGTATGTCGTTAAGTTTTGTTGGGTTTGCTGTTTCAGATGTTAGTGCCTCCCATTTGCGCACGTGTGGAGAAACATGTGAGTTTCTGTTAACTTATTGGGATGGGACATGTTAACTCCTCCATCAAACTGGAGGCATGGCATGTTAGCTCCTCCAAATCCACGTGTGTACTCGCCTATTCATGTGTGATAGGGCATGTTAAGCCTCTTGCTCATATCTCGACGCAGATTATTTGGCTCCTCCCATTCATACTGTGGAGGTGGAATAAGTTCGCTCCTCCTGTTCACATCTGGAGCGCAGGACCTGTAATTCCTCCCCGTCACATCTGGAGGTGTAATGCGGTTCCTAATTCACACATGGAGTGGACCTGATAGCTCCGTTCACATTTGGAGGTGGTACGGGAAGCTACTTCCAATTTGCACCTGAAAGCAGACACTTTGGTGGCTCCTATTCATCACATCCAGAGGCAATCGTATCGGCACCTCACAAGGAGCATGGCAAGCAGAATTGCTCAGCAATCATTCAAGGACCTTTTCCACTCGCTCCATTGTCACAATTATAGGGGATACTGTTTAAACTTGATGCCTTATTTTGCTGTGCTATTATGTGGTTTTATTTCTGTTATGTACATACATGCATGAGGCTTGTTGCTTGGAAAATACCTTCATTATATGGCAATACAAACCTTCCTGCCTTTTGCTTTGTTTTGGCCATCAAATGGTTGTCCTTTGCTGTTTTTGTTTTTCATTTGGACGAATTTAAAACAACTCTATAGTTAGATGAGTGATTTATTTATTTTTAATCTTTTCGTCAGTCACTCCATCTTTGTCAATGAAGGTCCCTATCCCATTAACTGAACTTGTCTTTGGTTTGGATGTCAAACGCTTATGAGATGAATATATATTATGATTCTCACCTGACATTAAATCCCCCCCCCACAACAACGATTCATTTTTGTCTCAAATGCCCTCAAACTTACATATTATGCTGGCTGGATTCCCAGATGCAGAATAAATTCAGGACTTCAAAATGGGTTTAAACATTGTATTGTCCTTTACACAACAAACAGCTGACTGATGGATTGCATTGCTTATTGCCACGTTCCTATTAGTGTGGTTAATTTTCCTCCTTGCCATCAATGCTCACAAACATGACCTGGGAGATGGCACCCCAAGTCTATGTCCCAAAGAATGCCTCTTCTCCACATTCACTTTCTTGAAGAATGCCACAGAAAGGACAACTCCACATTCACCCCCTCACACTATACAAAATTCCTCATAAGCCCCTTTAAGATAGCCTTTGACTATTTGCTGAATCAAGTAATTTATTCTCCACACAAACTTCTCTTTTTTATACCAACAGACTGAATTGTAAAGACTTTTTTTCATAGGGTTAGATCATGGAGTATTGCGAACACAAAAGCCAGCATGTTACCAGACTACCAGAGGAGTATGGCAGACAAATATGCAGCGCGCACCACACACACACAAAGGATTCAGTTCATTGTATGATCCTTGGCTCCACATGCAGGCCCCGTACATAGAGCTGAATTGTCCAGGACACTGGCATAATCGCCACTCTTCACAACATCACCATGAAATCTTAACGTTCACCAACTATGCCGTGCAGACGGACGCCTGGTTAACTGTGGCCATTCCGATATGAATGGTGCACACATTGAGAATCGCCTTGCGTGCCGAGAAAACCAGCTGTGAGTTTGTAGCTGGGTACGAGATTCGAGACCCAGGCTGGACAGCTTAGGAGGGAGGCAGATGCACATATCTCTCGGCTCTCCTTCCAGCCCATTATAGACATTTCAAACAGTCTATCTGTTTGAAAGTGCTCCTTCAGATGGATGGGTAATCTTCTCCACTTCCAAGGAATTGTTGATGGTCCAAAGTACAGGACTTGCTGAAACAAGGGAGCAGACATGCAAACCTGCAAGAAGCAATGTTTTGAGACCATGGTTACTTATAACCATTGGCTGGGTTGAGATTCGTTCATCCAGATATCTTTACCTTTCAGATTAAAAAAATATTTATCATTGTAAACCAAGTCCCACCAGCTCTCTCTCCTACCTCATTTTAACGTTTATCGTTCACAGTTCAAAATGAACAGTTGAATGTTCTGAACATTTCATTGTTGTTGCAAGAGTGGACCGACTCCTACTATTTAACAATCTCTGTAATCAACATGAACACACCAAGGCTGTTCGGCCATCATGATGTTTTTCAGCTTGGTGGGATGTTTATCCTTTGGCATTGGCATTCCCAGACCTGGGGTAGGATCACAGAATGGCTTTGAATGCACTAATCTGCTGTCAGGAAACACACATGATCAATTCATACTTGGAATTGAGCTCTTTGTTCTACATTAACTACAAGGCAAAACGATTATAATGGAATGTAGAGACTGGTGTTGAGCTTAGTGGTGTGGGTGGGGTTAGGATCCAAAAGGGTCCCGAGTTCAAAACCGTTGGTGCTGAATTAAATACACAGAGTTGACTCAGCCTGCCGACCTTTTCAAGGTCGGCAAATGAAGAAGAACGTGTACTGGTGGAGCAGTGTACTGGGGAACCATGTACTGGGAACCAGTTGTACTGGGGAACAGTGTACAGTGGCTGGTACTGGGAACCAGTGTAGTGGGAACCGTGATAATGGGAAACTCAGTGTACTGTGAGCCAGTGATGTATGTGGAGCCAGTTTACTGGGGAGCCAGTGTCACTGGGACCCAGTTTTACTGGGACCAGTGTACTGCGTGAACAGTGTACTGCGCGAACCAGTTACTGAGCTGCGGAACCAGTGTACTGATGGGAACCAGTGTACTGACTGGGGAACAGTGTACTGATGGGGAACCAGTGGTACTACTGGGGAACCAGTGTATACTGGTGAGCAGTGTACTGCGGAACCAGATCTACTGTGAGCCAGTGTTACTGGGTAACCAGTGTACTGGGGAACCAGTTGACTGGGGAACAGGTACTGGTTTAACCAGGTGTACTGGCTGAACCAGTCGTACTGGGTAACCAGTGTACTGGGAACCAGAGTACTGGAACCAGTGTACTGGCGTAACCAGTGTATGGTGAACCAGTGTAGGGGACAGGTGTACTGGGGAACCAGTGTTACTGGTGAACCTTGTACTGGTGGAACAGTGTACTGGGGAAACCGTGTACTGGGGAACCAGTGTATGGGGAACCATTACTGGGGAACCAGTTACTGGGGAACCAGTGGTACTGGTGAACCAGTGTACTGGGTGGAACCAGTGTACTGGTGAACCAGTGTACTGAGAGGAACCAGTGTACTGGGGAACCAGTGTCATGGGGAACCAGTGCTACTGGTGAACCAGTGATACTGGGGAACCAGATGTACTGGTGAACCAGTGTACTGGGGACCAGTGTACTGGGAACCAGTGTACAGGGTGGTACTGGGGAACCAGTCTGGTACTGGGAACGCAGTGTACATGGTGGTACTGGTGACCGTGTCTATGGTGAACCAGTGTACTGGGGAACCATGTACTGGGGAACCAGTTACTGGTGAACCAGTGTACTGGTGCACCAGTGTACTGCGGGAACAGTGTATGGTGAACCAGTGTACTGAGGGGAACGCAGTGTACTGGTTGAACCAGTGTATGGGGACCAGTGTACTGGTGAACCAGTGGTACTGGGGAACAGTGTACTGCCGGGAACCAGTGGTACTGGGGAACCAGTGTACTGGTGAACAGCTGTACTGGGGACAGTGTACTGGTGACCAAGTGTACTGCGGGAACCAGTGTACTGGGAACCAGTGTACAGTGGCTGGTACTGGGAACCAGTGTTAGTGGATGAACCAGTGTTACTGGTGAGCCAGTGTACTGGGGAACCAGATGTACTGGTGGACCAGCTGTTACTGGGCGAACCAGTGTACTGCGTGAACCAGTGTACTGGGGAACCAGTGTACTGGGGAACCAGTGTACTGAACCAGTGTACTTGGTGAACCAGTGTACTGGTGAACCAGTGTACTGTCTAACATGTACTGGGGAGCCAGTGTACTGGGAGAACCAGCTCGTCACTTGGGGAACCAGTGTTAGAGGACCAGCTGTACTGGTGCACCAGCTGTTACTGGGACCAGTGTACTGGGGAACCAGTGTACTGTGTGAACCAGTGTATGGGGAACCAGTGTACTGCGGAACCATGTATGAGGAACCAGTGTACTGGTGAACCATCTGTACTGAGAACAGTGTACTGGGGAACAGTGTAACTGGTGAACCAGGTTTACTGGGGAACAGTGTACTGGGAACCGTGTACAGTGGCTGGTACTGGGAACAGTCTTACTGTGGGAACCAGTGTACAGTCTGGTATGGCTGAACAGCTGTACTGGTGAACCCAGATGTACATGGGGAACCAGTGTACTGGGAGGACCAGTGTAACTGGGGAACCAGTGTACTGGTGGAACCAAGTTACAGTGGCTGGTATGGTTGAACCAGTGTACTGGGAACCCAGTGTACTGGGGACCAGTGTACAGTTGCTGTACTTGGTGAACAGTGTTACTGTGAACCAGTGTACTGGGAAACCAGTGTACTGGGGAACCAGTCGTACGGCTGAACCAGTTGTACTGAGTAGAGCCAGTTTACTGGTGAACCAGTGTACTGGTGAACCAGTGTACGGGAACCAGTACGGGGAACCAGTGTACTGGGGAACCAGTGTACTGGGAAACCAGTGTTACCTGGGGAACAGTGTACTGGGAACCAGTGTTACAGTGCTGGTACTGGGAACCAGTGTACTGGGGAACCAGATGTACTGTTGGGGAACCAGTTGTACTGTGAACAGTGTACTGCGGAGGGGAAACCACGTATTACTGACCTGGGGAACCAGTTACTGACTGGGGAACCAGTGTACTGCTGGGAAACCAGGTACTGACCTGCGGGAACCAGTGATGATACTTACTGGGGAACAGATCGTACTGGTGCCAGATGTACTGGGGACCAGTGTCACTGGATGAGCAGTGTACGGGGAACAACAGTGTACTGGGGAACCATTGTACTGGGAACCAGTGTACTGGTGAACCAGTGTACTGGTGAACCAGTGTTACTGGGGGAACCAGTGTACTGGGAACCAGTGTACTGGGGACAGTGTACTGGTGAACTAGTGTATGCGTGAACCAGTGTACTGGGAACAGTGTACTGGGGGAAACACCAGTGTTACTGGTGAACCAGTGTTAACTGTGTGAACCAGCTAGTACTGGGGAACAGTGTACTGGGGAACCGAGTGTACTGGGGAACCACGTTATGGGGAACAGTGTACTGGTTGAACCAGTTGTTACTGGGAACGTGTACTGGTGAACCAGTGTATCTGGGGAACAGTTACTGGGGAAACCAGTTTGTACTTGGGGGAACAGTGTTACTGGTGAACAGTTGTACTGGGAACCAGTTCTGGTGAAACCAGTGTTACTGGGGAACAGTTGTACTGGGACCATGTACAGTGGCTGGTACTGGGGAACCAGTGTACTGGGGAACCAGTGTACATGGCTGTGACTGGTGAACCGTTAACTGTGAACCAGTGTACGGGAACCAGTGTACTGGGACCAGTGTATGGTGAACCAGTGTACTGGTGAGCCAGCTGTACTGGGGAACCAGGTTACTGGTGAAACCAGTTTGTACGGGGAACCAGTGTACTGGATGAACAGTGTTACTGGGGAACCATTGTACTGGTGAACCAGGTTGTACTGGGGAACCAGTGTGACTGGGAACCAGTGTACTGGGGAACCATTTTGTATTGGTGAACCAGTGCTTACTGGGGAACCAGAGTGTACTGGTGAAACCAGTGTACTGCGGAACCAGTGTACTGGGGAACAGTGTACAGTGGCTTGGTTACTGGGGAACCGTGTACTGGTGACCGTTTACTGGTGAGCCAGTGTACTGGGAACCAGTTACTGGTGAACCAGTGTACTGGGAACAGATTACTGGCTGGACAGTGTACTGGGGGAAACCAGTGTAGCGTGGCGAACCAGTGTACTGGGGAACCAGTGTCTGGTGACCAGTGTACTGGTGACCAGTGTCTGGTAACCAGTGCTACTGGGGAACCAGTGTACTGGGAACCAGTGTACTGGGGAACCAGTGTACTGGGAACCAGTGTACTGTGAACCAGTGTACTGGGGAACCAGTGTACTTGGGAACCAGTGTACTGGTGACCGAGTGACTCGGGGAACCAGTGTACTGGGGGAACCAGTGTACTGGGGAACCGTGTACTGGTGACCAGTGTACTGGGAACCAGTTATGGGGAAACATGTACTGGTTGAACCAGTGGTACTGGGGAAACCAGTTACTGGGGAACAGTGTACAGTGCTGGTTACTGGGGAAACCAGTGTATGGGAACAGTGTTACAGTGTCGTACTGAGTGAACCAGGTGTACTGTGAACCAGTGTATGGGGAACCAGTTGTACTGGTGGAACCAGTGTCTGGGAACCAGTACTGGTGAACCAGTGACGTGGTGTATGGTGACCAGTGTCTGGGGAACCAGTGTACTGGGGAACCAGTGTACATGGCTGGTACATGGTGAACCAGTGTACTGGTGAACCAGTGTACTGGCGGACCAGTGTCTGGGGAACCGGTACTGGTGAACAGTGTTATGGTGAGCCAGTGTACTGGGAACCAGTGTACTGGTGAACCAGTGTACTGGGAACCAGTACTGGTGAAACCATGTACTGAGGAACAGTGTACTGGGGAAAGTGATACTGTGGAACCAGTTATGTGATAACCAGTGTATGGTGAACAGTGTACTGGTGAACAGTGTACTGGGGAACCAGTGTACTGGGGAACCGTGACTGGGAACCAGTAGTACTGGGGAACAGTGTACTGGATGAACCAGTTATGGGGAACCAGTGTACTGGGGAACCTCAGTGTATGGTAACAGTTACTGGGAACCAGTGTACTGGGACACCGTATGACTCGGAACCAGTGTATGTAACCAGTGTACTGGGGACCAGTTACTGGAAACCAGTGTACGGGTTGAACAGTGTTCTGGGACCAGGTACTGGGGAACCAGTTACAGTGGTGTACGGGATACAGGTACTGGGGAACCAGTGTTTACAGTGGCTTGGTAACTTGTGAACCAGTGTACTGGTACCAGTGTACTGGGGAACCATGTACTGGGCAGTGTACTGGACCCATGTACTGGTAACCGGTACATGCTGGATCTCTCTTTCTGAGTGGAGATTTGGGAGGGTCTGGGTGCTTTGGGAGATCCTGAAGAGTTGTGGAGTGCCTTCAAGCCCAACGTCCTTGATGTTGCCGGTGGATGACTTGGAACTCACCGTAGAGCGAAGAAGAATTTTGTCTCTCAAGGGACACTGGATACCATTGACCAGAGTCGCAAGGCCAGGCTG
>CM068955.1:103791606-103810677 GCA_035128595.1 Eptatretus atami
ATTCCGTGAGGCGGCGGGTCGCTTACCGTCCATGGACGCAAATACCTCCAACGCGTAGCGTGAGGTCTTTTTGTCGAGAACCAATTTACCTAATTAACTACGCGGTTCGTCTACCGGGGAACCACGCCCTCGGCACGTCTTGCTCGAACCGGGTCACTCTACCGACTGCGGTAGCATTCCAACTACCGACTACCAACTCCGGTTCGGGTGCAGTCGAGTGGAACTGCCAGAGCCGTGCCGGCTAGAGATGAACGGATTATCGGTATAAAAACCGGGCTAAGCTCAGATTCGAACCATGCTGAAATGAAAGAAAGGATGGAAACGAACTTGGACATTTCACAGTAATTTATTTTACAATAAAGAAGAACAAGAGCAAGACTTATCGCGGAATATACAAGCAAGAATTTACAATGTTCACAAACACCTTATACAGTACTACTTACAAAGACGGGCCCACACACTGAGACGCCACACTCAGATGATTTATTAAAAGACCCCCGCAGCAAAAGAGGAGAGACGAGCTGGGTCGCAGTTCGCTTGGGTTCCTGCACGTTGAAGGGGGGGTGTGCTCTTGGTGCGGCACCTGCAATGGTCGTGCGCTCGGCCCACAGTCACACGCGTGGGGCTCGTCCCGTGGAGGAACCCGATGGGCAGTCGCGAGTCCCAGGGCGGAGATCAGGTGCGGACGGGACCCAGGAAACTCCAACCAATGCCAGCCAAATGCAGAAACTCCACTCGAACGCCCAGACTCCAGCCCAAACCGCAAGATGCACACCAACCAACTCAACTCCTACAAAAACTTACACTCTGAGGATCCGTCGTATGTTTTATTATGGACCTCCCGAACGGGGCGGGCAGGTGAAACAGACGTCACCGTCCGCCCCGATTGGACAGGGCCTTCACGGATCGCCCCTTCTGGGCGGGGTCTCGGCCAGACCGGAAACCCCACCCCTTCAGGCGTGTCTGGATCGCCAAGAAGAAACCACTGCAAGAGGATTTCGCCTCAGACAGCGGAGTCGCCGTTGGGCGGTGAAGCGCTTGTTCGGTAGCAGTGTTGTTTGGTTTGTTGGTATAGGTCTGTTGGATGATCGTTGGAAGGTCTGTTGGATGGTTCTGTTGGATGGTCTGTTGGATGGTCTGTTGGATGGCTCTGTTGGATGGTCTGTTGGATGGTCTGTTGTGATGGTCTGTTGGATGGTCTGTTGGATGGTCTGTTGGATGGTCTGTTGGTGGTCTGTTGGATGGTCTGTTGGATGGTCTGTGATGGTCTGTTGGATGGTCTGTTAGATGGTCTGTTAGATGGTCTGTTGGATGGTTTGTTGGATGGTCTTTAGATGGTTTGTTGGATGGTCTGTTGATGTCGTTGGATGTGTTGGATGTTGTGGATGGTCGTTGAGGTCTGTTGGATGTCTGTTGGTGGTCTGTGGATGGTCTGTTGATGCTGTGATGTTGTTGGATGGTCGTTAGATGTAATAACCTACCTAAAAGACATCGCAACGCACACCATTGATTCTCCCACTAGACAAAAGGAAGGGACCTATCTCACATGTACTTAACGGAAAAACTGACTCTTGGGACATCTGTATGTTTGAATGCATATGGTTTCCAGATCCGTAACAATATATATATATATATATGTATATGTATATATGTATATATATATTAAAATATGGATGTATGTATATGATAAACTGTATATGTATGTGTATACTATATGTATGTATATATATGTGTTGTATATACTAATATATATATATATATATATATATATATATATATATATTGTTACGAATCTGCCACCGCCCCCAACGTGCGAACGAACGCTTTTAAATCGAATCGCGGCCGTACGCCCACCGGACAAACAATTCAGTCGTGACTTTCCGGAACAACGCTGGAAACCAGTCACGGGTGTGCTCCAAGCGCACACCACGGCCTAGTCAACACTCTACCCGCGCGCGACAGGGTCAATCGCCGAATTATCGATATACCTAAGTATTCGCGTGGGCACTACCGAGAGGACCGTACCTGAGCGAGGTCTGCTTGGACACGAACCGCTTAAGCGGTCCGTTCCGTTCTGGGATAACCAAGCGGTGAATTATCGCGAGACCTCGCTGGACCCAATTCTTATCGGCTATTAAAAAGCCCGCTATTATTCCGAAGGCAAGATAGCAGTTCAATGGGGAAGGAGGACACGACGAACGGGTTAAATTCACACAAGGACATTTATTTATAAAACGACACGTAAGTAATGCAATGAAATTGGCGGGAAGGGACAAGACACGAGCAAGGTAAAGCACTATCAACCGTCTATTATTTATTATTCACAAGCACTTATACGTTCTACTTATTGGACTCGGCGCCACAACTTCCACACAAATAAACAAAAAAAGACCACCCTCATATGACAAGGGGTCAGGCTGGACCCGTAGGCCTTTATGACGTGGAACTTAGCGGACCGAAGGAGTTCCACGAGACCTTGCAGGTTACCTGCACCCTTTGGTGACTGGCTTGGGCGACCCTCGATGGACCCTCTCCAGCCCTCACTGACTGATGCTCCACCGACTGACTCTCCACCGACTGAACGCCAACGCGGCGCTCCGTTCTCTCCACCGCAGCTCCCACTCCCACCAAGACCAGCACGCCCCACGGCTCTCAACTCGCCCCTTTATCTCAACGGCGCATCGCCCCTCCCTTCGCGGTGCGCGGGGGGGGGGGAATTCCGGAGAGGAGTCGGGTTTCATACGTTTAGTAACCGTCACTTCTGTTTACCAGTTCGAGGGGAAATTCCTAGAAGTGTGTTATTGGAGCTTTCTTGTTCTCCATGGCGTAGATGTTATTCGCTGCGGCGAGGTTTGTGGTTGGTTGTTGTTGTTGGCGGCGTGGCCGGTGGTTGGCGTTGTGGTTGAGATGGTGGTTAGGTGATTGGCGGGGTGGAGAAGGTGGGAGGTGATGTTGGCGGTTGTGGGTATAGTGGTGAGGATGGCGTGTTTGTTGAGGTGCGGGTGTGGTTGTGGAAAGGCGGTTGGTCTGAAGCGGTTGTTGAGAGCGATGTTGGTGTTGTGGTGGTTGTGTTGAAGCGGTTGATCCAAAATAACGATAGCCAAAGAATAATGGCTAACTCAAAGATCACACCCTGATAACACGAATAATTCCCTTTAAACATCGGTGGGGAAATCTATCTGAACACACACTTAGCGATATAACTGATCTTGGGGGTATCCTTTATGGTGTCCTGTGAATTTCCACAGCCTAACAATTATAATATATATATATATTATATGTATAAATTGTATATGATATTCAGGTCAGGTCATGTATGGAGCATGTGCCAGAACAGCGCGTCGCTGCGTTCACTTTCCGCCGGTATTCCAGGGCCTCCGTCTGCCATCCCCAGGCAGATGCCAGCCCATCCCCATCTCCTTGAGATGATGGTCAACCTGCTGCAACCACGAGGCACGTGGCGGCCCACTGGCCTCCTTCCACTCATGAGACTCCCTCGCTGAGAGAATCTGGTGAGCAGGGATCAGTGTCAGGAAAACGAGCCAACATGTCCATTACAGCCCGCAAACTGACGCTCACGGACTATGCAGTGTAACAAATCTCATCCGAGTCTCTCTCAGCAACCGCTCGTTGGACACAAAATCCGACCAGCGATAGCCAAGGATTCTCCGAAGAACCTGGTACCAAAGAATTAAGTTCTCCGTCTCAGATCCTTGGTCAGAGTCCAAGTCTCGCATCCATAGAGCAAGACTGGAAGTACCAAAGACCTGAGACTCGGATTTCTCCTCCCGCACAGGTACCGACAGCGCCACACCCATGATCCAGTGAATCCATGACTCCCAGGCCCGACCCAGAGTCTATTGACCTCTGACTCACAGCCAGCAGAGACATGAATATCACTGCCAAGGTAAGTGAATCTCTCCACGACCTCACATCCCTCACCACAAACAGACACGAGACAGGACAGCAGCATCAAAAGAGTCACCGAAAGCCTGGATCTTAGTTTTGACCCAGAACCCGTATCCCGCGGCCTCGACTCCTCATTCAGCACCTCGAGGGCCCCCAAAAGGATATCTAAAGTCTCCGCAAAGATGACTGCATATCTGCAAAATCAAGGTCCGAGATCTTGACATTCCCAAACGACTGCACCGCAGCTTGATCTCTCCGACATCCTCCCTAAAATCCAGTCCATACAAGTGCTGGAAAAGTGTGGGGCCAGTACACACCCCTGACGAACTCCAGTAACAACTGAAATAAGTCAGAGATGGTACCACCACACTTCACAGCACTCTCAGTACCAGAGTAGAGTTCAGACATCAGATCGATCAGTTTTGGTGACCCCACGAAGACCAAGAAATCTCAGAGGACATCCCGATTCACTGAATCGAACCTTTACAGAGATCAACTAGGCTGCAAGCAGCCCCTGCCGAAACTCTCGTCTGCGTTCGGTGAGGACACGAAGAGCAAGGATACGGTCAATCGTTGACCTCTTTGTGTAAAGCCTGACTGCTCTGGACGCTGGGTGCTCAAGCAGATGGTGGCGAACCCTATCAAGAATTTATCCGAGCAAGACCTTGCCGGCACTGAGAGCAGCGTCACCCCTCGGTAGTTGTTGCAGTCTTGGCGATCACCCTTCCCTTTCCAGAAAGGAACAACAAAGGCCCTCTTCCAATCGGTTGGGATGATGCCTGTGTTCCAGGCAGAGCACAAAACTGCATGCAGCGACACGAGTGCCAGCATTTCCACCAGCCTTGAGAAGTTCAGCATGGATGCCACAGATCCTGGAGCTTTACCCCGTTTTTCAACTGGTTCACCGCAGCCCGTGTTTCCACAAGCGAAGGTGGACCACAAGCTGATTCGAGGGTCAGCAACAGGGATTGTAACACCCTTGACGTCCAACTCGACAGCTGGGGATCAGCCTGGTACAACCGCTCAAAGTAACGGCCCAGCGGGCCTTCACTTCAGACTCCTCTGTCAAGAGCCTACCACTCTCTGCTCTAACTGCAGTGCTCCGAGGATGGGCTTGGATGAACGCAATGCACGAGATTCTCCCTGTAAGCGGGACGAGAATCACCTTCCACAGGTGATGCTCTTACCCCCTCACAGATTCCTCGCACTAGCCTCCTTGTCCACCCTCAGTGCACGTACAGTTTTACGCCTCAGCTCCCTGGACATCAGCTCTGCCATTCAGCCTGCCCTGCGACTCTGGTTCAATGGTATCCAGTGTCCCTTGAGAGACAAAATTCTTTCTTGCCCTGCGTTGAGTTCCAAGACATCCACCGGCAACACATCAGGACGGTGCGTCTTGAAGGCACTCCACAACTCTTCAGGACCCCCCAAAGCACCCAGACCCCCCAAGTGTCCACCCAGCCTGTTCGCAAACTCCTCAGTACTCTCTCATCCCTGAGCTTGCAACATCCAGCCTAGGCTGGGATGGTACCATTCTCCAGGATTTAAGGTGCAGCTTTAGAGTTGCTACAACAGCCTGTGTCAGTATTGAGAACTGAGCACTCGGTAGAACCTGCAGTTCTGGATCATCCTCCAACGACCGTCAATGAGGACATGGTCAATCTCTTTGCCACACCGCCAGCGTTGGAATACCAAGTCCAGCGATGAGCTTGTGGGCGCTGAAACCATGAACAGCCACCCTAAGTCCATGACTTCTTGCAAAGTCAAGGAACTTAGTGCTACTCTGGTTCATAGTTCCTGACCATATTGTATATGTATAAAAAACTAGGATGCATGTATATGTATACCAGAGTTGGTCAAAGCCACCCAATGCTCGCCTGTTTTACATTTATCGTTTTTCGTTTTTAAAAGACTAGTCTAATAATATTTTTTATAAAGCATTGCAGTGAAGTCTGATCCAAATAATTTTAAAGCAATATATGTATTTGTATATTGTAATCAGTAAACAAAGGTCCACACGAGAATTCAAAACTCACAGAGGGGGAACTTTCTCGCTGCAAAAAGTCAACAAAGGCTTTCTGAGGTAGGAAATGCCGATGGCCCGAACTGGAAGCAGCTTGAAGACTGGATTAACACACAGACAGTGGATGGTTGGGGTTTCCACTGTTCAGATTAGACTCAAAGCAAGATCGATCACTTTTTGTGGCTAATTTTCGGACGTTTTTGCGCTTTGTATTTTTGTGCAACATTGCGGCTAATAAACCAGTGCGGCTTGTGTGTGTTTAAATTCCAGATTGTTTAAATTTAGGGGATGCGGCTTATATAACGATGCGCTCAATGGTCCGAATTTTATGGTACTTGCCTTGCCATGAGAAATGCATCTAAAGAAAAAGTAATATGTAGTGTTGGGAGTTAGAGTGCGGACAGGAACGGATGGAAAACAGCATCCTGGTTGCCATGGCAACCACTTTAGATGACGAACGTATGTCGCGACACACCGTCTCCACAGTCTGTGCTTATGTACCAAATATGAAACGTGAAAGTTGAAAACTTTGGGAGTTGAGTGCGGACAGGGACGGACAGACAGACAGACAGACAGATGGACGGACGACCGGTATCACATAATACGTCCCGATATAATATTATATAATATTATATATATATATCGGGCGTATAAAAAAATAGTGTGGTAGATAAAACATTAGAAAGGAAAAAATAACTTGCACAAAACTTTAACATTTTCACGCTCACGCTTACGCTCACGTCGGGGGTATCGCTATAGCTCTCTGTTCTTCGAACAGGCGAGCTAAAAAACTTGTGTGTATGTATGTATATGTATATATACTGTATGTATACATGTATGTATGTATACGTGTGTATATATATATATATAGGTATATATATATATGTATAATGTATATATATTATATATGTAGTATATATGTATATGTAAGTATATATGTATATGTAAGTATATATATACCAGCAGGTTGCGGCGATGGGTCGCCGAGCATGGAAACTATAAGATATAGAGCAAAATGGATGTCATATAGTGGATAGGGAATCACCTTAAGATTATGCATATCAAATCTCATCCAGTTCCATCTACTGATAACTACTCGTATCCATCTGAATGAAAAGTACCGAAAATGCGGTTTGAAATCGGAAATCCCCAAAGTTCGAAGAGGTGCTGTGGGTGAACAAAGATCTAAATCGAAAATCCGGCTCGATCGTTGTGCACAATGTATTCCAGACGATTAGTGTGAATTGATGATAGAGCATCACCTGTAGATCATTCGTGCCAAATTTCATAACCCTACGTGGGATAATTGCTTTCGGAATTATTTCGCGTGAACGTTACCGATTTTGAAGGTTTTTCGGTTGTTGCTAGGGAACCAAAGCGTCCCTAGCAACCATCACAATTTCCAAAGCACGAGGTCATAAGATGTACCTACCACCCGAGTTTGGTCAAAATCCGCCCACGTTTACTACAATTATGCTGATGATAAACGAACAAACATCCAAACAAACAGACAGAATTACTGACAATAAGGGTCACCTATTTCGCGACCCAACATAATTACTGACAATAAGGGTCACCTATTTCGGCGACCCAAATAATATATAATATATATATATATATAATATATATTATATGTATATATATATATATATATTATATACTATATATATATATATAATATATATATATATATATATATACAAGGTGAATGCACCCGGCGCTGCCTGGGTTCTTTTTGAATGAATTTAATTTTCTATACATATGTTTGACGCGAGCACAGTATCAGTTCCCTATTGGGCCATGGCAGTCATAGGCTAAAGGGTTGGTGAGGGGAAACACACCCCCTCCCCCCCCCCCGCCGAGGGGCCTATCCACATGCCTATAACCTTCCGGGGCCCATCCCGACATTTTTTGTTTCAGTGGTTAGCTCCTATCTTTCACCTTTCAGGAGATTAGTGCGTGCAGACAGACAAACAAACAGACAAACAAAAACTTAAAATCATATGTTAGATATGTTGTATATGGCATTAGCCCATGTCAATCGGCTGAACTTGAAAAATAACGTTACGAAATCAGGTGATGACGTCATAATTCGGAAACCGAAGTCGGAAGTACAATTATTTTACATCGGGACACTCCCGGGTACATGTTCTGTCAGCATGTGAAGTTGGTGAGGATCAGTCCAGTACTTTTCGCGTGCATAGGTCACAGACAAACACACTTTCAACTAATATATAATATATACAGTCAACCCCCGCTTCATCGCGGTTCACCTATCGCGCCCCCGGTTCATCGCGGGTTTTCCCTTGGAACGTAACTATTTTTTTCTGCGGATTCCCCCGGTACATCGCGGTAATAATATATAAAATATATAATTATTTAAGCAATAAATTATAACGCGTGGTGCTCGACCAGTCACACAACGCACGAGACAAAGTTTCGCTTGTGAACTTCGAATATTTTCTACGTTTTTTCTCCAAGCCCCACGATGGCGCCCAAACGCCCTGCACTTCGAAGGTTCTTGGCAAGGAACCGAAGCGCCAGAGAGAAGGTCCTGGGACGCTCCAGGAGAAGGTTAAGGTAAAGGTGCTCGATATATGCTTCGGGAAGGAAAAAGGTTTACCGCCGTTGGACGAGCATTGCTCATACCCACACCTCAAAACCGACCAGACCAGACCAGTCGATCTCCGGCACCTCAAACCCAATCACTGCCAAACCGACCAGACCAGTCCAGTCGATCTCCGGCAACTCAAACCCACTCACTGTCAAACCGACCAGACCAGACTAGTCGATCTCCGGCACCTCAAACCCAATCACTGCCAAAACGACCAGACCAGTCCAGTCGATCTCGGCACCTCAAACCCACTCACTGCCAAACCGACCAGACCAGTCCAGTCGATCTCCGGCACCTCAAACCCACTCACTGTCAACCGACCAGACCAGACTAGTCGATCTCCGGCACCTCAAACCCAATCACTGCCAAACCGACCAGACAGTCGATCTCCGCACCTCAAACCCACTCACTGCCAAACCGACCAGACCAGTCCAGTCGATCTCCGGCACCTCAAACCCACTCACTGTCAAACCGACCAGACCAGACTAGTCGATCTCGCGCACCTCAAACCCAATCACTGCCAAACCGACCAGACCAGTCGATCTCCGGCACCTCAAACCCAATCACTGCCAAACCGACCAGACCAGACCAGTCGATCTCCGGCACCTCAAACCCAATCACTGTCAAACCGACCAGACCAGTCCAGTCGATCTCCGGCACCTCAAACCCAATCACTGCCAAACCGACCAGACCAGTCGATCTCGGCACCTCAAACCCAATCACTGCCAAACCGACCAGACCAGTCGATCTCCGGCACCTCAAACCCACTCACTGCCAAACCGACCAACCAAACCAGTCGATCTCTGGCACCTCAAACTCAATCACTTCCAAACCGACCAGACCAGACCAGTCGATCTCCGGCACCTCAAACCCAATCGCTGCCAAACCGACCAGACCAGACCAGACTAATCGATCTCCGGCACCTCAAACCCAATCACTGCCAAACCGACCAGACCAGTCGAATCGATTTTTTGGGGAGGCGTCCATTCATCGCGGATTTTCACTTAGCGCGGGGAGGTTTGGAACGTAACCCCGCCGAGAAACGGGGGATTACTGTATATATACATATATATATATAATATATATATATATATTATATATTATATGTACCAACACACACACATATTCTGGTCAAGTTTCACCAAAATTATGCCTGTGGTTTCAGAAAATAAAGCAAATAAATATTTTGGGGGGGGGGGGGCAACGTCCTTCCCCCCCCATAGAACCTCTTGGAAAAAAAAAAATTTTTTTGACGTCGTGAACAAACTTTGGTGCATCACGGGTGGTGAAGGTGGTGGTCACATTTCATCGAAATTGCGTGTGTAGTTTCTGAGAAGAAAGCAAATGCATATTTTGGGGTCAACCTTCCTCTCCCCATAGACCCTCCTCGACCCCTATATTTTTTAATGTCATGAACAAACTTTAGTACATTACAGGTGGTGAAGATTGTGGTCAAGTTTCATCAGAATTGTATGTGTAGTTTTGGAGAATAAAGGAAATACACATTTTGGGGGGAAACCCCTCTCAAATCCCTTTAGAGCCAGATTTTTGGAATGTCATGAACAAACAAACCTTGGTGCATCATGGGCGATGAAGGTTGTTGTGAAGTTTCATCGGAATTGTGTGTATCGTTTGAAAAGAAAGCACATACCTCTTTGGGGAGGCAACCCACTCCCCCCCTCCGACCCCACTGTAAACTCCCTCTGTAGACCCCTTCAGACCCCGTTTTTTTTTAATGCCATCACGGGTGATGAAGGTTATAGTCGAATTTCATTGAAATTGTATGTGTAGCTTCTGAGAAGAAGTTGCAAGTATTTGTGGATAGATAGACGGATGACACGCCATCTCATAAGCTCCCCAGAAATACTTTACAGGTGTGCTAAAAACCATTCCTGGGAATATTATTGTAAACGAACTGCAGTTGGAAGCCGTCCTGGGCTCAGTGACGATCCTGAAGAGAGCCCTCGGCACAAAACTTTGAGACCAGAAAACTTCACAACTTGGTCCATGGATCGTGACCCCTTACTGAAATGAAGGTAGATACTTTGAGCCTGCCCTGGGAGGACTCCATTCCACATTATGAAACCCACATATGTCGATATCAATCAACAACAAAACACACACACACACACACACACACACACACACACACACACAGCCTTTTATTCGTTTTGATTATCAGATAGAGCTGGACGGCAAAGACAACACAATATGAATTTATAATTATTTTAAATTATCAATTAGAGCTGGACATCAAAGACAACACAAATTTATCAAAAACTGAAATGGAAATTCGAACTGCCAGCCTTACAGGCAGACGTGCCCCCAATACACCACTTCCATTGGACTTCCGGCCGAGTTTTTACGTCATATATTTTCTTTTGCTCATATCTCTATCTTGATTAATCAAGTCAAAGTAATAAAAAACATTAGCGCTGATGAACACAGGTAAATCACGAATGTGTTTCTTAGGTTACCTTTATATATATTTGAACAACATGGTGGAATTTGTTGAATAAAATTTGAAGATGGTGATGTTTTGGGCACAAATATACATAAACATATACGTTTGCTCCATTATCATAAGATACCTCTGACACCTGGTGTTGGCTTAGCGGTTCGGGTGGCTGGCTTGGGATCTCACGGTCCTGAGTTTGAGTTCCTATCGGCTGTTGAATTAACACCAGGTGGGGTTGACTTAGCCTGTCATCCTTCTGGGGTCGGCAAAATGAGTACCAGTGTACTGGTAATCGGGGCATTGTATCAGTGGCAAAGCTGCGCCCTCAGCCAATGATGATACCCGCAGCCTTGTGCTGCATACAAAGGAGGAATAGATACCTCTTTCAGACATTGTTTTTGCCTGCCCCTTACAATGTGATAACTCTCTCCCCTTCTCTATCAATCCTCCCTCGCCACCCTTTTTCTTAATCTTTCTTTAATGGACACAATTATTCCCATTTTCTTGTGAGGTTGGCCATTGAGGTTTTTGGCCCAAATCTTTAATGAACCAGCTGGCCATGTCTGACTTGGTAGTTAGGGCAGGAATTTGGAATTTGTTCAGGGTGCCGGTTACAGCTCTCCTATTATTTGCAAAGGACACCGTGGGACCTTTAATGTCGACCAACTAATACGAGCAGACAGGATGCCCAGTTTAGCGTCCATCCAAGGGAAGGAACGCATTGATGAATCACCCTGTCAGTGAAACACCAAGGAATCACAGTTCCTTCTCCACCCTACCATAAAAAAAAACAAAAAATAAACACTTTCATGATGTTGGGATATTTAGTGTGCTTTGCTGCCTGTCTCTAGTTTCATACTTTGTCATCGTGTTATGCAAAAAGAGTGTTTACGATGCAAGAAAAATGGAAATACCCAAAGGATGTGAAGAGGCATCACAAAAGACAAAATGGAAATATACAAAGTAAAAGCTCTCGATGAACTTTCATAACAATAACCTGGAATAGGCAGATTCATTATTCACCCCCTTCCCCACCTATAATCCTACCTTTCAAGATCACGATCCTCTTGATTGGGGGAAATTACTTCTCCTGGTCGACTGTTGGCAAGGGCCTCCCATACAGTTACCTATGACACACATTGCAAGGTACAGAAGGACTGCATTTTATAAACCTGTATAATTGGACTATTCTTGTCTACAACCTTCTTTAGGATCCACTGACACATCAGGAATTCTCAATGTGCTTCCCACCCACTCTCCTCCCTCCCTCCTTCTCACCTGTTCCAGTTCAGTGCCAGCATGCAGCAAGCTTTGCTCAATAGCAAACTGTAAAAGCTCGTCATCTGCATCCCTCGCCTCCCCACGCCCACAACCAGCTGGCTCAGCAGTGCCCCGAGACAACACGGTGTACCCCTCAGGGATTTCAAACAGCTCGGGGTCCACCTTGCATAACTGTTGGCTTAATGTGCCTGCAGATGATATCAGTCATTCCTAAATATATTAACATTTTTGCTACACATCCACTTGACATGTTTAGAAGTCCCTTCCATCCTTCTTCTCCAAACAGTATCTCAAAGCTTGATTTGGGGTTTCCGCTGATGCGAGTGGTGCTGTGCCCAATTGCATAACTTCACTGGCGATGGGCGGTATAAGTACTCAAGATACCAATCTGAAACAATGGTGATTCATGTTTGATAGATGCTCAAGATGACATATGGACTTCCTTTGCCATTTATCATTTAGGAGCCAAGATCTCTGGTGAACCCAATTCCCTGCATTTATCGATGTAGGGAAAATGGTGGCCGAATAGAAAGGACTGGCATCCCAGAGGTTGCAGGTTCAAATGTGGATAACGGTGAAAAAGTGGAGAGCGGAAGTAAAAAAAAAAAGTGAGGGCCCGGCCAAATTTCCACAACGTGGTCAAGGATGGTTTCTCGTTTAAATGTTATTACTGATCCATAGTCGGAATTCAAAATTATATTCAAAATTATCAACTCTTAAATTCAGTGCACACTTGTACACAAGATATAAACTTATAACAAATCGAAAATAGTTTCATATATCTGAGAGGAGATGCGCCACGAGATGGTGCCAAAAAGCACCACAAGGAAGAATGAATGCACAGGTTTACGAACATAAACACACGCTGCTCACGTACCACTTGCATACCACCTGCAGCACATGTACCACGGTTTGAGAACTACCGGCTTAGATTGTAAGTAAAGACAGAAACAAGGGGGAAAAAAAATCAAGTAAAAGTAACAATATAGGGTTACAAAGGCCAAAAAAGGCCAAGATTAGAGTCACCAGCTTTTGGACTTGAGCAGTTCTCATTGCTTGGAGTAGTTGCAAGTTCTGCGAGATCAGGGTTGTTGGAAGCGAGGTGGACCGAGTCAACAGGAGAGTCACAGCCGTTCAGGTTTCCAAACGTGATTCGGGCATTAAGAACGTGGAAGAGTGGAATCTCTAGAGTTAGTGGCAGAGAGGGATAAAAAAAAGGGGGAAGATGTTAACAAAACAGTAATAAAGTTGTTTTTCTTTTACCTTTTTAACCTCTGCCATCGAAGATGGACGGAGGTTACTGTTTTCACCCCTGTCTGTTTGTTTGTTTGTTTGTTTGTGAACAGTATTACGGAAAAACTCCTGGACGGATTTCGACGAAACCTGGTGGGGGGATTAGGTATGGTCCAAGGATCATGCCATTAGATTTTGGACTTGGTACAAAGTCCAATATGGCCGCTATGGCGGCCATTTTGAAAAAATATTTGAATTTGTTTTTTTGCATTTCTACAAGTTTTAAGTGATTTCCAACCAAAAAAAAAATAAATTTGTTAGAGAAAAAAAAATTTTGCAACTTTTTTTTCAAAAAAATTTCGATTTTATTTTTTTGGCATTTCTACATACGCGTCGATCTAGTTTAGTTTATTCAATCGTGGTTCAGTAGAGTCTGATCCGTTTTGACCTACAATGAATAGGATATCAGGTTCACTTAAATGACCCAGCAGTATTGGCGGCGGAGGTTTTGCACTCTACCGAGTGCTCCCCCTCTAGTTTTACTCTGCATCTAATCTGCTGTTCAAGATGTGTAATTGGTTGAACCTCAGAATACCACTTGGTTGCCCTTCCTAAAGGGCTGCAAGCTCCACGATGTGCTGGCACTCGACCGTTTACAAAATTGAAGTTTTGTCAAATCAAATCGTCAGTAGTTAAACAGAAAAGGATGAGGTACAAGAAGAGGAAGATTACACTGGCCAACAAGTCATTTCCATCAGATATAATTATAGGTGGCCAAGATAGCTCTTGGAATGCTGATTCTAAATCTGTTTTTGGTTTTCCTCTCGCACATCTAGTTTTTGTGATAAGACCGATCAAATTTTAAAGGTTATTGCCTTAATTATAATTAATGGAGGAGGTTCATGCAAGGAGGGTTCACAAAATGCTGTTGTTTCCTATGCCAATGGGACAGCCGTGCTTCCACAGATCATTATATCAGATGTGATTGGCATCAAAGAAGCACATATGAGCCAGGAACGAACAGTGTTCAGTGTTTTCATTCAGTTGATCCAAAGAAGATTTTCCTGCCACCTCTCCACAATAAGCTCAGTTTAAGGAAGAAGTTTGTGAAAGTGATGGGTAAGACGAATTTGAGAGGGTTTCAATGCCTTGTTAAGAAATTCCCAAACATCAGTGCCACAAAATTGAAGGAGAGAATCTTTGTGGGGCCCAAATCAGGGAAGTTCTGCAGGATGAAGACTTTGAAGAAAGCCTCAATGTCTTAGAACTAAAATGCATTTGTGGAAACTTATTGGGTAACTACAAGTCTCCCACATACAAATAATGGAGTCCAGAAACTGTTCGATGCATATCAAAACTAGAAGGGCACTTGGGAGAGCGCATACCTCTGTCACGTAATGCCTGATCCACGAGAACATATCGGGCCCAATACATTTTTGAAATATCATGCCATATATTATGTTTGTGGGGTAGATGGAGGAATTTAATAGAAAAGGTAGGATTGTATAGAGTAGTTTGGTCCCTGGATATGTAGGAGACATTTCAATGTAAATTAAGTAGGGAAACTGTCAGCTTAAGTTGTACGTGTCACCACATGGGGGGCGGTGCTGTGTTAATTAGGTAGGGTTAAAAGATAATTTATCCCAGTATGTGATTGCCCCCTGTGACCTTTTCCTGTGTTTTTGCATTTCAAGATCGGCGATAAAAAGGGATCACGTCCTTAAAACAACAACCGTCCACTTTCTCAACAATCCTCTGGAAGAAGTCCTTTCTTTCAAGCTTCTGGGTCTCACGATCTGCCATGATCTTTCCTGGGAAAGCCACATTTCAAACCTGGCCTCCAAAGCCAGTCGCCGACTGGGAATCCTCCGTCGTGCAAAGTCCTTCCTCGGCCCAGCTGAGCTCCTGACCACTTACAAAACTTTTGTCCGCAGCCTGATGGAGTACTGCTCTCCCCTCTGGGCTGGTGCTCCTGCCTTCCACCTTTCTCGGCTTCACGCTGTGGAAACCAAGGCATTTCAAATCATTGGCATCTCACGCGATGAGGCTGATTCTTTGGGTCTCTCACTCTCTCACCACAGGCAGGTCGGTGGTCTTTCTGTCTTCCACCGTCTCCTCTCCAGTCTCACCTCCCCTGCCTGCTCTCTCTGCGATTTGTCTCCACCACATTTCTGCAGGGTGCTCAAGGACCGCCAACAACCCCCTTCTGGTAAAACTACCAAAATCACGAATCACTGCTCACCTTCACTCTTTCATTCCTCTTTTGCCCCGCCTTTGGAATAAACTCCCTCACTCTATTCAATCCCATTCTTCCCTCCAGGCCTTCAAAACAGCTGTTCACCACCACCTCTTATCATCCCCCATCCAAATCCTCGATCTTTTCTACCCCCATTAATCCACCCCTGGCCCACCTCCTTAAAATTCCCTGCTTTCCTTCCTGAAAGTCCCTGTAATGTCCATCTTCTATTCCCCATGTTCCCCGCCCCATCCCTCTCTCTTCCACAGATCTCCTAATGTCTCTGTTCCCCACTGTTTTGTCCTTGCCACTACTGCCCCTCTTGTCTCATGCCCCCCTTGCTGTGTGTCATGTGTTAGCTCTCATATGAGCCTCGACAAGGTACACACAAAAATAAAAAAAACATGCTGCACGTTCCAAGCAGGCAAGAAACCCCGCCTCCAGGAATGACTACTAGCAAACCACGACCCTGGATTGCATGATTAATGGGCGTGACGTGAGAGAGGAGGGAGTTAGGATCAGAGTCGGGACAAGAGGAAGCGGGTGAGGAGGATTGGCGGTTGGAAGAGAATGGCATTACGGTTGGCTTTCCCTCAACACTGTGAAGAAGGCTGCACGATTCTCGTGTTCGTGCTGAATCAAAATTGCTCGCATGATGGAGCAAGACGCTGGCCATTGACTGTTTGGCTGGGTCGTGTGAGACTGTGCCTTGAAGCCTCATGCTGGGCCATTGGAGAAGAAGGTGGTGTCATTTTTCAGAGGAGTGGCGTCGGTAAGTGCGATAGTGAAAAGAAGTTGCCCACGGCTTCTGAGCCCTGATGTTGAATATCACCACCCGAACTACCTCCCATATGCTTCCCGCCGAGAGAGTGGCTTGGCGAATTTTTGGGCACGTTTTCCCGCGCAGTGGCGATGTGGTTTGGCGAACGTCATGCTCCAGAAACTCATCTCTGGCACACAGCTAAGTGCCGGGAGAAAGGAGGATTTATTTATTTATTTATTCTGTCCCCTTGTCTGTATTGAGGTCTGTGTGGAGGCGCCTCAAAGAGTAATTTAGTTTTTCCTCACGTTTCATTTTTATTATTACACTGAATTATTACCATTGTAAATATATGATATATTTTCATTCAACCCCCATATTTATTTAAGTTGCTTGTGTTGTATATTTGTCGTGGGTTTGAATATAAACCTGTGTGCTTCCATCCTTGCCGCCCTTCCTTCCCGCACACGCTATAATCTAAAAGGATCACATGTTCGCCTCCAAGGGAGAACTGTTTGGCTATCCGTACAGGTAGGAGTAAACCCCCTGGACACGACAATATCGTTTTTGTCCCAATCTCTGAATGGTAAAGGATCACTTTGAAAATTAAATAATTCTCTTATCCAGATCCGAATTCGGATCTTCACCAAAATCGAATAAATTCGTCGTGGCCACACACCCAACCTGTCCACCAACTTTCATCTGAATCCGTCTACAACTTTTTGAGATATCGTGCTATATATTAGTTTAGCCCGAGCTCTCAACAGTGAAGAATCACTTAAAAAATTATAGGAGTCGGATCCGGATCTGGATATTCACCAAAATCTAATCAGTTCATCCTTGTCACACACCTAACCTGCCCACCAAATATCATCCAGATCCGTCAAACAAATTTTTGATATATCCTGCACACAGACAGAGAGAGACAGACAAACAAACAGAGAGGGGTGAAAACATAACCTCCTTCACCTTTGGTGGCAGAGGAAAAATGGGCTGTCACATGTCCTTGAAATTACATTTTTTTTTCATTTGCATTTAGATTTCTTTCCCAACAACCTTGGCACGATGAGTGACGAGCAGGGGGAACACTTCCATCAAGACATTCAAGCAATGGAAAACTGCTATCAAGGTTTCTGGAATGACTATGCTGGCAGACTACTGCTGGATGTTTATCATGACAATCCGGACAAAGTTTACAAAAAAAAATCTCGCAACGTTTTTAAGTTGTTATACATTTATTTTCTCAAAAGTGTGTATAACTGGATATATTTAACCAAGTGCATGATGTGTTTTACGTTTATGAGAATTATACTGAAAATATGAATAAAGTTGTAAGGTTAACTATTAAATGTGAATCGCCTAAATTGTACTGAAATTAACACAGCCATATTTCGATAGCTAGATGTGTGAGAACAAAAACCAACAAGCTCAAATGAGCTAAGATCCTCGTCCTCTTAATGATGACGTCATAAAAACGAATATGACTCATTGTGATGTATCAGGTTTGCGATAAATTATCTGTGCTAATGCCGGCTTGATTCCCGCAAACAAAATTCAAACAGCTTGCCTAGTTTTGGAGATAATGGTATCGGCGATTTCCATTAGCGGTGATATTATGATGTCAACTTTTTTTCGAGGAAAAATTTCCAAAATCGGAGATGGTTACTGCCTGCGCGTGGGCTTTCTGCATATACATGGCAAGTTTCACGAAGATCCGATGAAAACTCTGGGTTGTGAACAAAAAATGTCAAAAAATAGGAATGACGTAATAAAAATTGATATGACGTCATAGTGATGTAATATGTGCGGTAATTCATCTCTGCTAATGCCCTGTTCGATTCCCGCAAACAGAATTCAAAAAAGCCTTGTCTATTTTCGGAGATAATTTTTAGGCGATTTCCATTAGCGGAGATATTTTGATGTCATAACTTTTTTTCTTGGAGGAATTTTCAAAATCGGAGATGGTTACTGTCTGCGCAGGGTATTTTTACATATATAGCCAAGTTCAGGAAGTTTCGATGAAAAATTTCCAAAATCGGAGATGGTTACTGCCTGCGCGTGGGCTTTCTGCATATACATGGCAAGTTTCACGAAGATCCGTGAAAACTCTGGGTTGTGAAACAAAAAATGTCAAAAAATAGGAATGACGTCATAAAATTGATATGACGTCATAGATGTATCATATGTGCGGTAATTCATCTCTGCTAATGCCCTGTTCAATTCCCGCAAACAGAATTCAAAAAGCTTGTCTAGTTTCGGAGATAATTTTTAGGCGATTTCCATTAGCGGAGATATTTGACGTCATAACTTTTTTTTCTTGGAGGAATTTTCAAATCGGAGATGGTACTGTCTGCGCAGGCGTATTTTTACATATATATGCCAAGTTTCAGGAAGTTTCGATGAAAACTGTAAGCTGTGAAACAACTAGTTTAGGAGATAATTTTTTTAGGCGATTTTCATTAGCGGAGATATTTTGACGTCATAACGTTTTTTCTAGGAGGAATTTTCAAAATCAGAGATCGTTACTGTCTGCGCAGGGTATTTTTACATATATACG
>CM068955.1:103810702-103822122 GCA_035128595.1 Eptatretus atami
AACTCTTGACACCTGGTGTTGCTTAGCGGTCGGGTGGCTGCTTGGGATCTCACGGTCCTGAGTTTGAGTTCCTATCGCTGTTGAATTAACACCAGGTGGGGTTGACTTAGCCTGTCATCCTTCTGGGTCGGCAAAATGAGTACCAGTGTACTGGTAATCGGGCATTGTATCAGTGCAAAGCTGCGCCCTCAGCCAATGATGATACCCGCAGCCTTGTGCTGCATACAAAGGAGGAATAGATACCTCTTTCAGACATTGTTTTTGCCTGCCCCTTACAATGTGATAACTCTCTCCCCTTCTCTATCAATCCTCCCTCGCCACCCTTTTTCTTAATCTTTTTAATGGACACAATTATTCCCATTTTCTTGTGAGGTTGGCCATTGAGGTTTTTGGCCCAAATCTTTAATGAACCAGCTGGCCAGGTCTGACTTGGTAGTTAGGGCAGGAATTGGAATTTGTTCAGGTGCCGGTAACAGCTCTCCATTATTGCAAAGGACACCGTGGGACCTTTAATGTCGACCAACTAATACGAGCAGACAGGATGCCCAGTTTAGCGTCCATCCAAGGGAAGGAACGCATTGATGAATCACCCTGTCAGTGAAACACCAAGGAATCACAGTTCCTTCTCCACCCTACCATAAAAAAAACAAAAAAAAATAAACACTTTCATGATGTTGGGATATTAGTTTGCTTTGCTGCCTGTCTCTAGTTTCATACTTTGTCATCGTGTTATGCAAAAGAGTGTTTACGTGCAAGAAAATGGAAAATACCCAAAGGATGTGAAGAGGCATCACAAAAGACAAAAATGGAATATACAAAGTAAAAGCTCTCATGAACTTTCATAACAATAACCTGGAATAGCAGATTCATTATTCACCCCTTCCCCACCTATAATCCTACCTTTCAAGATCACGATCCTCTTGTTGGGGAAATTACTTCTCCTGGTCGACTGTTGGCAAGGGCCTCCATACAGTTACCTATGACACACATTGCAAGGTACAGAAGGACTGCATTTTATAAACCTGTATAATTGGACTATTCTTGTCTACAACCTTCTTTAGGATCCACTGACACATCAGGAATTCTCAATGTGCTTCCCACCCACTCTCCTCCCTCCCTCCTTCTCACCTGTTCCAGTTCAGTGCCAGCATGCAGCAAGCTTTGCTCAATAGCAAACTGTAAAAGCTCGTCATCTGCATCCCTCGCCTCCCCACGCCCACAACCAGCTGGCTCAGCAGTGCCCCGAGACAACACGGTGTACCCCTCAGGGATTTCAAACAGCTCGGGGTCCACCTGCATAACTGTTGGCTTAATTGCCTGCAGATGATATCAGTCATTCCTAATATATTAACATTTTGCTACACATCCACTTGACATGTTTAGAAGTCCCTTCCATCCTTCTTCTCCAAACAGTATCTCAAAGCTTGATTTGGGGTTTCCGCTGATGCGAGTGGTGCTGTGCCCAATTGCATAACTTCACTGGCGATGGCGGTATAAGTACTCAAGATACCAATCTGAAACGATGGTGATTCATGTTTGTATGATGCTCAAGATGACATATGGACTTCCTTTGCCATTTATCATTTAGAGCCAAGATCTCTGGTGAACCCAATTCCCTGCATTTATCGATGTAGGGAAAATGGGCCGAATAGAAAGGACTTGCATCCCAGAGGTTGCAGTTCAAATTTGGATAACGGTGAAAAGTGAGAGCGGAAGTTAAAAAAAAAAGTGAGGGCCACGCGCCAAATTTCCACAACGTGGTCAAGGATGGTTTTACTCGTTAAATGTTATGACTGATCCATAGTTGGGAATTCAAAATTATATT
Organism: Eptatretus atami; assembly: GCA_035128595.1. Lineage (NCBI taxonomy): Eukaryota > Metazoa > Chordata > Myxini > Myxiniformes > Myxinidae > Eptatretus > Eptatretus atami. Next base: position 103,812,528 of record CM068955.1, read on the forward strand.
CAAAATATCAACTCTTAAATTCAGTCACACTTGTACACAAGATATAAACTTATAACAAATCGAAACTAGTTTCATATATCTGAGAGAGATGCGCCACGAGATGGTGCCAAAAAACACCACAAGGAAGAATGAATGCACAGGTTTACGAACATAAACACACGCTGCTCACGTACCACTTGCATACCACCTGCAGCACATGTACCACGGTTTGAGAACTACCGGCTTAGATTTAAGTAAAGACAGAAACAAGGGGAAAAAATCAAGTAAAATAACAACATGGGGTTACAAAGGCCAAAAAAGGCCAAGATTAGAGTCACCAGCTTTTGGACTTGAGCAGTTCTCATTGCTTGGAGTAGTTGCAAGTTCTGCGAGATCAGGGTTGTTGGAAGCGAGGTGGACCGAGTCAACAGGAGAGTCACAGCCGTTCAGGTTTCCAAACGTGATTCGGGCATTAAGAACGTGGAAGAGTGGAATCTCTAGAGTTAGTGGCAGAGAGGATAAAAAAAAAGGGGAAGATGTTAACACAAAACAGTAATAAAGTTGTTTTTCTTTTACCTTTTTAACCTCTGCCATCGAAGATGGACGGAGGTTACTGTTTTCACCCCTGTCTGTTTGTTTGTTGTTTGTTTGTGAACAGTATTACGGAAAAACTCCTCGACGGATTTCGACGAAACCTGGTGGGGGATTAGGTATGGTCCAAGGATCATGCCATTAGATTTTGGACTTGGTCCAAAGTCCAATATGGCCGCTATGGCGGCCATTTTGAAAAAATATTTGAATTTGTTTTTTTGCATTCTACATGTTTAAGTGATTTCCAACCCCAAAAAAAAATAAATTTGTTAGGAAAAAAAAAATTTGCAACTTTTTTTTCAAAAAAATTTCGATTTATTTTTTTGGCATTTCTACATACGCGCGTCGATCTAGTTTCGTTTATTCAATCGTGGTTCAGTAGAGTCTGATCCGTTTTGACCTACAATGAATAGGATATCAGGTTCACTTAAGTGACCCAGCAGTATTGGCGGCGGAGGTTTTGCACTCTACGAGTGCTCCCCCTCTAGTTTATCTCTGCATCTAATTCGCTGTTCAAGATGTGTAATTGGTTGAACCTCAGAATACCACTTGGTTGCCCTTCCTAAAGGCTGCAAGCTCCACGATGTGCTGGCACTCGACCGTTTACAAAATTGAAGTTTTGTCAAATCAAATCGTCAGTAGTTAACAGAAAAGGATGAGGTACAAGAAGAGGAAGATTACACTGGCCAACAAGTCATTTCCATCAGATTTAATTATAGGTGGCCAAGATACTCTTGGATTCTGATTCTAAATCTGTTTTTGGTTTTCCTCTCGCACATCTAGTTTTTGTGATAAGACCGATCAAATTTTAAAGGTTATTGCCTTAATTATAATTAATGGAGGAGGTTCATGCAAGGAGGGTTCAAAATGCGTGTGTTTCCTATGCCAATGGGACAGCCGTGCTTCCACAGATCATTATATCAGATGTGATTGGCATCAAAGAAGCACATATGAGCCAGGAACGAACAGTGTTCAGTGTTTTCATTCAGTTGATCCAAAGAAGATTTTCCTGCCACCTCTCACAATAAGCTCAGTTTAAGGAAGAAGTTTGTGAAAGTGATGGGTAAGACGAATTTGAGAGGGTTTCAATGCTTGTTAAGAAATTCCCAAACATCAGTGCCACAAAATTGAAGGAGAGAATCTTTGTGGGCCCAAATCAGGGAAGTTCTGCAGGATGAAGACTTGAAGAAAGCCTCAATGTCTTAGAACTAAAATGCATTTGTGGAAACTTATTTGGTAACTACAAGTCTCCCACATACAAATAATGGAGTCCAGAAACTGTTCGATGCATATCAAAACTAGAAGGCACTTGGAGAGCGCATACCTCTGTCACGTAATGCCTGATCCACGAGAACATATCGGGCCCAATACATTTTTGAAATATCATGCCATATATTATGTTTGTGGGTAGATGGAGAATTTAATAGAAAAGTAGGATTGTATAGAGTAGTTTGGTCCCTGGATATGTAGGAGACATTTCAATGTAAATTAAGTAGGGAAACTGTCAGCTTAAGTTGTACGTGTCACCACATGGGGGGCGGTGCTGTGTTAATTAGGTAGGGTTAAAAGATAATTTATCCCAGTATGTGATTGCCCCCTGTGACCTTTTCCTGTGTTTTTGCATTTCAAGATCGGCGCAGTAAAAAGGGATCACGTCCTTAAAACAACAACCGTCCACTTTCTCAACAATCCTCTGGAAGAAGTCCTTTCTTTCAAGCTTCTGGTCTCACGATCTGCCATGATCTTTCCTGGAAAGCCACATTTCAAACCGGCCTCCAAAGCCAGTCGCCGACTGGAATCCTCCGTCGTGCAAAGTCCTTCCTCGGCCCAGCTGAGCTCCTGACCACTTACAAAAACTTTTGTCCGCAGCCTGATGGAGTACTGCTCTCCCCTCTGGGCTGGTGCTCCTGCCTTCCACCTTTCTCGGCTTCACGCTGTGGAAACCAAGGCATTTCAAATCATTGGCATCTCACGCGATGAGGCTGATTCTTTTGGTCTCTCACTCTCTCACCACAGGCAGGTCGGTGGTCTTTCTGTCTTCCACCGTCTCCTCTCCAGTCTCACCTCCCCTGCCTGCTCTCTTGCGATTTGTCTCCACCACATTTCTGCAGGGTGCTCAAGGACCGCCAACAACCCCCTTCTGGTAAAACTACCAAAATCACGAATCACTGCTCACCTTCACTCTTTCATTCCTCTTTTGCCCCGCCTTTGAATAAACTCCCTCACTCTATTCAATCCCATTCTTCCTCCAGGCCTTCAAAACAGCTGTTCACCACCACCTCTTACATCCCCCATCCAAATCCTCGATCTTTTCTACCCCCATTAATCCACCCCTGGCCCACCTCCTTAAATTCCCTGCTTTCCTTCCTGAAAGTCCCTGTAATGTCCATCTTCTATTCCCATGTTCCCCGCCCCATCCCTCTCTCTTCCACAGATCTCCTAATGTTCCTGTTCCCCACTGTTTTGTCCTTGCCACTACTGCCCCTCTTGTCTCATGCCCCCCTTGCTGTGTGTCATGTGTTAGCTCTCATATGAGCCTCAACATGGTACACACAAAAAAAAAAAAAACATGCTGCACGTTCCAAGCAGGCAAAAACCCGCCTCCAGGAATGACTACTAGCAAACCACGACCTGGATTGCATGATTAATGGGCGTGACGTGAGAGAGGAGGGAGTTAGGATCAGAGTCGGACAAGAGAAGCGGGTGAGGAGGATTGGTGGTTGGAAAGAATGGCATTACGGTTGGCTTTCCTCAACACTGTGAAGAAAGCTGCACGATTCTCGTGTTCGTGCTGAATCAAAATTGCTCGCATGATGGAGCAAGACGCTGGCCATTGACTGTTTGGCTGGTCGTGTGAGACTGTGCCTTGAAGCCTCATGCTGGGCCATTGGAGAAGAAGTGGTGTCATTTTGCAGAGGAGTGGCGTCGGTAAGTGCGATAGTGAAAAGAAGTTGCCCCGGCTTCTGAGCCCTGATGTTGAATATCACCACCCGAACTACCTCCCATATGCTTCCCCGCCGAGAGAGTGGCTTGGCAAATTTTTGGGAACGTTTTCCCGCGCAGGGCATATGTGGTTTGGCGAACGTCATGCTCCAGAAACTCATCTCTGGCACACAGCTAAGTGCCGGGAGAAAGGAGGATTATTTATTTATTTATTCTGTCCCCTTGTCTGTATTGAGTCTGTGTGGAGGCGCCTCAAGAGTAATTTAGTTTTTCCTCACGTTTCATTTTTATTATTACACTGAATTATTACCATTGTAAAATATATGATATATTTCATTCAACCCCCATATTTATTTAAGTTGCTTGTGTTGTATATTTGTCGTGGGTTTGAATATAAACCTGTGTGCTTCCATCCTTGCTGCCCTTCCTTCCCGACACGCTATAATCAAAAGGATCACATGTTCGCCTCCAAGGAGAACTGTTTGGCTATCCGTACAGGTAGGAGTAAACCCCCTGGACACGACAATATTCTTTTTGTCCCAATCTCTGAATGGTTAAAGGATCACTTTGAAATTAAATAATTCTCTTATCCAGATCCGAATTCGATCTTCACCAAAATGAATCAATTCGTCGTGGTCACACACCCAACCTGTCCACCAAGTTTCATCTGAATCCGTCTACAACTTTTTGAGATATCGTGCTATATTTAGTTTAGCCCGAGCTCTCAACAGTGAAGAATCACTTAAAAAATTATAGGAGTCGGATCCGGATCTGGATCTTCACCAAAATCTAATCAGTTCATCCTTGTCACACACCTAACCTGCCCACCAAATATCATCCAGATCCTCAAACAAAATTTTGATATATCCTGCACACAGACAGAGAGAGACAGACAAACAAACAGAGAGGGTGAAAAACATAACCTCCTTCACCTTTGGTGGCAGAGGAAAAATGGCTGTCACATGTCCTTGAAATTACATTTTTTTTTCATTTGCATCTAGATTTCTTTCCCAACAACCTTGCACGGTGAGTGACGAGCAGGGGGAACACTTCCATCAAGACATTCAAGCAATGGAAAACTGCTATCAAGGTTTCTGGATGACTATGCTGGCAGACTACTGCTGGATGTTTTCATGACAATCCGGACAAAGTTTACAAAAAAAAATCTCGCAACGTTTTTAAGTTGTTATACATTATTTTCTCAAAAGTGTGTATAACTGGATATATTTAACCAAGTGCATGATGTGTTTTACGTTTATGAGAATTATACTGAAAATATGAATAAAGTTGTAAGGTTAACTATTATAATGCGATCGCCTAAATTGTACTGAAATTAACACCAGCCATATTTCGATAGCTAGATGTGTGAGAACAAAACCAACAAGCTCAAATGAGCTAAGATTCTCGTCCTCTTAATGATGACGTCATAAAAACGAATATGACGTCATTGTGATGTATCAGGTTTGCGATAAATTATCTGTGCTAATGCCCGCTTGATTCCCGCAAACAAAAATTCAAACAGCTTGCCTAGTTTTGGAGATAATGGTATCGGCGATTTCCATTAGCGCGATATTATGATGTCAACTTTTTTTCGAGGAAAATTCCAAAATCGGAGATGGTTACTGCCTGCGCGTGGGCTTTCTGCATATACATGGCAAGTTTCACGAAGATCCGATGAAAACTCTGGGTTGTGAAACAAAAAATGTCAAAAAATAGGAATGACGTCATAAAAAATTGATATGACGTCATAGTGATGTATCATATGTGCGTAATTCATCTCTGCTAATGCCCTGTCGATTCCCGCAAACAGAATTCAAAAAAGCTTGTCTATTTTCGGAGATAATTTTTAGGCGATTTCCATTAGCGGAGATATTTTGATGTCATAACTTTTTTTCTTGGAGGAATTTTCAAAATCGGAGATGGTTACTGTCTGCGCAGGGTATTTTTACAATATATGCCAAGTTCAGGAAGTTTCGATGAAAAATTCCAAAATCGGAGATGGTTACTGCCTGCGCGTGGGCTTTCTGCATATACATGGCAAGTTTCACGAAGATCCGTGAAAACTCTGGGTTGTGAAACAAAAAATGTCAAAAAATAGGAATGACGTCATAAAAATTGATATGACGTCATAGTGATGTATCATATGTGCGGTAATCATCTCTGCTAATGCCCTGTTCAATTCCCGCAAACAGAATTCAAAAAGCTTGTCTAGTTTCGGAGATAATTTTTTAGGCGATTTCCATTAGCGGAGATATTTTGACGTCATAACTTTTTTTTCTTGGAGGAATTTTCAAATCGGAGATGTTACTGTCTGCGCAGGGTATTTTTACATATATATGCCAAGTTTCAGGAAGTTTCGATGAAAACTGTAAGCTGTGAAACAACTAGTTTAGGAGATAATTTTTTTAGGCGATTTTCATTAGCGGAGATATTTTGACGTCATAACGTTTTTTCTAGGAGGAATTTTCAAAATCAGAGATCGTTACTGTCTGCGCAGGGTATTTTTACATATATACGCCAAGTTTCAGGAAGTTTCGATGAAAACTGTAGGCTGTGAAACAAAAAAGTCCACAAGAACAACAACGTGAGTAAGACTTAGAGATCCTCCACGAGGATCTAAAACGAGATTCGGAATCAGCGTGCAAAAGTGGTCTCGAAAAATGTGCTTACATCTTTGATGAGATAAAAAAAAAAGTTCGATTTTGTCGACCAGTGTAATTTGATTAACCTGGATGAACCTATAATGAAGTAAGAACCAAATAACTTTTAATTATCCAGGTATTTGTACCAGTTGATGAGCTCCAGGGTGGAATGCAACTGGAGGCACATGTGATATGTCTAAAATACTAACCAATCTTGACAGGAAATCCAGCAGGCAGACGCATCATGATGAAGTCACGTAGCTTGGCAAAATGTGCACTGCTGAAGGCCATCAGGTCGATGATCGGTGCAACTCGCTCTGCCAATGAGAGTGGATGGCCCTCACATAGGCAGAGTCGCGCCTTCAATCTTTGCGTCTTTACAGTCAATGTCACTGGCCGTCCAACATCTCGCTCGCCAAGGTCATATTTGGGGTCAAAGTACTCATCCGGGGTGATGGCAGTCGGGTTTGTCGGGCTGGCTGTTTCCTTGATTTCAGTCTGTGGAAATGGTTAAAAGAGACAATCCATCTCTGTACTGGGAATGTAGCTTTTCATCGTTTCTGTTGCAGTATCCATTGATATGCTTTGGGCAACAAATTAAAGGGATGCAAAACAAAATGGTGGAGTTGAGAGAGTGATGTACATGCGTAAAGTGAGCATAAACAGTACTTTTCGCGAAGGTAACCTATGCTCAACCATAACACGAGTTCCCATACAAGAACTTTCAATGCAGGAGGCTATTGGGTCCATCAAGCTTGCACTATCATTGCCAACCTAGGATTGTTTGTCCATGCTCTATCCTTTAAAAATGGTACGTGCTACTTCCTTGCTTTGCGCTCAGCATTTATAAAGTCTTTGGTGTGACTCGGCTCGGGTTCGAACCGCCGACCTCCCAAATGCAAAGCGGATGCTCTAACCATTATGCTATTGAGTCTGGTGGAGTAATGGTTAGTGTGTCTGCTCTCATCGCAGTTTAGTGACAGAGTTGGGAAGGACCAAAGGGAGATTTGTGTATTCGATTTTAAGACCAATATGATACTGACAAGTGAATATATTAAACGCTTCTTTTGAATAGCACATCTTTGGAATGGGCCGTGCTTATTATATAAATGCCACGTCTCCGTTAGCAGGTTTGTGCAATGTCCCAAAATTCTGTGCAGAGTATCCACCTGCAAAAATATGCACGTACGAGTTCTGAACCAAGCCCAACAAATCTTCTGGATCAGATCAGTTTACATCGTGATGGATTACAAGTGTTGTGACCTCAATGATGTCGAATTATCACTTGCACATCTTGCTTCGGGAAACATGCAGACAGGCCACAGAAAAAACAAAATAGCACAAAACATGGACATTACTCAGGACTGACTCATGGTTTGTTTTCTAAATCACAGTCTGTGCCTTAATTGTGCAAAACTGCAGGTACTCTAGTAGCTCATGGTGGTTTTGTATGCACTTAGGGCGGCCTGGAAGATCAGCTCAGACGAGAGGCAGCATGTGAGGATCAGTGTGTTTAGCGTTCAACAGATCATGAGCGCACAAACCTTTGGATGAACAAGGGATCTTCTAACTCCTGGTTCCATCATGGACTGCAGAAGCCAGATTCTCGTGCTCGAAGAGGCTCTTCCTATAAGTGGGACGGTGATGCCGTGGGTCTGGAATTGCGCGCATGACTTAAGTCGTTCTTGTTCATGATGTCCGATGCAATGCAATGGCGTTGTGTCTCGAGGGGGGCTGGCTGTGGGGTGCGTAGTCTTTAGGATTATTCAACCATGAGGGAGTGCGTACTTGAGTCGTCGTTCAAGTTTGTGGTTGGGAGATTCTCCATCCCATTTTCTGGTTTTTGTTCATGTCCGCTGCTGTTTAACCATTGACAACAATCATACAGTTGTGTTGCATTTTTGCTGGGGCCGGTCGACCCATGGTCTTACGTGAGTCCGCAATATTCCTCGAAAAATAAACGAGAAAGCAATACAAATTATTTATTTATCTCGAAATTTCGGAAGCAGAAACAAAAACTTTCGAAAACCATGGTGGAAAATGTTTCAAAAACAAAAATCATCCAGAAGAAAATATGATGAAAACTATAAAAGTGCCTGAACAACCAAGATACACGACAGTTTGCAAGTACACTCGTCATCCAAACGTTGCTTGAAGGTCTGAACTTGTGCCTGCGGACTCAGCGTCTACTTGCTGTTGTTGTGTACTGGGGCGGGGCCGGGAGAGGGGGAGCATGTGTGACTGCGCAGGTGGTTCTGCCCGTCTCTGAGACAGACACACCTCCTGGTTGACCTAGGTTTAGGCAGCGCCACTGCCCCGATGGCCCTGGGTGGACGGACAGGTCAGCACGATACTTCATGAAACATCCAAAAGGCAGATCGAACGGAGAAAGCAAAATTCTGACTTCCTCCCATCTGATGCATCGACCCAACAGGTGTGGTACCGTTAAGACCAATGGTATGTGTGCCTCCAATCAGCCACAACCAAGGTATGCGCTGCTTCCATGATCAAGTTCAATAATTAAGTGTGAACAAATTAAATAAAAACAATCTGACTTGCCCACAAACAGGTTAAGTGAGCGAGAATTGGAAAAAGGGAAGAGCGAGCAAGAAAATAAGTGAAACGCCATTGTTCGAGCAGTATACTTGCTTGATGATTAAAAAAGACCATAACCATATGTGACTCTAGTAGCTCATGGTGGTTTTGTATGCACTTGATGTCCAGAGCTAAACTCTTCAAAAATCATCTAATTGAAGGTCATTGACAATTTTTGGTTGGTAACACATTTGCCACTGACGGCGAAATAGGTGAAATGGCTACGCCCCTTTTTAAGCGAAGTACTACCACCCGCCATTACTGTATCTCCAGAACCGTTGACAACTAGAAGTGTATGTGACCACTCAAAATGTTCGGAATGGCCACATTATGGGGGTCAGTAATACATTTCCAGTCCAAAGTCAATGGTTTTTTAAGATATTTGCCAAAAACTGATTTCAACATGTACGGACTTCAATTATTCATAATTGTTCCTTCTTCTTTTGTTCAATACTTGATCCTGAAGAGTTCATACTTGACTGAAGATTCTGGTGGCAATAACTGCATTAAAAAGATTACAATTAACCAATTATTTCTTTGTTGTAGGAGGCGCTAGGTGTTCAAGTGTTAAAGAGTTCTCTGAGCAAGTAATTCTACCTTGGATCCCTGCTTGCTGTTACTATAACATGGTATGATTCATTATAGTTGAATTATGCACATTAAAAATCATCTGAACAAAGTTTTTATTAATAACTCGCTCTATCTACAATTAATTACGCAAAAAAATATTTTTTACAGGAAACTTTAGTGTTTCAAGGTCAGCAGCCGAAGGGGTTTTTGATGGGAAAACTGGGTGGTTCAGTGCGTATAAGGGGTGGGCGATGACGGCGAGGTGCTCTGCAGGG
>CM068955.1:103825977-103836502 GCA_035128595.1 Eptatretus atami
CACTATCACCATTAGGTCTGACAATCAGAAACTCCCTGTCGATCTTGATATGTTCTGGAGCTCAATGTTGTACAAAGTAAGGTTGCAGGAGTATGTCTTCAAGTGGATACTGCAGAATGTTGTCAGAAAAGGAAATTATCTTTGGAGGAGTATATGGGGGTGAATTGTTAGGAACTGTTAGCTGGCACTGAAACACAGATCGCAGAGCTCTCAAGCAACCAAGAAGAAGCCGATGACAGAATCATGTTCCATATTAATGATGGTGTTGTGAAACACGGGGTTCAATCAGTCTTGGTTGACTCACCTGACACAGATGTCTTTGAACCTCATCTTCCACTTCAAGAAAACCTGGCAACTACAAAAGCTGTTTGTAAAGCTTGGTAACCGGAAAAACAAGAAAACTGTACCAGTCCACCTGTTAGTTGATCACTGGACAACAATTTGTGTCGTGTCTCCCAGCCATTCATGCACTTAGCGGGTGTGACAGTACCAGCAAGGTGGGTCCAAAACTGTCTGGCATGAAAGCATCCATGGATCTCTCCCTACTGGAAGGGTTTGGTGTAGAGGAACTGTCACCACAGTGATAAGTAATGCTGAAAAATTCCTTGTGTCTGGATTAAAGAAGACGACTGTTCCACATTCGATAGTATCGTTGGAGCAGTACCACAACTCCAAGAAAGAGCTCGACTTCAACCAGCTTGTGTGCTGTTCTTCAACGCTACGAGAACACATAAAGCGAGCATATCTGCAGTGTAAGATGGGTTACAAGCTCCAAATCCTGCAGTCACCAACCAGATCCACGCCAGTATGGTTATAAAGCAACAGATGTTGAATTACACCTGTGATACTGCCAGTACCGTGCAGGCCCGATGACCTGCCCCCTCCATGCAAATGGCCAACATCATGTATGAGCACCAAGACGTGCACTTGCAGAGGAATGAACATAAAATGTGTGGTGTTTTGTGGCTGTAGTAAAGGCAAAAAGTGTATAAATCCACATAATTAAACTCAAAAATATGGACAATGTGCAAAATTACAACAAGTAATATAATAAAGGGTCAGAACTGTAGTGCGTACCATGCTGAAATCAGTTTTTGGCAAATATCTTAAAAACCATTGACTTTTGGACATGGAAATGTATTACTGACCCCCCATAATGTGGCCATTCCGAACATTTTGAGTGGTCACACAACCTTCTAGGTCCAACGGTTCTGGAGATACAGTAATGGCGGGTGGTAGTACTTCGCTTAAAAAGGGGCGTGGCCATTTCACCTATTTCGCCGTCAGTGGCAAATGTGTTACCAACCAAAAATTGTTCAATAACTTTCAATTAGATGATTTTTGAAGAGTTTAGCTCTGGACATACAAGTGCATACAAAACCACCATGAGTTACTCTAGTAAGGATTAAAGCAGTTTTTTGGGGGGGAGCGAGGACAATTTCCCATAAAATTGGTGACAGCCACTTCCTAGTGCACAAAAGTCATGTGACTGATAAAAGATAGTCTGAAAGTGCAGTTTGTAACAATTTATTTAATTGCAGCTCTCTCACAAATGTGTTCTTTAGATTTTCCCTTTTTGTTGTGGGGAGTGAATGGGGGAGAGGGGGAAGTGAGGCAGAGGATTGGTTGAAATGTCTTGTCATATATAAAATGATAAATCCTTAAATAAAGCCAAGACAAAATCCAAAAGCAAATACAATACTCACAGCACTCCCAGACATGCCAACATGCTGCTCCGCAATTCCCAAAAAAGACTGCAGTGGAGTTTTGTTTCCTTTGGAAAAGATTCAATCCAGGTATCAATCAATGACAGCTTATTACAGATCACATCCATATCCATAGTACATACATGTTTAACCCTTTGAACCCTTTGAAACATACATGTTTACCAGCCGCTATTCATAACTCCATATACCCGAGGGGCCGGATTTTTTTCCAGGGAGCCTAGGGTGGGGGAGCCGAAAGTCCAAGGAGCTCAGGATTCAAAGGGATAACCCTTTAGGGAGTGTAAGGGGTTGTGATGCAATACTGGTAGTGGTGTTACTGTGGTATCAAAATTAGATTTTTACACAATGAAAAATTATGGCACATTCCCCCTTTGGCCAAGAGGATCACAAAGCTCAGTCAATCTGCCATTGGGTTTTCCTCGATTTATTTTCACTTCCCTTTCATATCCACCTGCTGGCATTAACTTTTTTGATAAATATCTCCAGTTTTGTTCCTTCACCAACCCCTATGCAAGTGCTGTACTACAGCTAATTTTGCCTTCAAAATCGGCTAATACCACAACCACTGTGCTTAATGGCAAGATGGACATGTACACATCACACGCACTCTGTACAATAGCTTGACATTTATAAACAAGAGAAAGAGCAGAGATTGCAAACCCTCACCAGGATTTCTTTTGAGTGGTGTATCCAATATGGCTGCCAAACCATGTGACCAGACATCAAATGTGTAAAACTTTTGTTCCTCACCACAGACAGGTGGTCATACATGTAAAGTTTCGCTTTGATCTGTACAGCCACTTCAGAGAAGATTTTTGAAGGTTTTTTTTTTAACAATATGGCTGCCGAATCACGTGATGGATGACATCACGATTTTTTTTGTCTGTGGACCATTTTATCCCGAGATGACACTCAAAAATTTTCATACTGGTTGGATGTGGCGTTCTACATGTGCAATTATGATGTCATAATGAGGGCACCTATGACGTCATAAAAAATATCACACTTATTCCCCATGAGGAGTACTTGCTTCGTGCCAAGTTTCAATTTTTTTCCTTCGTGCGGTTTCAGAGATACAGAGGTCCAAAGTTTTTCTGTTTTTTTCCAATATGGCTGCCACACCACGTGACCTATGATGTCATAATTATCATGAAGACATTCTACATTAGTAGTCGCACCAATGGTGAAAATTTGGTCTCAATCCGCCAAGCGGTAGCGGAGAAAAACAAGAAAGTTCTGTGCGGACAAAAAAAACAAACAAACTCACCCGCAATACCCTCTCTGAATCCTTGGGCGAGGGTAATAAAGAAATAAATAAATAGAATAACTCATCAATTACCATTTTTTAAATCTCAGATTACCTTCCTTTTTTCTTTCTATAACAACCTAAGACTCATGGAGAAGCATATATTTACGGTCGGGTATAAAAGTCGAGTCCACATACGGTAAATCATTACCAAGCTTTCTCATAATGATTTCAAAAAACAATTTCCCATAATATTCAATATCTTGTTACGTGGAAAAGGGAGGGATCCATAGCTAGACTGTGAACCTAAGTGTATTATGGTCTGTGTATTTCACGTAGGTTAGATTGCAATGTAACAAGGATCTGTCAGAGCAAGTCATTTGTCACACGTGATGCTGAGGAGGCAGCGGATGTAATTTATAGACAGGGGACACAGTTTAATTAATTATGTATATGTAAAAACCTTTTGTGGGCAGGCTAGGTGTGGACTTCCCATGACAGAGGCAGACGTTCACAGGTGTGCAACGAGGCCAATTACGATCTCTATGGCCTGTGTGCCAGCCATGGCGGCGCAGTGGGCTGTAGAAACCAGAAGAAAGGATAACATACATTCTTTATTAGGCCCGCCCCTGTGGGCGTGACCCGAGAGGAAGACTCCGCCCAGGAGGAGAAGAAGGACAGAGTGCACCGGAGAGTCAACCAGAAGAGGCTCATGCACGAGAGTCCACAGGAGAGGAGAACTCCTGAGCCGAGACTGGAGAGTCTACCGGGGAGTCCATGGGGGAGGACAAAGAGGCTCGTGTGGAAAGGAGGAAGGAGACCTTGCTTGGAGGAGAAGCCTCGTGGGGAATTGACCCAAGCTGGGATCACCCTGTGTTTTTGGAGGGCATAGAGGAAAAATAGCAAAAGGGGACAACATGGCCAAATTGAAGGCCTACCCATCGCTGGCCCTGCTCGTCACTGGCTCTCATATCCCTTCTGGTCTCAAAAGCGGACACCATTGAGTCCTGTGCCCACCATGTGCATCAGAGAAAAGGAAATTCCCACCTGCATTATTGTGTTGTTGTACAAGTATGGTACCTAGTGGGTTATGTTTTGCGGTTTATTTCTCAGCATTGTATACAAGCTTGTGTGTTCCCACTCTCCTCTTTGTGTCTTTTGACTCGTTTGGTTTGTTCCGTTTATTGTAGCGTCTTGTTGATCCCCTTACCTGTGCTTTTAAATCCTTTAAAAGTCTAGTTTTAAATCCTTTTAAATCCTGTGCTATAAAATTTAATTATTCAAAAGGTAAGAAAGCTTGTTTCAGCCATTTGCTTTCCGTGTATGTTTGCCATCGATTTGGGCGAACTTGCGGAAATGGTAAAGTGAAGTGATATTGAACACAGTGACTTTAAAGCCAGTTTCGGTCCATCCGTCCAGCGTCAGTGTTAATCAGCATGGACACGACAATATTTATTCATATTCTTTCATTTATTATAGTTATTATTGAGGAAAACTTTGTCTTAATGGAATAAGTCATCAACACTTATGTGAGCAGACCGATTATGCTCTGGAGTGATTACAAAAACTGTTGGGAAAAATTGACTCAAACATAATCCATAACAGAATTAAATGAATCCCAAATCGAGTTGAAGCAGTTCTTAAGGTAAAAGGGGGTCGCATCTTCACCCGGCCCCAGCAAAGTATTCCTGACATGCAACACACCCTGCAACCCATGCCTGCATAAAACAGACTGTTTGGGATGCTGGCTGCATTTTACATCCAATCATCATCTAACTTGTTGTTTTAAATAAAATAAAAACATTCTCCATGGGTACCGCTTCTATGTTGAAAGTTTGTTGCAATCGCTGAAGCGGTTGTGGAGAAAACAAATTTAAAACCGAATAAGGTGAAAAAGTGAGGGCAGAAGAAAAAGTGAGACGATGTTCCACGACATGGTTAAGGATGGTTGTGGATGTCTATAACTAGTTAAATACATGTAACGACAACTGATTTTTATTTCCAATTATAATAAGTGCAACGATATCCTTAAGAGTCCATAGAAATCCATAGAAAGTGCTTTGGTTTCATATTATTCCTATAAATTTGTGATGTACTCAGACTTTTGGCACCACTCTATATCATTGTAAGACTAGGATAATGAGAAATATTGATGTCCCTTTACATTAAGTACAAGGATAGTGGACAATAAACAAATCAACACAGTATATGGGATATGAATGAAAGATCCCAACATCATGAGCATGGTGCTAAATGGAAACAAGCAGGTTAACGTGAAACACAAACAGCTGCAGTGTTATTTTTACATGAAGAGCAGAATGTCATGCAGTACACAGCGATACATCTGCAAACCCAACGTTGGTGATATTTAGAAATGGTTTTACGAAACAGGATGCTACCCAAACACTAGGGTAATACCTGGGAGTGAAGCACATGCACATGAAACAATCAGATACAATAGTTTGAGTAGCACAAAAGTGCTCTTCCAGAGCACATATTTTTGCCAGATATATCATCAATACGTGGATGCTGGACTGGCAGGGCATGAGACAAGAAACCCTTCAACTGCCATACATTCTAATCTTGATCCTGAAAAAAATAATAACAAAAAACTCGATTGGCAGTTTACCCGCACTTCTAACAGTACTACATGGGACAATCATCATTATCACCATGCACTACACAGATGGTCGGTGCTGCCAAAGCAGTTTCTTGGCTCAGGTTACTATCCTGGATGGGATGCACTCTGATGCGGATGGGGCAGATGCCAAAATAAGTCATTACCAAAGGTTATTGATGTGACTGTTAAAAGCTATTTACACATAACGATGACAAAATTCAAGCTATTTCAGATCACGCATTGGGAATTGTCAGGTCAGGTCAGGTATGGGAGCATGCGCCAGAGGAAGAGATTTGCATAAAACACTGTTTGGATGCTGCTGCATTTTACATCAATCATCATCTAACTTTGTTTTTTTAAATAAAATAAAAAGCATCTCCATGGGTCACCGTTCTATGTTGAAAGTTTTGTTGCAATCGCTGAAGCGGTTGTGGAGAAAACAAATTTAAAACCGAATAAAGGTGAAAAAGTGAGGGCAGAAGAAAAAGTGAGGACCGATGTTCCACGACATGGTTAAGGATGTTGTGGATGTCTATAACTAGTTAAATACATGTAACGACAACTGATTTTTATTTCCAATTATAATAAGTGCAACGATATCCTTAAGAGTCCATAGAAATCCATAGAAAGTGCTTTTGGTTTCATATTATTCCTATAAATTTGTGATGTACTCAGACTTTTGGCACCACTCTATATCATGTGTAAGACTAGGATAATGAGAAATATTGATGTCCCTTTACATTAAGTACAAGGATAGTGGACAATAAACAAATCAACACAGTATATGGGATAAGAAGAAAGATCCCAACATCATGAGCATGGTGGAAGTGAAACAAGCAGGCAACGTGAAACACAAACAGCTGCAGTGTTATTTTTACATGAATAGCAGAATGTCATGCGGTACACAGCAATACATCTGCAAACCCAACGTTGGTGATATTTAGAAATGGTTTTACGAAACAGGATGCTACCCAAAACACTAGGGTAATACCTGGGAGTGAAGCACATGCACATGAAACAATCAGATACAATAGTTTGAGCAGCAAAAAGTGCTCTTCTTGGCACATATTTTTGCCAGATTTAGATATATCATCAATCATGGATGCTGGACTGGCAGGGCATGAGACAAGAAACCTTTCAACCTGCCATACATTCTAATCTTGATCCTGAAAAAAATAATAACAAAAAACTCGATTGACAGTTTACCCGCACTTCTAACAGTACTACATGGGACAATCATCATTATCACCATGCACTACACAGATGGTCGGTGCTGCCAAAGCAGTTTCTTGGCTCAGGTTACATCCTGGATGGGTCGCACTCTGATGCGGATGGGGCAGATGCCAAAATAAGTCATTACCAAAGTGTTATTGATGTGACTGTTAAAAGCTATTTACATATAACGATAACAAAATTCAAGCTATTTCAGATCACGCATTGGGAATTGTCAGGTCAGGTCAGGTATGGGAGCATGCGCCAGAGCAGCGCATCGCTGCGTCCACTTTCCGCCGGTATCCAGGGGCCTCCGTCTGGCCATCCCCAGGCAGATGCCTGGCCCATCCCCATCTCCTTGAGATGCTGATCAACCTGCTGCAACCACGAGGCACGTGGTCGGCCCATTGGCCTCCTCCATCTCCGAGGACTCCCTCGCTGAGAGAATCTGGTGAGCAGAATCAGTGTCAGGAAAACGAGCCACATGCCATACAGCCGCAGCTGACGCTCACAGACTATGCAGGTACAAATCTCATTTGAGTTTCTCTCAGCAACTGCTAGTTGGACACAAAGTCCGACCAGCGATAGCCAAGGATTCTCGAAGAGACCTGGTACCAAAGGAATTAAGTCTCCGTCTCAGATCCTTGTCAGAGTCCAAGTCTCCATCCACAGAAGGCAAGACTGGAAGCACCAAGGACCTGAAGACTCGGACTTTCGTCCTCCGCACAGGTACTGGCAGTGCCACACCCCATTATCCAATGAATCTCATGACTCCCCAGACCCGACCCAGACGTCTATTGACCTCTGACTCACAGCCGGCAGAGACATGAATATCACTGCCAAGGTAAGTGAATCTCTCCACTGACCTCAACATCCTCACCACAAACAGGCACAGACAGGACAGCAGCATCCAAGATGTCATTGAAAGCCTGGATCTTTGTTTTGACCCAGGAAACCCATAATCCCAGTGGCTCCGACTCCTCATTCAGCACCTCGAGGGCCCCCAAAAGGATATCTAAAGTCTCCGCAAAGATGACTGCATCATCTGCAAAATCAAGGTCAGAGAACTTGACATTCCCAAATAATGCACCGCAGCTTTATCTCTCCGACATCCTCCCTAGAATCCAGTCCATACAAGTGCTGAAAGTGTGGGGGCCAGTACACACCCCTGACGAACTCCAGTAACAATGGAAATAAGTCAGAGATGGTATCATCACATTTCACAGCACTCTCAGCATCAGAGTAGAGTTCGGACATCAGACGCGATCAGTTTCGGTGGCACCCCACGAAGACCAAGAATCCTCCTGAGGGCATCCCGATTCACTGAATCGAAAGCTTTACAGAGATCAACATACGCTGTAAGCACCCTGCCGAAACTCTCGTCTGCGTTCGGTGAGGACCTGAAGAGCAAGGATACGGTCAATCGTTGACCTCTTGGTGTAAAGCCTGAATGCTCTGGACGCTGGTGCTCAAGCAGATGGTGGTGAACCCTATCAATAATTATCCGAGCAAAGACCTTCCCGGCACTGAGAGCAGCGTCACCCCTCGGTAGTTGTTGCAGTCTTGGCGATCACCCTTCCCTTTCCAGAGAGGGACAACAAGGCCCCTCTTCCAATCAGTTGGGATGATGCCTGTGTTCCAGGCAGAGCACAAAACTGCATGCACGACACGAGTGCAGCATTTCCACCAGCCTTGAGAAGTCAGCATGGATGCCACAGATCCCTGGAGCTTACCCGTTTCAACCAGTTCACCGCAGCCTGTGTTTCCACAAGCGAAGGTGGACCACATTTGATTGGAGGGTCAGCAACAGGGATTGCAACACCCCTGACGTCCAACTCGACAGCTGGTGGATCAACCTGGTACAAACCGCTCAAAGTAACCGGCCAAGCGGGCCTTCACTTCGGACTCCTCTCTCAAGAGCCGCACCCTCTGCTCTAACTGCAGTATACACCGAGGGATGGCCTTGGATGAACGCAATCGCGCAAGTCCCCAGTAAGCAGGACGAGATTCACCTGCCACAGGTGATGCTCTACCCCCTCACAGATTCCTCGCACATAGGCCTCTTGTCCACCTTAGTGCACGTATAGTTTTATGCCTCATCTTCCTGAATAGCTCAACTCTGCCATTCAACCTGGCCCTGCGACTCCGGTCAATGGTATCCAGTGTCCCTTGAGAGACAAATTCTTCTTTGCCCTGCGGTGAGTTCCAAGACATCCACCGGCACATCAAGGACGGTGGTCTTGAAGGCACTCCACAACTCTTCAGGACCTCCCAAAGCACCCAGACGACCCCCAAATCTCTACTCAGCCTGCTCACAAACTCCTCAGCTACCCTCTCATCCTTGAGCTTGCCAACATCCAGCCTAGGCTGGGATGGTACCATTCTCCTGATTTAAGGTGCAACTTCAGAGTTGCTACAACAAGCCGGTGGTCATATTGAGGAACTGAGCACTCCGGTAGACCCTGCAGTTCTGGATCATCCTACAGCGACCATCAATGAAGACATGGTCAATCTCCTTTGCCATACTGCCAGTGTTGGAATACCAAGTCCAGCGATGAGCTTGTGGGCGCTGAATCCATGAACCGGCCACACTAAGTCCATGACTTCTTGCAAAGTCAAGGAACTTAGTGCTATTCTGTTCATAGTTCCTGACCCATGGGGACTAACACATGTCTCATAACCATCCCTATCAGTTCCAGTCAATGTATTGAAATCCCCAAGACTAGAAGTGTATCTCGTCTGGGGCACTGATCAGCCACAGACTCGAGCGTGGCGTAGAATGCGTCCTTCACGGTGAGATCACTCGTCTCAGTCGGAGCATAGCAGAGACCAGGGAATGACACCTAAGGAGTATCGAATCCTTCGTCTCATAATACGCTCGTTGACCGGTGTTACTCAATTATCATTGGGGTCAGCTTATTGGACACTGCTACAGCAACTCCTTGGGCATGAGTAACCATCAGAGCGACAAGACCAATAGTAGGTGCAACCACCCACCATGATCTCGCCGCAATCTGGTCTCTGAGCCTCAGAGAGTGCTGCAATACTGATGTCCAAATGCCTGAGCTCAGATGATAACAGAGACAGGTGATCATCTCTCTCTTAGGGATATGACATTCCAGGCACCCACCCGAAGGGACCACCTCAGGTTAACCCAAGGAGACCGCTGTCTGGTGGACCACACCTCAGCACCACTCCGACACACTCTCCCGCAATCTGACCCGGGAATGTTACCCCGTGGTTTCCCTCCTATCATCAAAGATTGGGGGTCCCGAAGGCTTTGCCACAATCCCGTCATCGGTGAGCTGCCCTCCGAATGGAAGCTGCACAGGAGGTATTCCCACGGAGTGGGTTTTCAGATTTCTTTGCGTTTTGTTGTTTTGTGGATTGAAGGGTTTTACGGTGGCCGAGTGCAAATCCTGCACCAACCTCCTAATAAAAAGTAACCCAACTGCAGGAGGACGTCCGCAGAACAGTTGGGCACTAGATATGGATGGCCGTTGGCTCACAAGGAGCTCCTCCGCCCTTTGACAGGTTTTGTTTTTAATCCTGCTGGGTGTCCATATCCAAACACCATCCTCACAAAAAACCTGGTGGGGAGACAGTTTAGTCGCGTCAACCCGACCATGGAACAGGTTAGTACAGGTTTACATGATACCTGTGGCAAGTCACAGATCTAATCTGGCCTGACCTGACATAGGGGAATTGTCCCTTGGTCCA
>CM068955.1:103836527-103852782 GCA_035128595.1 Eptatretus atami
CGCCGCATCGCTGCGTCACTTTCCGCGGTAACTCCAGGGGCCTCCGTCTGGCCATCCCCAGGCAGATGCCTGGCCCATCCCATCTCCTTGAGATGCTGATCAACCTGCTGCAACAACGAGGCACGTGGTCGGCCCATTGGCTCCTCTCCACTCACTGAGACTCCCTCGCTGAGAGAATCTGGTGAGCAGAATCAGTGTCAGGAAAAACGAGCACATGCCATACAGCCGCAGCTGACGCTCACAGACTATGCAGGTAACAAATCTCATTTGAGTTTCTCTCAGCAACGCTAGTTGGACACAAAGTCCGACCAAGCGATAGCCAAGGATTCTCCGAAGAGACCTGGTACCAAAGGAATTAAGTCTCCGTCTCAGATCCTTTGTCAGAGTCCAAGTCTCCATCCAAGAGCAAGACTGGAAGCACCAAGGACCTGAAGACTCGGACTTTCGTCCTCCCGCACAGGTACTGGAAGTGCCACACCCCATTATCCAGTGAATCCATGACTCCCCAGACCGACCCAGACGTCTATTGACCTCTGACTCACAGCCGGCAGAGACATGAATATCACTGCCAAGGTAAGTGAATCTCTCCATGACTCAACATCCTCACCACAAACAGGCACAGACAGGACAGCAGATCCAAGATGTCATTGAAAGCCTGGATCTTTGTTTTGACCCAGGAACCCATATCCCAGTGGCTCCGACTCCTCATTCAGCCACTCGAGGGCCCCAAAAGGATATCTAAAGTCTCCGCAAAGATGACTGCATCATCTGCAAATCAAGGTCAAGAGACTTGACATTCCAAATAATGCACCGCAGCTTTATCTCTCCGACATCCTCCCTAGAATCCAGTCCATACAAGTGCTGAAAAGTGTGGGGGCAGTACACACCCTGACGAACTCCAGTAACAACTGGAAATAAGTCAGAGATGGTATCATCACATTTCACAGCACTCTCAGCATCAGAGTAGAGTTCGGACATCAGACGATCAGTTTCGGTGGCACCCACGAAGACCAAATCCTCCTGAGGGCATCCCGATTCACTGAATCGAAAGCTTTACAGAGATCAACATACGCTGTAAGCACCCCTGCCGAAACTCTCGTCTGCGTTCGGTGAGGATGAAGAGCAAGGATACGGTCATCGTTGACCCTCTTGGTGTAAAGCCTGAAGGCTCTGGACCTGGTGCTCAAGCAGATGGTGGTGAACCCTATCATAATTATCCGAGCAAAGACCTTGCCCGGCATTGAGAGGCGTCACCCCTCGGTAGTTGTTGCAGTCTTGGCGATCACCCTTCCCTTTCCAGAGAGGGACAACAAGGCCCCTCTTCCATCAGTTGGGATGATGCCTGTTTTCCAGGCAGAGCACAAAACTGCTGCAACGACACGAGTGCAGCATTTCACCCAGCCTTGAGAAGTTCAGCATGGATGCCACAGATCCCTGGAGCTTTACCCGTTTCAACCAGTTCTCAAAAGACCAAGAGGTGTGGGCAAGGTGTGGGTGATGTGTATGAAGACAGGCTGGTGCGATTCTATTTGACAAATTTCTTGGGCAGAACCCCACAAATGACCAAAATACATACGGTAATCTTTTGTGCATATTGAGCAGAGCATCTTTCCACACGAGGTTATTTTTGTTTTAAATTGATCATGTCTTTAACTTGACATTCAATCATTCTGCATTTTCAGGCTCGCAGTTTGAACTCTTCCAGGTTGAACAGTTTACATTTTGTATAACAATAGGTCGCATCTGGATCTGGAACTCAACCAAATTTGAATTGACTTGTTCTTGTCACCTAACCAACTCATCCACATAGTTTTGTCATAACTATACACAACTTTTTGAAGTATCATGCTTTATATCGTTTTTGGCTCCCTCTCTCAGTGGTGAAGAATCACTTGAAAAAAAAAATATATATTTATCAGATCTAGATTTTCACCAAAATTGAATCAATTCTTTCTTGTCACACACTCAACCTGTCCACTAATTCGTCAGAATCAGTCCATAACTTTTTTAGATATCGTGATATGCAGTAAACCCTCCAATATTGTCGGGGATTAGGTTCCTGGAAAATGTCGCGATAGTTAAAACCGCAATCATGGACACCAAGGGCTAATGGAAAGAGGGTGGGGTTCAGTTCCAGGACTTCGAGAAAATATCGAGTAAGATCGATGGCAGCCAGAAATAAACATGTCACAATTGAAACAAACATAGATATATATATATATATTTTTACGGTTGTGGGGGTAGATAGAAGAATTTAATAGGGAATTTAGCATTGTGTGGAGTTGCTTGGTCCATGGACGAGTAGAAAGCATCTGGATGTAACTAAGTGAGGGAATCTGTGAGCTTAAGTGTTATGAGTCACCACACGAGGGGTGGTGCGGTGTTAATTAACTTAGGGAGTAAGAACAAGTTCCCCAGTACATGATTGCCCTCTGTGATTTTCCCTATATTTTGTATATTTCAAGCCAGGCAGTAAAGCTGGGAAATGCGTCCCTGAAACCACAACAAACCGCACAGGGGAGAGAGCATGGAGGAGAGGCTGGTGCATTGCAAGGGAATTCGGACTACTGCATAGGACGGGAGATCGGTCGCACGTGTGGTTGGTGAGAGGCTTCCGACCGGATAGAAAGAGAGATCTGTGTGATTGAGGTCGAGGGCAGGCAGGCTTGCGCACCTGTGGATTGTGGGAGGCTTCCGTCTGGATAGAAAGGGAGATCGGCAGAGCACACACACGAGGTTGGTGTGAGGAACGCACGAGGAAGGTGGCACCTTTGGAAAGAGGAAGGCTGGCACATTTTCAGGCTTCGTGTGGAAAGCTGCTTACAGATTGCCTGACGTACATCTACCCTGCCACGAGAGAAGTGACGGCACCATTTGCGCGCATGTGCACGTGCTGGTGGAAGCGCTCCCCATTCCAAGTTCGACAAGGACCAGCTCTGGGCCAAGCTGAGTACCAGTATACTTGAAAAGGAGGCTTTTTCTTTTCATGTTGTGTCACACTTTGTCTGTATTTGAGTCTGCATGTGCGAGGCCTTGACTGTCGGAGTTATTTATTTCATACCATTATTATTATTACCTGTTGAATTATTGTCTTTGTTAATATTTGTGAATGTTCATTAAATGTGTTTATTTTGAAGAAACTGTATTCGTGTAATTGTATTGGCTTTGAGGATAAACCTCCTGCGTTTCCGTTCCATTCTCCGTACTCCTCCGCCCGTCCGCCATTGCCCTCCACCATACCCTTCGAGCACATGTTAAAATCTCCATCGATCAACGTGTCCACCTCCTCTTAATAAGGAAGCGCTCGGCTGTCCCGGGGAGTTGGCGGTGTTAATCGCCCGTCACCACAATTTGGGTCGAAGGGTTAACTTGGGCTGCCACCCCCGCGACAATATATATCATGTTAACATTGAAATAAACATGTAAATACAATAAATACAGTGAAAATTAAACAAAAACACAAGACATTTACCTTTTAAATTGATTACAAAACAGTGAGGTGGGTGAGAGTAAACATATTACATACATGCATTGTACTCTGCTGTAAATAGAAAACACAAGACTTAGCTCGGGATGATGCTGCTACAGGGAGGAGGGTGGAAGAGAGCACAAGACTTAGCCCGGGATGATGCTGTTAGAGGGGGAGGGTGGAGTAGAGTGGGGGAAGCTTGAGCGGGGAAGGGTGAGCTGGGAAGGTGATTCAGCGAATGGAAAAGCAGCATTAGCTTCACGACGAAGGCACCTGCAGCATTGCTACAACCAACAATGGAGAAGGGTAACATGATCCTTAAATCACCTTACTTGGAATTACGATATTCCCTGCTTGGAGAGCAAGGTACGAACGAGATGACATCATCTCGTCGGTGTTAAAAACTTGCTCCATCATAAATCTCTTCGCCTTAATTTGTTTCAGGAGCTGTGCACGAGAATGTGTTTGAGAACAGGGGTTCAAATCTGGGTGTCTGAAACAAGGTTTGAATGCAGAGTTGGAAAATGAAGGTTTTGGAATGAGGTTTGAAGGATAATGAAGGTTTACGAATGAGGAAGAGAACAATGGGGAAAGTTCTTCCGACAATCATTGACCCCATAATGGTGGACCGCACAGATGCCACATTTTCTCCTCGAGCCAATCTATCTAACAACTTGATATTTTTGCCCAACATCATAACCTTTCTCTGCCTTTTGGCACAACTAACTTTGTCCATCGCTTTACATTTGGGCTCATTAAAAACAGTGCACAAGGAACACCACAAGGCTCGTAATGGGAGGTAAGAGTTCACGCACGGGATGCAAATGATGCCTCATCAGCTCAAAAACTGTGATTTTAAAAATACACACACACACATATATATATATATATATATATATATATATATATATATATATATATATATATATATATATACTATGTCAAGGCTTGTATAAGAGTAAACACACAACGTATAACGGGAGCAGGAGACACATGAGATCTGTGGAAAGGAGGGCGATGGGGCGGGGTACACGGGGTAAACAAGATGGACACTACAGGAACTTTCAGGAAGGAGAGCAGGGAATATGATGGAAGTGGGTTTGGGGTGGATTAACAGGGGTAGAAAAGATCATGGTTTAAGAGATGGTGGTCAAAATGAAATCCCACGATAACGAGATTTTTGAATGGGCGATTGGTCGAAATGAAATCCCTCGATAACAAATTAGGTTGCCAGCGATTGGTCGAAACTCATGATATTTGAGGGTTTACTGTATATCATTTTTGACCCTATCTCTCAATGGTCAAGAATCACTTAACCCTATGAACACTGGTGGCCGTTTTGCCAGCCGCTATTCGAACTTCCATATACCCAAGTGGCCGGTTTACCGGCAGCTATTCAAACCTCCATATACCCAAGCGGCTGACCTCTTCTCTCGGGATCAAGTAGGGGAGCCGAAAGTCCAAGGAGCTCAGGGTTCAAAGGGTTAAAAAAAAAACAAAGGGCACTCGGTAGAGCGGATACCTCTGCCCGGATCCGGATTTGCATCTTAACCCAAATCAAATTAATTCGTCCTTGTCACACACCCAATCTGCCCACCAAATTTCATCCAAATCCGTCCACAACTTTTTGAGATATCTTGCACACAAACAAATAAACAAAAAGACAGACAGACAGGGGTGAAAACATAACCTCCGTCCACCTCTGGTGGGCCGAGTTAATTATAGTATCTGGATCCGGATCCAGATCATCACAAAAATCTAATCATTTTGTCTTCGTCACACACCCAATCTCTCCACCAAATTCCACCCAAATCCATCCACAACTGTTTGAGATATCCTATTCACAGACAGAAAAAGACAAACAGACAGACAGGGGTGAAAACATAACCTCCGCCATGGAGGTAATAGGCATCACGGAGTTAGTGCCTTCAAATCCAATGCAAAAATGCCAATTTTTACTGAAATCCGATGAATGTCACAAACTTAATACCGCTCGGTTCCTTGTGCAAGTTGCTGGTTTCTCACCTTTGCTGCGCACTTTGTCCTGCTCCGACAGGTGTTCGGTACGTGTACGAGTCACAAGTTCCACATTGCATGCACTGTACACCTGCAGAATGGGGAAGTAACCATGCAACAATTTTAACATTATACAATTGTGATAAGATTATTTCAGAAACAAAGATAATGAGTGCAGGTTGTTACAGTGGGTGCCTGTAACTGACGGGGTTTTTTTTTATCATTAATCTGAACCAAACATATCTTTCCACACGACTGTTTTGCTTTGCATTTCCCCTCCAATGTCAACTCTTGCCTTTGTCTCATAGCCATTAACAGTCTCTCGTTTCTCGCTGCGCCACCCCCATATTCCACTCATGTTCCTGGAAAAGGGAAGACGTACGGTGAGCAGATGCAGCAAGAAGAAGGAAAAAGTTTGTTTTTTTCATTGAATTATAATACACTGCTCCCAACTGAAACAAAGCAAGCTTTTCTGATGCTCTCCTAATGTCCTTGTCAGGTACCTCATGTGGAGAGGAGTCAAAATGCTTTTTACCTTTTTCAAAAACTTTCAGAGATAAAAGAAAATAACTTTTATTCCAACAGCATTGACATTTTTTTCACGGGTCCTGATCAGGAAACTCACCCAGCACTGGGCAAAAAAACAAAAACGTTGTGACACTGCCTATAAACTACACAGAAAAGAAGCAACATCTATGATACATTTCACAAATGCTGCATCATTCTACAATGATGGGCGGCTTCACTCGCCCTCATGCAAATGAAAACGTACAAACACAGAGGAAAGGAGAAGGGATATTTTGGTGTCACCTTTCAAACTGTATGTTCTGGGTATCTATGTGTGTAGAGACGAGGGGAGAGGTGAGCCGGTGCGCCACATGCTCAGCCGAGGGTCGGCATGCAGCGAGAAGCTCTTCATGCTCATCTCCCGCAGGTTCCAGAGTCTCCACGTAGACCACACGCCTGTCATGGTCAACTTCCATCAGCAGTGCACCGCCATCCTCTGGAAAGCATTACGGGCACAGCATGAGGACAGACTGATAAATTCCAAATCCAGGAGCCTAGGAGTGTCCAGTAGCATCCCATTAAAAGGAACACTCATTACAACAAACGGCATAATTAGTGGGCCATCCTATTTTAATGAATAAATTGAAATTCTATAATCACAAACAATGAAGTGTAGATTTTTCGATTTACCGTAATCTTTTGGGAGGCGGGGAGGTTGGGCCCATTTAGCATTCCCATCTAAACCAAAAACTCAAATCTTATGTACAAGCTCCACGATGAGCCGAAACTAAAGAAAAAAAAAACTTGAATTAAAATAGATTTCCCGATTGAGCCACTGAGAAGATTTTGTACAACTTTTCATAATGGCCAGTTCATTAAGCAGTATGATGACCAAAGGAAAATTGCAGGTCAAACTAATAATACACCATGCATGGAAAGGGGGATAAAATAAGAAGTTTCAATGAAACAACAATGAAACATCTCGTGAGATGACAGAATTTCATGATATGTGATGGACATACAAACATACCTTACATTTGGAGTCAATTACTTCCGGTTCCGGATTTTGAGGCAACGGCTGGTTCTCTCAGGTGTCTTTGCCGATTTTCTCAAAGTTAAGTTTCTGGTCATTATTTGTCAGGTTTTTAAAACTGTTTATTTTGTCACCGACATGTTTACTGTGTGTTCCTAGTTCGGTTTGGTTTCAAAAATTGTGCATTTTGAGTTTTCTTCGACCTTGTCTTACCGGGTTTCCTAGAGACCTACCCATTTTTTCCGTCTCGGTGTACAATCATTTATATTTGTATTCTCTCCCTATTACCATCAATTCCTATTTTGCCCACTTTTCCCAATGCCCCCCATCTGTACCTCCCAACTCCACTCTCTGTTTGTCTTCAATTTTTTGACACGGTCTGGCACCCTGCCCTGCTCACCAAATTCTCTTCCTATGGTATCCAAGGCCATCTCCCAACTCAGGCTGCAGACTTCTTCGCCTGTCACAGCCAACGCGTGGCCCTAAATGGAGTTCTCTCATCCCCTCTTCCTGTCCAGGCTGGAGTTCCTCAAGGCAGCGTTCTGGGCCCTGTTCTTTTTCTAGTTTTCATCAATGATATCTCTGACTCTCCAGAAAACCTTGTTATCTCTTTGCTGATTACTCCACCCTCTGCTCTACCATCTGTCATCCCTCAGACTGGCAAGCAGCAGCTTCTTCACTCTCTGCAGATCTTGATAAAATCACAAACTGGTCCAACACGTGGAACATGTCTTTCAAGAATGACAAATCTCACACTCTCACTATGTCTCTCCGAAAGGACAGTTTGGACCCGGACCGCCCCCCCCCCCCCCAATATACTTTCTCAACAATCCTCAGGAAGAAGTCCTTGCTTCTGGGTCTCACTATCTGCCATGATCTTTCCTGGGAAAGCCATATTTCCAACCTGGCCTCCAAAGCCATTCGCTGACTGGGAATCCTCCGTCGTGCAAAGTCCTTCCTCGGCCCACCTGAGCTCCTGACCACAAACAAAGCTTTTGTCACAGCCTGATGGAGTACTGCTATCTCTCACTAACCGAACACTTCACAAAACACTTTATTATTTACCATTAGCAGATACAACCCATTGCTTCGCTGAAAGGAATATTATGGGATGGGGGTGGGGGGCAGGGAGAAAGAGGGAAGGAGAGAGAGGAGGGAGGAGGAAGGGGGGGGAGAGAGACAGAGAGAGGAGGGAGGCACAGGAGGGGTAGGGGAGCTCAGAGGGATGAGGAAGAGTGAGGAAGGGGGGGGGGGAGGAGGATGAGGAGAGAGATTCCTCACCAGACATTGCTATACACATGGGAGGGAGGGGGTGGGAGCAAGGAGAATGTGGGAGAGAAGAGGGGGTGAGGGGGAAGTGGGGAGGGGGGGGGTTTGGGAGGAGGTAAGGGTGAGGGAGGGGTTCTTGACTTGTGTTTGGTAGTGGAACTTGTGGATAAAGGGGGGTGGGGGGAGGGAGGGAAGTAGTGCAGGATTGAACAAATTGAATCAAATGGTTAAACAGCTAACACAGCACTTGGAGACCGCCTGGAGATGTCCATGGGGGTGGAGAGGAGAACGGAGCTTGGGAGGAGGTAAGAATGAGGGGAGGGCGAGGGAAGGCAGCGTGATGTGAAGGGAAGGTGGCATGAGGGGAGGGGAAGGGAAGAATGATTCAACGCGGGCGGAGCATTAAAAACTCACACTATCTACCTGGTAAATTCAAAACTAGACTGTCAGCACTTAACAGTCCCCTTCACAGAGGAAGAGGGGTGGGGGAGCAGGGGGAGAGAGGGAGAGAGGTGGAAGGTAGAGGTCGGAGAGAGAGGGGTGAGAGAGGGACAGGGTGAGAGAAGGAGAGGGAGAAGAAGGGGGGGGATTCCGGCAGTTGTGACATCCAGTTTAACATCCATCTGAAAGAGGGTACACACATTGATGAATCACTCTACCTATGAAACACCGGGTTGACAGTTTATACTTATAGCTTGGTTGGGATTTGAACCCATGCTAGACAGCTTAGAGTTTGAGTTAGAGCGAGCATGCGTACCTCTTGGCCATCCTGCTGTGATGTGGCAATTCATTGCTTTCTAACAACTGAAAGATTGTCTACTCATTGTAATCATCCAATTTATTTTGCCTTCCTAACTCCGGAGATGTCCCCATGGAGAACCGCGCCATAGTATTGCACGGAAGCTTGTCGAGATCGAAGCTTGAAGAGCGCTCAAAGCAAGCACTCCAACGAAAGAGTTGAAGAAACTTTTAAAAATGAAACGTTAAATTTTTTATATGCATCTATCTCAGCCGAAGTGACGGGTCGTATGATGAAAGATCGTACAAAAAGGGGAAACGTGGTGTAAAATAAAATTGTACATTCTCAGCGAGCAAACCACCACCCGACACACCACCCAATGCACTGCATGGCCAAATGCAGGTGAATGGGCCCTGAATAAGGAGTCTATCTATATGTTCAGTGACAGTGCAGATATTGTAGAGCACTCACCAAGTGAAGTGACTTAAGCACTCAAGCAAGCACTACAACTAAACGGCTGATAAGGAATGACTGGCTTGGCAAGCGATAAGTGATCGCTGATCGGTTATATGAACACCACGCACATGGAGACGCCTGGAATGTTAAACGATGCCCAAATTGGACAAAGTAACACTTCTTTTTTAACAGTCGGAACTACTGCTGAAGTCAATAAAGACGTTTAAATTTTGAAATTTGGCTGAGATTAAGAGATTCTCGAGGTTATGGGACGTGAGGAAATGAAATAAAGCCACAAACGCTGGCATCTCCGGGTGTTTATAAGTACAGTATTGCAATGTATCCAGCGATTCATAGGTAGGATGATGAGGCAATTGATGTAATGTGAGGAAAGTGAAAAAACAAAAAACAAAAAAAAAAACTATCCTTACGAAACCATTGCGGCCTATTCAAAGTCAACGCATTGTTGAGCAGCCCCCCCCCCCCCAAAAAGGGCTTAAGACTCGAGCAAGCTGAAAGAGGGCTGACCAAGATTGCGTGCTGCTATCTTGGTAAGGCTTATTTCGTTTTTTGGTGATGAGCACCCCCTCAATTATCTTCAAAAGAGGTGACTAAATTAACCCACACACCCATTATTCATTCATCCACCACCTTGGAGTTCCCTTAGTATGCGTGCAAAGTTTGGGGGTGCTGGGTTTCATGGTTTAGGAGTTATGGAGGAGACGGACTGACAGACAGATACACACTGACATTTATTACGATAGATTAACCCCCCTCCACTGTGGTTCAATGTAAACAATTTACCGGTCGTCCCGCTCGCTAGTGCTCTATAATTTTGGGTCTCACCTGAAAATTTTCTCTCCGTCCTCTTTTCAGGTACCCGGGTGGACCTCACCAAAATCTGCATTGCCCATCTGGGCCCATGGCCTGCTCCAGGCCAGTGTGCACCCAGCACCCAGGGTTCCCTTCTGCCAAAACCTACACCCAATGAGCCACACCCCAGCCCATCAATTTTACCTTTGTGCCAATTAAAATGAACTTTGCTACAACCAGCACCAACACCAGAACGGCATCCACATTCCGAAACAACTGAATCCCCTCTATCTATCGCGAAACTGAGTGGGGATTCCTCTCCATAGGGGGATGTTCTTTCTCCTCTTCATTCACACCCTCTTCACACCTTTCATTTAATCAATAATCACTCAAAAATTGAGGTCATGCACCTCATTCACATTCACCTCCTTTCATTTCTAATCCTGTCGGGATAATAAAAGGAAGAAGGCATCTATGCTAGAGTCAGTCAATTCAAAAGAAAAAGAATTCAAACCCTGTCAATTTAAAATAACATATACAAATCCCTTCTAACTATATCGTCTCCCATCAGCCTGCCGATTACCATCTTAGCCCTGCTGATTATGTTCCCTTGGCACCATGGATTCCGCACGGAGAACCCAGCCTCAGCCTCCATGCCAAACACCAATGTCGTGGGACCTCTGCAGGATCCCTCATGGAGATCCCACTGCTTCAGTCGACCACATCCACTTTGGCCATGCGCACCACGCGAGCCTCCGTCAATGCTGCACGGGCTGCCATGCACGCTCCGCAAGGTCCCCATGGCACCCCTCCCTGATGGTCCCAGTCCCCCACTTTTCTGCCAATAATCGTTGCGGAGCAGGGGGGAACATGTGAATTTACCTCACATATTATCCCTCCCTTTCTACAGGGCTCACAGGGAATCCGTCGCTTCCTCAAATTTGCCTTTCAGCCCCATTCTTCTCTCCAAAGCTTTCTGGGGCGAAGAAACATGCACAATCTGTGTCATTTCCTTTTAATACTCCAGGATTTCCACAAAGCCTGGACGGAGCATGCCAATCCCATCATAACTAGCCTCCAGGGTCCCTGCACAAGCATGCTCGATCATGTGGCACCCCCTGCTCACCCATAGACTCATCCCAAGCCAGAGCCATACTCACTGACCTCTGGGAAAGCCACTCTTACTCTGCCACTACACATCCTAGCTTGCCTGACCGTCAATCCCCACTGTGCTCTCCGCACCCGCATTAGGTTTCCACCATTACCTGCAGCTTGGCTTGGCCCGTATCCACTTTAGCTGTCAGCTCAGCTTGGCCAGCCTCCATTTTGGCCAGGCCCACTCCCATCTTAACTGTCAACTCGGCTCCCATTCTGTCCTGCCTAGCCTGGTCTGCCTCCATTTTATCAATCATCTGCGTCAGCATGGCCATTACATCCGGGCAACTGATGTAATGCAACTGCAACTGGAAATTGCAACTGGAAAATTGCAACTAACATTGCAACTGGAAATTCCAGAGTATTCATCAGACTCCTCTTGGTTTGTTTTCTCACATCTTTGTCAATCCTGACATTGCTGTTCTCCCCAACGCTAACCGTCTATCGATTTCACCTCCACATTCTCCACTCATATCACTTCAGTCTTAGAACCAATGAAGATGAAACTTTCCACTACTTCCACATGATTGTCTCCCAATCTGAACACCTCAATCTTCTCAGTTGACAAGTTTTTAGACTTTTTAGGTTTAAATAAAGACCAGTTTTTTTTCAGTTTCCTTCTTCATTGTCTACAGCAGTTTCATGAAGTCCTCTTTACTTTCTGCCAACAGAGGAGTATCGTCAGCATACCTTAGATTGTTGATACATCTCATTTTGTACACACAAATTGTAAAACAGGGGGCAATCAGCTCCCATCTTCAGGTTTATAGGATTGTGATCTCTGAGATTTGCACCATTTGGATTTGACAAATCACTTGAATATGAACAAATTACTTCACTTAAAAGCTTTCATGGCAAACCCGAGCAGCCTTTCCCTTGCGTTTTGCTGTCCTCAATCCAAGGACGAATCAGCAGAGTGCTGGCCAGAATAAACAGCACCATAATCAGGCATTGCTGATAAATAAATAAATTAGGTATAACAGGTGGGAAAATTAAATAAACCTGCTCTCAATTATCACAATGATTCTACACTGTATTACCATCAAGATAATTCACAAGTCCTAAACATGTGAACTCAACTAATTAAACTTAACCACACCGTCAAACTTCACATCTCATGTGGGTGTGAAAAAGCTCTCCTTGAGGTTCCACGATAAACACAGGGGCGTGTGGGAAGGATAGAAAGTGCTCAAACAGACAAGTCATCTATTAATATGAGAAAAATGTTGCTTTCTAAATTAAACACAAGAAAGATAATGAATGAATAGGGAATGACACAATGCGAATATGCAAGTGAATGGAATATTGATTAATAACATTATTGATTATCATTTTCTATCGGTATTGCTTTGAATGCTAACAGGTTGTCTCAGGCAGTCATAGGACATCTATTTGATGCAGTAACTTCATTCAACATTTCGTTAATTTGAGGCCCATGTGAAGCATAAGTGCCACCCACCCTGCCCTTTGAAGATAAAACTGTGGCTTCCTCTGATCCAAGCCATGCGCTCGAAGCCCAACAGGGTGGTATCCACACGTAGGTTTGCTCCTGCTTTCCACACCTGGTACACATCGCTGGGGCATACCCTAGACACCAGTGGCACTGGGTAAGGGAGTTACATCGGACATCAAAGCTATGTTAGCTCATGCGCCTTTCTTATGATAACAAATTCGGGATGGTACATGTAATTGTGCAAAAGCATGTAGATCAAAAACGAATCAGAAAAACATGCAAACCTTGCATGTATAGCAAAACCTATTACCTCATAAAACTCCTTGAAAGGAGCCATTAAACATCCTGATGGAGCAAGCAACACAACGGAAACTCACCCCAGCTTGTGAATTCCCACTTCATTTCCACAAAAAAGTCTTGCGCCTGCAGAAAACAAATGTGTGTCACTGAACAGGCAGTGAGAGTTCACCACAGGGTAGTACAAGAGAGCACCACCCTGACGGGATAGCTTGCAATAGTCATGGGAATTCTCAAAAGCACACATCAACATCTA
This sequence comes from Eptatretus atami, assembly GCA_035128595.1. Classification (NCBI taxonomy): domain Eukaryota; kingdom Metazoa; phylum Chordata; class Myxini; order Myxiniformes; family Myxinidae; genus Eptatretus; species Eptatretus atami. The sequence continues at coordinate 103,849,991 of CM068955.1, forward strand.
CAAGGAGTCATTTTGAAGCTGATGGACATGATCAGAAAAAAAGAGACAGCTTGAAGAACAGCAAAATAGCAAGACTACTAGGGTAACAGGCAGCACCTTGCGCAATGTATCTAGAAGGCGAGGAATACCCTCCAGACGCTGGACAGCTCGCTGATAATCACGAAACTGTAGCACCAACTGTACCAATTCTGGGTCGCCCGTACTCACTGCCTCCTGCAACACTACACCAGGCAATGCAAGTAACAACACAGAGTCATTAACAATGGAAAGCCTCACTGGGGTACACAGATTACAGTAGATATGAGAACCAGTACAGACTCACTCACTCACTCAATCAATCAATGAATGACACACAGCACCGTTACTTACAGCAGCCTTTTGTATGCCTTGAGGAATGTGCGAGGCCAATAAGTCACCCAATAAATTCTTACATCCATATACAACACGTCGGTATATATTGTTGTGGTTCTGCAAAACCGCATGCCTCTAAGCCCTAAGGCAATGCCACCCAACATACAGTGATCCCCAGGCAGATATTTCGTGAGTCTTCATGCAGTCAGACCTTCCCCTCATGTCTAGTGGGTTAAAGGGACGAAGTGGGTTGTGTGGGTCGAATAGCTACGTCTATTAACTATATCTCTATCTTCTATTCTGATTTCAATTCCAACCCTTTCCTTTTAGCCATGATACAAATCAGGCAAGCAAGCAAACACACCACGATATGAATAGCAAAGACACCACGCAGCCTCTCGTGAGAGAATCAACATAAGAACAAACACTGTACAGCACACGCATGGCGCACCATTATTTCATTCAAATCTGCACGACAATTTCCAACGGCATCTCACCTTGCTCACCAAAAACTCACCACCTCGACCACCAACACCTCCTGCACAAGGGGAAAATATTCCCGCACCTCCTCGTACCTCTGTATCGATACAATTTGACACTAAACAGAGGCGTGCTGCACGGCTCAGGATACTCGGACCGTGCGATGAGGGGACGAGCAACGGAAGTTAGTAGCACCAACCGCATCTCGTCGGGGGTGTCCTGACTGTCCTGGGTGGGCACTCGGGATTGATGTGACCCTCGCCCAGTCGCCAGAACACGGCAAAACGTGCGGCGAGGGGAAGAGTAATCCGGGAGTTTGGGACAGGACCGTGTCACGCCGGATGTGCGAATGAGACCGCTTCCGGCTCCGGGAGCCTGGCGGGGTGTGGCTGGGACCACAGTGACACAGTAGAGAAGCGGGATTCAGGTCACATTGTGTCGCTTCGTGTCGTCATCCCACCCTCCGTCCGGGGCTTATAAAAGGCGGATCGCGGAGCCACTCGCCCTCTTCTTTACCTCTCTGCTTCGCCCTCTTCTTCAATGCTCCTCGTTGCCTCTGCCCATCACTGGCTCTTTGTGGCCTCTGCCTGTCGCTAGCTCTTTGTTGCTTCTGAAGAACAAGTGACGGGCACTCGTGGTTGGTGTGCGACTGAGACGTGCTTATTCTGGAGGACCAGTGCGGAGCACACGTTGCCACGAGCCCCGGCAAAGTGACTAAGCTGGAGATAACGCGACAACTCTTGAGGTGGGAACACTCAAGCGGAGCATCCCACGGAGGTACACACTACACTAGCAGACCTATGCAGGACTAGGTTAGGGATGTTTTGCCTCACACATCTTCTCTCCTCTCTCTCTCTCTTGCCACCCCGTGATCTCGTCCTCTTTAGACGCACAAAAGAGCATCGTACTGATTCGCAATCACAGTTTCCTCTGGCATGACACCGAACCACCCATATTGCCCCACACCACACCTCCCACTCCCACACCTTAGACACCAGTATTTCTCCCTCCGACCTCCAACAAAGCGTCCTGGGTTGCGTTGGTCGGCCGACTGCGCCAGGTATTGCAAGGCCGTGTATCCTCATCCGCTCTCTTTCTTTCTGGCTATCTAAGCTTTTTCGGGTTGGTGTTTGTGTGTATGTGATGGCGCCTGTCGTAGCATAAATTAAGATTGTAGAAGTGATAACAGGATAAGTCTGCTCTGTGTCTGCTTTTGTAAATTGCTTGCCTTTTGTCACACCCCACAAATTCTTTGCTATCCCTGCTGGACATACAAAAAAACCCAATTTACTGTGCCACATACCTTTCCTCGCTTGATTGTAAATAAATGCTTGTGTAGAAATGTTCCCAGCTCGTTTTCGTCTTTTCCTTCATTGGTCCAGCAGGGTTCGTATGCGAGCCAAGCCGGGAAGTTATCACCCAATGATCTGTTTTTCTAGCCGGTACGTCCTTGGGCAGTTACACTCGGCTGCATCCGATCCGAAAAGGTGATCCGGTTTGAACAAGGTGTACCGAGGGTGTGTCCCCCGGTAATTCGATCACGTGACCATTAGGTAAACGATGCTTATTAGATGGAGGACCCTGTCACGTGATCGAGTTATTGGCGTTCACGGTCGATTAGCGACCCGCCGCGTCACAAAGTTATTCGTATGCGATGGCCTGCGATTCCAGAGAGTCTGGTGGGAACCCGAGGTAGCTTCTCCCCTCGTGGTCTTCTCGCTCCCGACCCCCGGGTCTGCAACAATATTAAAATATCCCCTGTCGAATAATTATTATGAATTAACTTTTATGTTTCATTAAAACCGGCAGAATATACACTGATCAGCCAAAACATTATGACCACATGCCGAATATGCTGTTGGTCCTCCGTGTGCCGCTAAAACAGCGCCGACCAGCCGAGGCACGGACTCTACAAGACCCCTGAAGGTGTCCTGTGGTATCTGGAACCAAAACATTAGCAG
>CM068955.1:103853895-103867574 GCA_035128595.1 Eptatretus atami
TTGCGGCGGCCGCAGAGTTTCTGCGGTGGCCTCAAGGTGGCCCTACGCCGTTTGGCTATCTTTTACAGGCCGTAAGGTCGCCGTGGAATTATAACGCGGAGTTATAACTTTTTTCATTTCTACGTTCGCCGTAGCAATTCGACAATCCGAAACAAAAAAAACTGGTAAAAAAAAAAATAATTAACCCACTCGTTACCGTCCGTCTGGCCGCACGTTCACCTTAGGGCCCCCCTGCGGTCCCCTTGCAGGCACCTTGAGGCTACCTTGCATCTGCCTTGAAAATTCTATGGCCGCCGCAGGGCCCCCTTAAGGTCACCGTGCGACATCAAATCAAAGACCGTACGGCACCCCCACGTTTTCGGTCTCCACAATTTATAAATATGCCGTGCGGCTACCCGAAAAATAAAAACATATGTGACTGCTACATTGAGTGACCGTGGAAATACTGCGGCCGCCGCATAATTGCTAGTGCCGTATATTTTGGAGACCCCACGGCCGCCGTGGCAAATGTGACTTAGGCCTAAATACGCCGTGCGGCTCCCCGAAAAATAAAAACATATGTGACTGCTACATTGTGTGACCGTGGAAATACTGCGGCCGCCGTATAATTGCTAGTGCCGTAGATTTTGAAGACCCCACGGCCGCCGTGGCAAATGTGACTTAGGCCTCACTTCACCTGTCAGTGGTCATAATGTTTGGCTCATCAGTGTATATTTCTATACGTGCATATGTATATATATATATATATAATATATATATATATATATAACATACAAATGTATACAAATGTATACATATGTATACATATGTGTGTATGTATGCAAGTATATGTAAATATATTATATATATATACATATACATAATGTACATACATATATATATATATACATGTGTGTCTGTATGTAAGTATATGTAATGTATATATGTGTATATATATATATATATATATATATATATATATATATATATATATATGTAAGTATATGTATATATACTGTATACTGAAACGCAAAAGAAACTTACCACCTTTTAAACCTTCAAATATCAACAATAACACTGCGTGTAGTAAATGTGTGAACTTATTTGTGGACAATAGTGTCCTCACTGTCAGACAAAACGGTCACGGATGGTCACTTGAACCTTCAATGGTCACTTCATAGCACAGCTGTTGAACAGCCGTTTTGACTGTCAGTGATTAGCCAAGGGGTACGGGATGATTTTAATGAGCTGCACGTGATGTCTTGATATTGGCTTTAAAAAGGCCAGTGCAAAATGGGCATTTCAATCAACATGCCACGATTGTCAAGGGATCAACGGCAGTTTGCCTTGGGCATACTGCAAGGCGGATTGAGCTACCGTGAGGTGGCACGTCGCCTTGGCTGTTCACACCAGACGATATCGGCCCTGGTGGACAGAGACACCCTCCACAACTCTGCAGATGACAGACCTCGATCAGGGAGGCCAAGAGTCACCACTGCAAGGCAGGACAGCAGATGGTCCTAAGTCAGATGGCTTCAGACATTGAGGACTGAGTGGGACAGAATCCAGCAGCAATCCATCCAAAGACTGGTAGGCAGAACGCGCCAACGATGCACTGCCTGTATCCAAAACAATGGTGGCCACACACGCTATTGAAAGGGGACTGACATTGCACCCTGTGCTGTTCTGTACTGTAGAACAAACTTATGAGATGGTGTATCTTGGTCAAAAACTTGACATGTCATCAATAAAATGCCAATGTTTCAATTAGCAATTGTTGGTTTGTTTTATTTTAACTGTTACAATTTTATTACATTTCAAACAAGTGGTAAGTTTCTTTTGCGTTTGAGTATGTGTATATATATATATATATATATATTATATATATATATATAATATATATATATATATATATATATATTAATATATAATATATATATATATATTAGCCTGGTGTTGGCGCAGTGGTTAGGGCAGCGGCTTGGGATCCCAAAGATCCTGAGTTCAAGCCCCGTTGGACCACTGAATTAATACACCAGGAGGTTGACTCAGCCTGTCATCCTTCCGAGGTCGGCGAAGTGAGTACCAGTGTACTGGGCCCGGTGTATGCCCCGGTTAGAATAGGTGTACCATATCCCTGTGTCGTAAGAGGCGACCAGGGTTGCGTCAGGAAGGGCATCCGGCGTAAAACCTGTGCCAAATCACTATGCGGATCATAACGGATGATCCGCTGTGGCGACCCCTGACGGGAGCAGCCGAAAGAAGAAGAAGAAGATGTGTGTGTATATATATATATATATATATATATATATATATATATATATATATATATATATATATACATATACATATATATATATATATATATATAAGTATATTGTTACGGCTGTGGAAATTCGCATTACACCATTCAGGTCCCGTAGGTGAGGTATCTCTAAATACATGTGTAGTTAGCCCAAACCGTTGTTTAGAGGGAATTAATGTGATCCATTCGGGCTGCGATCCTTTGAATCAGCCGTTCTTTCTTTTCTTATTTTTTATTTCAAACAAAAACCAACAAAGGCTCGGTGGCTTTTCGTGCGATTCTTCTCCGCGCTTGGTGTGAGGGAGGAGAAGCGGGGTGGGGGCAGCTGGCCCCGATTGGTGGATGCGCGGTGTGACGCGGCCAGGGAGGAGGAACGCCCCTCTTCGAGACCTTTCTCGAAGCGCCTAGAAGGGGGGGTGGAGCAAAGAACGGGGCGGAGCGGCAGGGCGGAGCTCCGGGGTTTAAGACTCGAAGACGGGGGGAAGCTGGTTTGGTCGATGCTCTGGTTTGGTCGATGCTCTGGTTTGGTCGATGCTCTGGTTTGGTCGATGCTCTGGTTGGGTCGATGCTCTGGTTGGGTCGATGCTCTGGTTGGGTGGATGCTCTTGCTTCGGGTTGCTCTGGCTCGCTGCCCGTCTTCCGGCTCGCTCGTCCTGCGCGCTGGCCTGGTCTTTTGTGGGGCAGTTCCAAGACCCCGCTGGCGGGAAGGAGCGTCCGCCATTCCCCTCTCCGACTTCGGGCATCCACGTTTCACCCCCCCCCCTCTATCCGCGCTGGGATAGCGCCGAACACTCCGTTCGTGGCGTCGAGTGGCCAACACGTGCAGGCGCGAGGCACGCAGGAGAGGACTCGCCTACCACGCCAGGGCACGGAGTCGCGGCCAGGCGGGACCACGTTGACGGACGTAGGAGAGGGACTCGACGGCCAAAAGGGAAGTCACCTTTTTCTTTTCGGGGTTTTTTTGTCTGGAACTTGTGGCGCCGTGTCTTGCAAGTAGAACTGTTTAAGTGTTGCCGTGTGTCGGTCTTAGTAGGTTGTAGCTCTGCGTCATCGTTGCTTTTGTCGTTCCTCCTTGCATTTGCTTTATGTGCATTCCGACTGTATGGCTGTATATGTGTGCTCTCCGTGTGTCGTGTGAATAAAGTGCTTGTGTGAACTCGTCCCCGTTTCGCTGCGTCCTTCCCTTTGTTGAATCTCCATCTTGCTTCACGTAAAAGGGTTCGTAGTGGGCTTGATACGCCCGATAATTAATTGGAACCGTCGAGGCCAACGATAACACCGCTCGCGTTATCCCGATAGCACGGAACGGACCGCTTAAGCGGCCCGTGTCCGGAGTCGACCTACGGCGAGGTGCGATTGCCCGGTTTACCATCCGCGTGGGTACCTAGGTAGGTCGAGTTTGGCGAACAACCCTATCCCACGCGGGTGGCCGATTGGCACGATCGTGGTGAGGCCGAAAGGCCCACCCGTGACTAGCTCCCGGCGTTAGTCCGAGAGGGTCACGCCAGAATTGTCCGTCCGGTGGGCGACGTGCCGCGATTCGAGTCACGTGGCCGATCGCACGCCGGCGGGCGCGAATTCGCAACATGGTGTCCGGGAGTGGGAAACGAACTCTCGGTCTCCAAGCTAAATTCACGGGGATCGGTTCAGGGGTGAGAGGAGCGAACCCCGATTCCCTCCAAATTAACCCCTTACGAGAAGTAAGATGGAGTCTCAAGGCGAGCGGGAGCCGGGGGTTGATATGGATTTAGAATGTGTAGAATCCATGGTCCAGGATGGAATCCCCGTGCAGGAAATGCTTGTTGTGCAGGACGAACTCCCCCAACCAAACCCAGAGCCCGAAATTGGCGCGGCGGCGGCAGAAGCCGCGGTGTATGACACCTCCCCTCCCCCTCTCCACCAAAACCCCCCGATCCTGGCCGAGTCGGCCCAGCCGAGTGCACCCGACATGGCCCAGCTATTCGCCATCCTAGCAGGAATCAGTGGGACTATGCAACAAATGATGGACAAAATGGATGCGCACACACAGGCATTGGTAAGCGATATGCGAACCCAGCGGGGTGAAATGCAGCAAATGGGCCGAAGCCTGCAGGCGGGCATGAAGGCAACAACAGGGGAATGAGTAATGGCGACGCACGTGTGGGAGCAACGAGCTGGGAGGGGGTGCAACGGTTGTCAGGCCCGCAATGGAGGCGGGTGAGGGCAAATAATTCGGGAGACGTGTTGGGCGAGAAGCGTGGAGGTGATGGAAACTGTGACGGTGACGCAAGGGGAAAAACTAATCGGGGTGACGGTCACCGAAACGTGTGAGACGAGACACGAGGTAACGACAAAGGAAATAAAAATAGTGGAGACAAGGGAGGTAATGGGTGAAGAGGTGACTGAGTTGCCAGAGACACGGGAGATAGAGAGTGAATTGGACGGGGTTAGTGACGAACACACACACATTGAGTTAGTGAGGACGATGAGGGGGAGCTGGCGGACTGGTTAGAGACCCGGTGCGAGCAGCTGGATGGCCTCCTCCAGGAACGAGGGGAGGGAGTATGCCCCCTTGAGGCGAGTCACGACCAGGTGAGTTCGGTCGTGCTTTGCGAGTTCGAGGGGACGAGTGCTGCGAACGGTGTACGCCGAGCTTGGGGGGTATGGAGGCCCCGGAACCCCTTGTGGTGGCGCGAGTCCCCGGTGTGATTGTCCCCAGTGTGGTTGTCCCGGTGTGTGTGGTGCAAGGTGTGAGTGTGCCCCCGTGTGTGGAAGCGACCCCGTGTGTGAGTGGTGTGGTCGCGAGAGTGCCGGAGAGCGTGCTTCCCAGCGCGCCTGTGTGAAAGGGGCACCGCAGGTGGAAGAGACCACGTGCGCGCAGGAAACGGCACGCGTGTGCGAACAGCCGTGTGCGAGTGAGGCACGGTGTGTGAGTGAGACACGTGGGCGAGTGCCCCGCGTGTGTAGTGGTATGGTTTGTGTGAGGGAAATGGCACGAGTGAGTGAGCGGCCGAGTGTGAGGGAGACCGTGTGTGTGAGAGAGCGGTATGTGAGGGAGATGACGGTCGGCATGCGGGAGCATGCAGCCGCGTCTCCCGGTGTGAATGTGATGGAGTGGAGTATGAGTGTCGTGGCACGCAGGTGTGCGTGGGTGGAATGGCGACAACGACAGCGACAGAGGGACAAAAGCCGGGTAGCGGCCGTAGCTTTAACGGGGACCGCGCCGGGTTCACCCAGCGGCGAGCGCGAGGTCCGTGCTGTGCAACGCAAGAGGCCGCCACGTGCTCGCTTGCGGGAGTGAAGCCCGGTCCGGAAACGCACGCGGTGGATTTGCCTATCCCGCGATGGACAAAGTTTAGGCAGGACTTCGAATTTGGACCGGACGGGTTCTCCACGCGAGCTTGTGTTAAGCTCCAAAGGCAGAGCACATGTGTTCGCGTGGGGAGCCCCTCGGAGTGCGAGGTTTGCTTTTGTGGTGTGCAGGGTGACGTCATGGCTGCACGTGGGGTTGGAATCCGGCAGGAGGGGTATCCCTGCCGGATGGTACCGTCCAAGAGGGACGAGGTACACACGTGCAGCTGCATGACGTCACTGGCAGGTGCAAAGAGCACGAGCTGTGAGTTGCCGCGCTGGTGCTGCACGTAATTGGAAAAAAAAAATTAACAAAAGCAAGCTCGCTTTCGGGTGAACAGGATTCCCGGGTAAGGGGTGGAAGACCCCCTTGCCAGGGCACAGGATACCACTAGTTAGGGGGAAGGGTTAGTGTTAGTTAGACCGGTCTCATGGGGCAGGGGTAAGTCCTCATGGGGCCGTGGAATGGATTAGGTAGAGGGATGTTAGTAAGATTTAGGTTGGGAAAATGATTTTTCGATTTGGAGACAGTGACAGACTGTGGATGTGTAGAGGGGACGTAGCTTAGCTACGTAGTGTTAAATGGAACGTGCTGTAGTGTAAGGGACGACGTGGAGCACGGGTTAGTTTGGGGAAGTAGTGAGCAGGATGGCAGAGATTCAGCGTGAGTTGTGGAGTGAAACGAATGAAACATGTGCTTGGTGAGTGAGTGAGGCCAGCGGGTCTGAGTGTATGGAGTGATTGGGGAATGCTTGGTGCGATGAGTGATTGGGGGAGAGTAATTCCCGCCCAAGGGACCCCGGGGTCAGTGTAAAGTGAGTTAGTGGGTTAGTTAAATTGACAAAATGGAGGTCGTTTTGTTGTTGGTGGGAAAGTAGGCTCGAAACCCGTTTGGAGGGGTGCAGGAGCCCTGTTGACGGCTGGGAGCGTGGCTGCGAAAGGTGAGTATCGCTGAGTGGGTACGCCGGGCACCGGGCTAGTCGGCCGTGGTAGGCAAGGGCCCATGGGGGCCGGGATAGCATAGTGGGCACGGGTGCGCCCGCATGGTGCGGGGGCCCGGGGCGCATTAGCCGCGTGGGCAGTGCATTGGGCACGGGTGACCCTCGGAAAGGGCCCGGGAAGCCAGCTGCCACGTGAGCGTTTCAGGGGAGTTGCCAGGGAGGGCACTCCCCGGTGTTTAGGGAGCTGGTAGGCTCGGAGGCAGTGTAGTGCCGGGGGTGCCATCGTAGGAGAATCGGCAGAGGGTCGTGCCTGCCAAGGGAGCCACGCGTCCCAGCCATGAGACCGTGTGAGGGCACGGAAAGAAAATTGGGGGCGAGGCCCGAAATTTGAGAGGACACCCACACAGGCGACGGGAATCTTGGTTGTTAGAACCGAAAGCTTTAGCGAGAGGCGCTTTTTGAAAGCCCCGGGGTAGTTTAAAGGTAAATGGATAGGTAGATTAGGAAGTGTACCCCTCCGCACCATCCATCCCTTCGCTCACGTTGTGGGCCGCTGGACCCACTTTGGGTTAGATCGCTGAAGTCTGGGAGGCCATCCTGAGGCTTGAATTGGGCCTCGACGCAGGACGCTAGCTCTCCTCATTCCCCTCCGGGAAGGGAACGTAGGGGTTGGAGTAGGCTAGGTGACGGGATAGGTTAGCCGAACAAGGACAGTAAAGGGGGTTAGGGGACGATTTATAGTGGGGAAGTAAAATAAAAAAACAACAAAAAAATAAGTTTGGGGCTAAATTGGGTTTTGACAAATTAAGGGAGTGGGTATGGACAGTGACAGGCAAAGGCGATAGGTTGGGAGGGAGACAGTAGGTAGGTCCGAGCCCGCCTTCTGAGTGGCCAGCACCACCGCACTCCCTCCACCAACCTCCACTGCACGGCAGAGGCCGGCCAACTTCATCGGCAGCTGTTGTTTTGCTGCAAGGCCTGTGCCGGCCGGATCGTCTGCAGCTGCTGTGCTTCAAGGCCTGTGCCGGCCAGTTCGTCTGCCGGCTGTGTTTGCCTGCTTTTGCCATCCATGCCTGCTGCCCTCGATTCTGCGTTTGCCCCGTTCCATTTTGATTTGCCCGCCCCTTGTTCATTTCCATGCGCGCCAGGATCCGCGAGCAACAGTTTGCAAGCTGCAAGAACTGTCCTGTTGGCAGTTTCAACACGGGCCTGCAGTGGCGGCCCGTGCGCCGGTTTTCTTTTGACTTTTTCGCCTGCAGAGTTCATTGATCCTGGGCCATGGTTTAGTGTAAAATTTATAAGGTTAAGATGTATTGTAAATATGAGTGCGCCCCCGGCATGTATGTGTTAGCGCCGGCAATTTTACTTAAGTCGTCCGTATGAGTGGGTTTGTTTAGTTAGTTACTCAGCCCTCAGGTTATTTATTTTGGGACACGAATACCATGAATGTCGCACTCGGGATCCGAAGGTAAAACGTACTAGGGGAACTACACATGATGGCACACGACAATTTGACGACTCGGGACGAGTCTGTAAAAAGGGGAGGGGGTAGTGTTACGCGCTGTGGAAATTCGCATTACACCATTCAGGTCCCGTAGGTGAGGTATCTCTAAGTACATGTGTTAGTTAGCCCAAACCCGTTGTTTAGAGGGAATTAATTTGATCCATTCGGGCTGCGATCCTTTGAGTCAGCCGTTCTCTTTTTCTATTTTTTATTTCAAACAAAAACCAACAAAGGGCTCGGTGCTTTTCGTGCGATTCTTCTCTGCGCTTGGTGTGAGGGAGGAGAACCGGGGTGGGGCAGCTGGCCCCCGATTGGTGGATGCGCGGTGTGTGACGCGGCCAGGGAGGAGGAACGCCCCTCTTCGAGACCTTTCTCGAAGCGCTTCGAAGGGGGGTGGAGCAAAGAACGGGGCGGAGCGGCAGGGCGGAGCCCGGGGTATAAGATTCGGAGACGGGGGAAGCTGGTTTGGTCGATGCTCTGGTTTGGTCGATGCTTCTTGGTTGGTCGATGCTCTGGTTGGGTCGATGCTCTTGCTTCGTGGTTGCTCTGGCTCGCTGCCCGTCTTCCGGCTCGCTCGTCCTGGAGGCCGCTGGCCTGGTCTTTTTGTGGGGCAGTTCCAAGACCCCGCTGGCGGGAAGGAGCGTCCGCCATCCCCTCTCCGACTTCGTCGGCATCCACGTTTCACCCCCCCCCCCCCTCTCTATCCGCGCTGGGATAGCGCCGAACACTCCGTTCGGTGCGTCGAGTGGCCAACACGTGCAGGCGCGAGGCACGCAGGAGAGGACTCGCCTACCACGCCAGGGCACGGAGTCGCGGCCAGGCGGGACCACGTCGACGGACGTAGGAGAGGGACCGACAGCCCAAAGGGAAGTCACCTTTTTCTTTTCGGGGTTTTTGTATGGAACTTGTGGCGCTGTGGCTTGCAAGTAGAACTGTTTAAGTGTTGCCGTGTGTCGGTCTTAGTCGGTTGTAGCTCTGCGTCATCGTTGCTTTTGTCGTTCCTCCTTGCATTTGCTTTATGTGCATTCCGACTGTATGGCTGTATATGTGTGCTCTCCATGTGTCGTGTGAATAAAGTGCTTGTGTGAACTTGTTTCCCCGTTTCGCTGCGTCCTTCCTTTGTTGAATCTCCATCTTGCTTCACGTAAAAGGGTTCGTAGTGGGCTTGATACGCCCGATAATTAATTGGAACCGTCGAGGCCGACGATAACACCGCTCGTTATCCCGATAGCACGGAACGGACCGCTTAAGCGGCCCGTTCCGGAGTCGACCTACGGCGAGGTGCGATCGCCCGGTTTACCATCCGCGTGGGTACCTAGGTAGGTCGAGTTTGGCGAACAAACCCTATCCACGCGGGTGGCCGATTGGCACGATCGTTGGTGAGCCGAAAGGCCCACCCGTGACTAGCTCCCGGCGTTAGTCGAGAGGGTCACGACAGAATTGTCCGTCCGGTGGGCGACGTGCCGCGATTCGAGTCACGGAGCCGATCGCACGCCGGCGGGCGCGAATTCGCAACATTATATATATATTGTTATGAATTCTCCGCCCGCCAGCGTGCGAACGACCGCGTTTAACCGAATCGTGGCCGCTTCGCCACCGAACGTGCAATTCAGTCGCGACTTTCCGGAACAACGCCGGAAACCAGTCACGGGTGTGCTCCAAGCACACACAACCTTGTCCGCACTCTACCCGCGAGCTACACGGGTTCCGATCGCCAAATAATCGATTTACCTAATTATTCGCGCGGGTAGATTACGAGAGATTGTACCTCAGCGAGGCCTGCTTGGACACGAGCCGCTTAAGCAGCTCGCTCCGTATTGGGATAACCGGCGGGGGGTATTATCGCGAGGCCTGCTGGACCCGATTCTATTATCGGCTATTAAAAAGCCCGCTATTATTCCGAGATGCAATACGGTAATTCAATGGAGGGAAAATGACGCCGAACGAACAGCGTCAACATTCAAACAAGCACATTTATTCACACACGTATTGCAGTCAGGTATTCATGCGAGGCACGTATACAAGCATGCACATATGCAATTATACAGCCAACAAAAACAATGCAAAGGAACTACGACCGTTTATTTTATTCTTTCACACTTTACACACAGTTCTACTTAATGACTGGCGCCACAACTTTCATACAAAGAAAAGCAAGGAAAAAACCCCTCAAAGACAAGGGGTAGACTGGACCTCTCGGGGTCTTTATGACATGGAGCTTTGAGGACCGAAGGAGTCCAAGAGGCCGCGCAGGTTACCTTTCCTCGCTGGGGCGATCCGCGACGTTCCCGTCCCCACGGCAGCTAGCGTAACCGGCTCGCCGCGGACCTGCGTGATTCGGGCCCCAGCGCAACGCCTGAGAGGAACGAACGGGTCTTGCTCTTTCTGAGTTGATGCATCTCTTTAAGAACCCGTCCAGTCCCTCGCGATGCTCGGACTGTTCCAAAGCCGATCACCTCAGACCGTTCGGTCTGGTTGGCGGAGCTCTCTCCGGCTCGCACACGAACACGCAAGTCCGCGCGCACAGCAGGCTTGGCCGTGCTTCCCAGCTCGCGTCTCGCGTGGTGGAGAAGGTGGTGGTGGTTGGCGTTGCGGAGGTGGTTGGCTGGGCGTTGCGGAGAATGGTGGTTGAGTGCGTTGGCGCGTATCTCTCTCTTCGGTCTCCACAATTTATAAATATGCCGTGCGGCTACCCGAAAAATAAAAACATATGTGACTGCTACATTGAGTGACCGTGGAAATACTGCGGCCGCCGCATAATTGCTAGTGGCCGTATATTTTGGAGACCCCACGGCCGCCGTGGCAAATGTGACTTAGGCCTAAATACGCCGTGCGGCTCCCCGAAAAATAAAAACATATGTGACTGCTACATTGTGTGACCGTGGAAATACTGCGGCCGCGTATAATTGCTAGTGGCCGTAGATTTTGAAGACCCCACGGCCGCCGTGGCAAATGTGACTTAGGCCTCACTTCACCTGTCAGTGGTCATAATGTTTTGGCTCATCAGTGTATATTTCTATACGTGCATATGTATATATATATATATATATATATATATATATATATATATATACATACAAATGTATACAAATGTATACATATGTATACATATGTGTGTATGTATGCAAGTATATGTAAATATATTATATATATATACATATACATAATGTACTACATATATATATATATACATGTGGTCTGTATGTAAGGATATGTAATGTATATATGTGTATATATATATATATATATATATATATATATATATATATATGTAAGTATATGTATATATACTGTATACTGAAACGCAAAAGAAACTTACCACCTTTTAAACCTTCAAATATCAACAATAACACTGCGTGTAGTAAATGTGTGAACTTATTTGTGGACAATAGTGTCCTCACTGTCAGACAAAACGGTCACGGATGGTCACTTGAACCTTCAATGGTCACTTCATAGCACAGCTGTTGAACAGCCGTTTTGACTGTCAGTGATTAGCCAAGGGGTACGGGATGATTTTAATGAGCTGCACGTGATGTCTTGATATTGGCTTTAAAAAGGCCAGTGCAAAATGGGCATTTCAATCAACATGCCACGATTTTCAAGGGATCAACGGCAGTTTGCCTTGGGCATACTGCAAGGCGGATTGAGCTACCGTGAGGCACGTCGCCTTGGCTGTTCACACAGACGATATCGGCCCTGGTGGACAGACACCCTCCACAACTCTGCAGATGCAAGACCTCGATCAGGGAGGCCAAGATCACCACTGCAAGGCAGGACAGGCAGATGGTCCTAAGTCAGATGGCTTCAGACATTGAGGACTGAGTGGGACAGAATCCAGCAGCAATCCATCCAAAGACTGGTAGGCAGAACGCGCCAACGATGCACTGCCTGTATCCAAAACAATGGTGGCCACACACGCTATTGAAAGGGGACTGACATTGCACCCTGTGCTGTTCTGTACTGTAGAACAAACTTATGAGATGGTGTATCTTGGTCAAAAACTTGACATGTCATCAATAAAATGCCAATGTTTCAATTAGCAATTGTTGGTTTGTTTTATTTTGAACTGTTACAATTTTATTACATTTCAAACAAGTGGTAAGTTTCTTTTGCGTTTGAGTATGTGTATATATATATATATATATATATATATATATAATATATATATATATATATATTAATATATATATATAATATATATATATATATATATATAGCCTGGTGTTGGCGCAGTGGTTAGGGCAGCGGCTTGGGATCCCAAAGATCCTGAGTTCAAGCCCCGTTGGACCACTGAATTAATACACCAGGAGGTTGACTCAGCCTGTCATCCTTCCGAGGTCGGCGAAGTGAGTACCAGTGTACTGGGCCCGGTGTATGCCCCGGTTAGAATAGGTGTACCATATCCCTGTGTCGTAAGAGGCGCCAGGGTTGCGTCAGGAAGGGCATCCGGCGTAAAACCTGTGCCAAATCACTATGCGGATCATAACGGATGATCCGCTGTGGCGACCCCTGACGGGAGCAGCCGAAAGAAGAAGAAGAAGATGTGTGTGTATATATATATATATATATATATATATATATATATATATATACATATACATATATATATATATATATATAAGTATATTGTTACGGCTGTGGAAATTCGCATTACACCATTCAGGTCCCGTAGGTGAGGTATCTCTAAATACATGTGTAGTTAGCCCAAACCCGTTGTTTAGAGGGAATTAATGTGATCCATTCGGGCTGCGATCCTTTGAATCAGCCGTTCTTCTTTTTCATTTTTTATTTCAAACAAAAACCAACAAAGGGCTCGGTGGCTTTTCGTGCGATTTCTCTCGCGCTTGGTGTGAGGGAGGAGAAGCGGGGTGGGGCAGCTGGCCCCGATTGGTGATGCGCGGTGTGACGCGGCCAGGGAGGAGGAACGCCCCTCTCGAGACCTTTCTCGAAGCGCCTAGAAGGGGGGGTGGAGCAAAGAACGGGGCGAGCGGCAGGGCGGAGCTCCGGGGTTTAAGACTCGAAGACGGGGGGAAGCTGTTTGGTCGAGCTGTTTGGTCGATGCTCTGGTTTGGTCGATGCTCTGGTTTGGTCGATGCTCTGGTTGGGTCGATGCTCTGGTTGGGTCGATGCTCTGGTTGGGTGGATGCTCTGCTTCGTGGTTGCTCTGGCTCGCTGCCCGTCTTCCGGCTCGCTCGTCCTGGAGGCCGCTGGCCTGGTCTTTTGTGGCAGTTCCAAGACCCGCTGCGGCGGAAGGAGCGTCCGCCATTCCCCTCTCCCGACTTCGGGCATCCACGTTTCACCCCCCCCCTCTATCCGCGCTGGGATAGCGCCGAACACTCCGTTCGTGGCGTCGAGTGGCCAACACGTGCAGGCGCGAGGCACGCAGGAGAGGACTCGCCTACCACGCCGGGCACGGAGTCGCGGCCAGGCGGGACCACGTTGACGGACGTAGGAGAGGGACTCGACGGCCCAAAAGGGAAGTCACCTTTTTCTTTTCGGGGTTTTTTTTGTCTGGAACTTGTGGCGCCGTGTCTTGCAAGTAGAACTGTTTAAGTGTTGCCGTGTGTCGGTCTTAGTAGGTTGTAGCTCTGCGTCATCGTTGCTTTTGTCGTTCCTCCTT
>CM068955.1:103894838-103921012 GCA_035128595.1 Eptatretus atami
CTTTTGTCGTTCTCCGTTGCCACCCCCCCCCCCCCCCCCCCCCCCCCCCCTTTTGCTTATGTGCATTCCGACTGTATGGCTGTATATGTGTGGCTCTCCATTGTGTCGTGTTGAATAAAGTGCTTGTGTGAACTTGTTCCCCGTTTCGCTGCGTCCTTCCCTTTGTTGAATCTCCATCTTGCTTCACGTAAAAGGGTTCGTAGTGGGCTTGATACGCCCCGATAATTAATTGAACCGTCGAGGCCGACAGATAACACCGCTCGGTTATCCCGATAGCACGGAACGGACCGCTTAAGCGGCCCGTATCCGGAGTCGACTACGGCGAGGTGCGATCGCCGGTTTACCATCCGCGTGGGTACCTAGGTAGGTCGAGTTTGGCGAACAACCCTATCCCACGCGGGTGGCCGATTGGCACGTATCGTGGTGAGGCCGAAAAGGCCCACCCGTGACTAGCTCCTCGGCGTTAGTCCGAGAGGGTCACGACAGAATTTGTCCGTCCGGTGGGCGACGTGCCGCGATTCGAGTCACGGAGCCGATCGCACGCCGGCGGGCGCGAATTCGCAACATTAATATAATATATTGTTATGAATTCTCCGCCGCCAGCGTGCGAACGACCGCGTTTAACCGAATCGTGGCCGCTTCGCCCACGAACGTTGCAATTCAGTCGCGACTTTCCGGAACAACGCCGAAAACAGTCACGGGTGTGCTCCAAGCACACCACAACCTTGTCCGCACTCTACCCGCGAGCTACAGGGCTCCGATCGCCAAATAATCGATTTACCTAATTATTTCGCGCGGGTAGATTAGCGAGAGATTGTACCTCAGCGAGGCCCTGCTTGGACACACGAGCCGCTAAGCAGCTCGCTCCGTATTGGATAAACCGGGCGGCGGATTATCGCGAGGCCTCGCTGGACCCGATTCTATTATCGGCTATTAAAAAGCCGCTATTATTCCGAGATGCAATACGGTAGTTCAATGGAGGGAAAATGACGCGACGAACAGGTCAACATTCAAACAAGCACATTTATTCACACACGTATGCAGTCAGAGTATTCATGCAGGCACGTATACAAGCATGCACATATGCAATTATACAGCCAACAAAAAACAATGCAAAGGAACTACGACCGTTTATTTATTCTTACACACTTACACACAGTTCTACTTAATGGACTCGGCGCCACAACTTTCATACAAAGAAAAGCAAGGAAAAACCCCCTCAAAGACAAGGGGTAGACTGGACCTCTCGGGGTCTTTATGACATGGAGCTTTGAGGACCGAAGGAGCTCCAAGAGGCCGCGCAGGTTACCTTCCTCGCTGGGGCGATCCGCGACGTTCCGTCCCCACGGCAGGCTAGCGTAACGCGGCTCGGCCGCGGCCTGGTTATTCGGGCCCAGCGGCAACGCCTGAGAGAACGAACGGGTCTTTTGCTCTTTCTGAGTTGATGCTCTCTTTAAGAACCCGTCCGTCCCTCCAGCGATGCTCGGACTGTTCCAAACCCGATCACTCAGACCGTTCGGTTGTCTGGTTGGCGAGCTCTCTCCGGCTCGCACACGAACACGCAGCTCCGCGCGCGCACAGCAGGCTTGGCCGGTGCTCCCAGCTCGCGTCTCGCGCTGGTGGAGAAGGTGGTTTGGTGGTTGGCGTTGCGGAGGTGGTTGGTGGTTGGCGTTGCGCGAGAAGGTGGTTGGTGGTTGGCGTTGTGGTTGGTCCAAAATAACGATAGTAAAAGAAAAAAACGGCTACCTCAAAGATCACAGCCCGGGTGACACGAATAATTCCCTTTAGACAATGGTGGGGAAATCTATCTGAACACAGACTTATCGGCATAACTGATCTAAGGACCTATATGGTGCTCTGCGAATTTCCACAGCCGTAACAATATATATATATATATATATATAATATATATATATATATAATATATATATTATATGATTGTGTGTGTGTGTGTCAGTCACACCCTTCACTGTAAGAATACGTCTTCGCTGAGGCCGACAGTAGAAGCAAACAATAATCAACCTCCACCACCAGATTGCACAGGACACGTGAAGCACAGCGATACCTCCACCCACTGTTCAGGACGCACGCGGCGCGTTTCTTTTCAACCCATTTCTGCATCTAATAATTATATCCAATACTTTCCTTCAATCCATGACACAAGGATCAGGGTCAGCACCGTGCACACCACCGCCTGTGAAGATCGCCACGGGATAGAATAACCAAATGCTCAATGGGAGACCCGCACACAGCCTCGTGATAATTTATCATCGTGCAGTACGGGGCACAAATAGCACACCTCTTCATTCGGGTCTGCGAGCTGATTACAATGGCATCTTACCATCACTTGTACGGGAGGCGCATGGTGTTACATCTTTGTTCGGGTCTGCGCGCTGGTCACGACGGCGTGCTACCATCGATTCTTCACTCATCACCATGGCCACCAATAATCTCTTGCGGACGGAAGCCATCTTCTCGCACCTCTGCCCGACGCAGCTGCCACCAAGTAGAGGCATGCTGACGGCCGGATCGCTCGCGGCCGCATGGCGTACGGACAAAGCAAGCACATTGATCAGCGGCAACCACAGCACGGCGGGGTGCCCGACGGGGCATGCAGGACCGGCACGACCCTCCGGACAATCGCCGCGAGCACGGCCCCGGACTTCGGTGCAAGGCGATTCATATCGCGGGGTTCGGAGCGAAACCATTCCACAGCTCGGAGATGTCTGCCGGATGTAAAGTAAGGCCGCTTCCGGCATGGACAGTCGGTGTCGAGTGGTGGCCAGGGCGCAATGGGAGTGCCCGATTCGAGGTGACGACGCATCACTTCGCGGGCGTACCCCGCCCTGCACCACAGGGTCTATAAAGGATGGATGCGAAGCCGTCCAGAGAGTCAGGAGAGGCGTAAGAGCTTCAGTCGTTGTGGGTGGTCATCCTCAGCTTCCTTGTCTGGTTTTGGATCGGTCTCTGCTGCCCCGTCTTCTTCCTCACACACTCGTCGCTGGCTCCACCCACCACCGACTCCGCCTGCTTTCTCCACCTTCTCTACCCACTCGCCGCTGCTCCGCCTACCGTCCTTCCTTACGCCTGACGGTCTCGCGGTCTCTGGATCGGCGCAGACGCTTTGCCGCACCCGTAGCCAAGCAGGAGACGACGCGCCAAACTATCAAGGAGGGATTGTTCAGCGGAGCATCCCCACACAACATACTGAGTGGCACCGGTCAGTCAATCATGCAAGTATTATGAGGACCGTTAGCCTCATCTCCTCTCCATTTCTTCTCCTTTGCTCATAAATCTCCTCTTCATCAGGGGTGTGTGCGTTGTGTGTCAGTTCATGGTGCCTGTCTCGCTTAAGTTAAGAGTGTAGAATAATTATATCAGGAATAGGTCTGCTCTGTGTCTGCTGTTGTAAGTTGCTTGTTATATTGTCGCACCACACATTTCTTTCACGCTCTGCTTACACACAACAATAAATCTACCTTCACTGTGCCACATATTTTTTCCTCACCTGCCTGTAATAAATCCTTATGTAGACATGTCCCAGTTTCGTTTTTGTCTTTTCTTTCATTGATCCAAGCATGGTCCGTTATCCTAGCATAGCCGGACTTTCTCCCAACGGATCCGTTCCTTTTCGCCGGTACATTCCTTGGCAGTGTCATTCGGCTGCATCTGATCTGGTAAGGTTGACCCGGTTCGGACAAGGTACTGAGGGCGTGTTCCCCCGGTAATTAGGTCATGTGATTATTTTTAGGTAACCAGCGATCAACTGTAGACGGAGGACCCTGAGTCACGTGGTTGAGTATTGGCGTTCACGGTCGGTTAGCGACCGCAGCGTCACGGAGTTATCCGTGTGCGATGGCCTGCGATTCCGGGGAGTCTGGTGGGAACCGAGATCGCTCCCCCCCCTCCATTGTGATTTCTCAACCCGGACCCCCTGCCACAAACAATATATTGTTTGGGATCCTCCGCTGAAGCAGAGTATGTAAGCAGAGAACAATAGCAGAGAGAGAACAATATATTGTTCTCTCTCTGCCAGAGAAGAGACACAGAGAACTGCGAGACACAGAGAACAATATATTGTTTGTGGCCAGGGGTCGGGTGAGAAGACCACCGCGGGGGGGGGGGGGGGGGAAGCTATCTCGGGTTCCCACCAGACTCCTAGGATTGCAGGCCGAATCGCCCTGCACCGAACTACCGGGCCCTCCCACGTGACCAGCGGCCAGCGCCGGTCATTGCGCTGCCTGTCTGTAAGCCAGGTGGCCCCAAGCCGTACAGCGTGCCTCTGCCTGCGGCTGCAGCCTCGCCGGCGGAGAGGCGATGAGGACGCTCGCCATCCGTGGGAGACACCCGCAGCCACAGTGGTCAGCGAAGACGATGGTAAAATGCTATGGTAAACACATGCGCAGACCCGAACAAGATGTGTGGCATTCGTGCCATGCTCTGTTGTGTGATAATAAATTACCCGGGGCTGCGCGTAGGTCCACACGCCATGAGCATGCGGTCATTTATCAAAAGCAGTGGTTGCGCGGTGCCAGCCCTGATCTGTGTTCAGGAAATGAGGGAAAATATTGGATATAATTATTAGATGTAGGTTTGGGTTGAAGAAGAAGATAGATATATTTATTCGACTCAGAAATGGGTTGAAAAGAGGTGCCGCGTGCGTACTGTAAGTGTGTTAGCATTTGGTGTGTTCCTTCTATTTCCTCGGCATTGCATTGCTGCAGTGCGCCATCGTGTTGGTTATCCTTCGATCTCTTCTGCCCAATGGGTGGAAATTACCACTCGTTGCACATGTTCCATCAGCGTGGCACTTGGTGTTTTGTTCCTTTTGGTCTTCTGTGAGGACGCATTCTCATAGCAAAGGGTGCCGCCACGGGTTTCACAGGTAGGTGTCCGAGTGTAGTGCCTGCTGGCCTTGCGAGGACCCATTGCTTGATTTACCTCAGTAATAGAGAAAAAAAGAATAAATGAGTTCAGAGATATAATCAGACCTAACTATGAGATTCACTAACGCACTTGCCCCGTTTGTCCCATTAGACAAGAAGGAAGGGGCTATCTGTACGTACATTAATGAAATAACTGTCCGGGGACCACGTATGATGGATGCCATCACTTTGGAGGGATGCGGTTTCCCAGAACCACAACACTACCCCCCCTCCCTTTTGCTAGACTTGACCCGAATCCGTATAACATTCGTGTGACATTTAGTGTGTAGTTTCTCCTAGTACATTTTACTATGGATCCCTGAGTGCGACATTTTAAGTACATGTCCCAAAAATAATAAACCTCGTGCTTGTGCTATCTAAAATCCTTATGCTATATTTTCCAGTGAATGAAACCATTTATGGATGGAGTGCAGCAGCAGGTGATCACGTAGCATGGTGTCTTCAGGCCCGACATGGTCCTCTGTGTTTTGTTTTGTTCTTCCTGGCCTACTGGAGGCAACTACCCGAACACGCAGGCACACGCCGTCTCACAGTCCATTTGAACTGCATTTTATCAACAAAAAAAAGATGTCCAGGCTGCGCAAATACAGTTCACGGTAATGCGGCTGCCTGCATGGCAGTCCTAGCAAACACTTCACAACAGATGGTCCTGGTGCACATGCAAGGTTCAGTGATATGACAAGGAACATGGTAAGTGATGTCAAAGGCAACAGCAAATAAAGGCATGGGCAAGGTATGGCAAGTGAACTCAAAGCAAAGCATGGCAAATGCAGACCAGGTTAGGTGCAGTAGGTCCGGCATATGAAGCTGGCCGGCCTCGGTGTGGTCTCGTGGAGTTGTGGAGGAGTGGGTGGTGTTGGCCGGCGTCGAAGACGGTTCACTCCTGCTCTACGGTCTCCCCCCATCCTATTGCCTATGCCTTGTCATTGTCATACCCCACCCCCTTCAGGTTATAACAAAAAAATTAGATTTAGAAATTATTATTATTATTATTATGTTTTTTAAATATATGTGTCCCTAACCCTCTTATCGTCTGTGTTCGGCTAACTGTCCTAACCGTTCTATTCCCAATCCCTAAGATCCCTTTGAGGATTTTGGGCAAGAGAACATGCAAATCTTGGCCAAAGGTCCAATGTAGCCTCAGAATAACTCCCACAGGTCTCAGCATTTCCACGATGAGTCCAGTGGCCTACGAACAGTGAAGGGATGGATGGTCAAAGAGGTACAACATTTTCATGTATTCAAGCATTTATAAACTTTTAAACTGTCCCGGGGCTTTTCAACATGCCTGTCTCTTTAAACTATCGTTCTCGCAACCACGATTACTGTCGCCTGTTGTGGTGTCCTTGTTAATTTGGGGCCTGGCCCGCAAATTTTCGTCCGCTGCTCTCGCACCAATTTTGTGGCTGGGGCACGCGGGCTCCCATTGGCAAGGTCTCCCCACCTGCCGAACTCATTCTTCAGCACCCCCGGTCATGAGGCTGTCTCCGGCTACGTACTCCTCCCCAAGGTGGAGAATGGCCTCACTGGCATTTCCCGTCGATGCCCACATGCATTTTGGTACTCCCGGTCCCCTTTCCCTGGGTATCCGTGCCCATTAATACTCTAAATCCTCGGTCCCTTGGACCCATGGCCTACTTCTGGCTGACTACTCCGGTGCCCGGGGTGCCCTCTACCAATACTCATATTTCACAAGCCACGCTCCCAGCCGGTTAATCGTCTCCTGCACCTGCAAAATGATTCATGCCTTCGTTCAACCACCAACCACAAAACGACATCCCTTTTGTTAATTTAACTATCCTGCCAACTAATATTACACTAACCCCGGTTCCTTGGTGGATTCACTCCTCCCCCCAATCATTCCTTCGCACCATGCATTCCACATTCACTCCATTTATAATCGGGCCCGCTGACCCGCATTCACTCATCATTATTATTTTACTCACACCGACGCTCTACTACGTAGCTACGTCCCCTAACTAACTCGTGCTCCCTGTCATCCCATAATTGAATGCACATTCCATTTCACTATGTCGCCTAATCTACGTCCCCACTATACATTCCATATCTGTTCCATGTTTCCAATCCATTCTAAATTCGAGCCTAATTCCCCCAAACTGATGTTCCCGGGCCATGGATGGAGGACTGCTCCTAATGCCCCCATAAGGCCGCGTCTATCTAACGCTAAACCCTTTCCCCAAACTCGTGCTCCTTGGCCCGGGGACAAGGATACTCACTACATCCTCGCTGGGCTTTGTCTACTCGCGGGCAATTCTCGGTGAGCCTTACGTCTCCATGGCGGTGGTCGACAGTGCAGTCATCCCTTCGGTTTGGCTGACCCACGTGGGCGTAACGTCGCCCTGTTAATCACATTAAATGCTTGCATTGGCTGTCGGGCTATCTCCACGTGAAACGCCGTGTTTTACACACCCGCCATTCATGCTGCGGATCCCTTACTGACATCGCGCGCATCGGGATCACCACGCGAGCTTCGCTACACCCACTCCTACCACGCACACGAGCTGTCTGTGGTTCACGTTGCCGCTTCCATTCATGCCGCATGTCTCGCGAGCACCACTCGCGCCCGCAGCACTTCCAGCCTCAAACATGGGGAAAATGGCGGAAAATATTTTTTTCCATGGGGAAAAATTTTTTCCAGATTCATTTTAATCCTCTGTTCGCTTTCCTTTTAGCCGTCCGCACTCCGGTAATGTACCCGGTGCAGATTCGTTTCAACGCCGGCTCCCCTGAAGCCATAGCACATCAAGCAAATGATCCGCCGCTTGGACGATTTTCCAAGCACGGACCGCGCACACTCTCGTACCTCGTACGCAAAGTCCCATGGAGCCGCGTGCTGTTTCCAAAATAACTTTTTCCCCGCTCAGGAGGCTCGCCAATCCCATTCGTTACACAAAACCGCTACTCCGTCTGGGTCGATGCGTATCCCGGTTCTCTCCCGTGCACTCACCCCTTCCATGTTATTCTTGTTCCGCACACATTCTGACAAAATCATACAGGGACTTGTGTTACCCCTTGAGATCCCTGGGCTTCTACCCCCCAAAACTCGGCATGTACCCTTTTGCATTATGCAACCACTCCACCTCGCACAGACTTACTGGACTCACCTGGGCACGGTCTATATCGAGGGAGTTGATGAAAAACTGTCTGGGGGACCACTGTATGTTTGCGATGCCATTGGTGTTGGAGGGGATGCGGTTTCTAGAACCGCAACAATACATACATACATACATACACACACATACACACACACACACACACACCTTTATAAGGAGTAGAGGCAAGAAAGGTCTTGGGCCTTGACAACAACACAGACAGACAGACAGACAGACAGAAACAAGGTGAAGGGACAATACAAATTATAATGTACAGGATTAATAAACTCTAACTTGGATATAATCCACATTCAAGCTAGAAAATCAACTTATAATGAAATTAGATACAAAAATGTTTTTGTGATGCGAGACAACTTGATGAAGCACAACACTGAAGTTGGCTTCCAGGAGCACTGTCTTAAAGTGTGGACTCGCTGACACCAATATACGCATATGCGCACACAGATTAAAATATCTTCTACTGTCCTTTGGGAACGGGTAAAGTTAACAATCCATTAGCTTTCCAAAAATTACGATGGAAGTCAGTAGTCTTGCCATTCACATCGGTGTTCTCGTTCCGAGGAGATCAACGGTAGATACGCATACCGCTGCATTATTTACCAATACTGGAAGTGACACTTGGGCAGAAGGAATTGACATGAGGATGCAAGCCGCTGGATAAGGATAGTCCGTGAACAAGCCAAAAAAAAACTTATCAGCCTAATCAGGAGCAGATCATCTACAAGAGCTTTTCACACCACCAAAAAAGAAGAAACACAAATCACGAACAACAGAAACTGTTCTATTCCTCGGTGGCGTAATGGTCTAGAGCGTCCACTTCGAGTTTGGGAGGTCAGCGGTTCGAGCCTGACCCCAGGCAAGTCAATACCAAAGACTTAAAAAATGATATGTGCTGCTTCCTTACTTGATGCTCAGTATTTAAAAAATGATAGAGCATGAACAAACAACCATAGGTTGGGAACCATAGTGCAGGCTTGATGGCCCTAATACCTCTCCCACATTTAAGTTCCTTTTGACCGGGGCGTAGTGGCGTGCGCCGTGTAATCCGGCTAACTCGGAGGCTTGGTTGGAGGATTGCTTGAGACGGGTGCTCTGTGCTGGCCGCCCTATGAGAGGGTTTAGGGCAGCCCGGAATCATGGCGAAACCCAATCCTTTATCCCTGTGTCGTAAGAGGCGACCAGGGTTGCGTCAGGAAGGGCATCCGCGCGTAAAACCTATGCCAAATCAGTATGCGGATCATAACGGATGATCCGCTGTGGTGACCTCTAACGGGAGCAGCTGAAAGACGAACAACAACATTAAGTTCCTTTGAAGAAAACTCATATTTTCCTGAAAATGTAATTATCTTCTGAAAATTTCAGATGAAAGTAACAGCGAATAAAACTGGAAAAGAGGGTGAGACGACAGGAAAATAAACTTATAAAATAAGTAGTCGATGAGCTCAACAGCAGAGATTGCTATTAGCAACTGATTGCCCATATTCAACAAACTTTCTGCCAAACATTATTTTCTCCATCTTATTTTTTACCCAGATTTAAAAAAAAAGAAAATTAAAAAAAAAACCAGAGCAAGGGATGTTGGGTTGTTAACTGCTTTAGTTTTGTACCATTGTGATCAACTACAAAATACGTGCGAAATAGTTGATACAGCTCCTAACTGGATATATCTATTTCTCTCCCAACATACCTGTCCAGCCCTGCGTGTTCTCTGCACCAACATCGGCATCGTGACGAAGCAGAACCCGTGCAGACTCAAGATGTCAAGGCCACAGCCAGATGGAGTGCTGTACGGCCGTGTGGATCACGTCTCTCCAAGTTCCTCCTAGAAAAACATGGAGAAGAATCATGCACAATCCGACTCCTTCACAATGGACTCGCAGAACGAAAAACCTGACACTCAGAAGTGTAAATGAAACACAAAAAGGAAACATCAAACTTAACCACATAATAAATTAGCTTCTAAAACAAAAAATATATTCGTTCTTCTTTCGTTTGTATGCAGCACAAGGCTGCGGCGGTAGTATCAATGGATGAGGGTTGGTTGTGCTGCTGATGCATTGCCCTCTCCGCTGGTCAGGGCAGGAATTTGAATTTGGCCATGATGCTGCGATAGCTCGACTAGTCTTTGCAAAGGACGCCATGGATACTTAACATCCACCAATGAATGCTGGTAGACGGATTTCCTGTTTAACATCCATCCAAGGGAGGGCACAGACATTGTGAATCACCCTGCCTGTGAAACACTAGGATGACATTTATTGCTGGGTCAAATTCAATCCCAAACTAGACAGCTTAGAGGCAAGCTGTGTAATTAAAGGCCATCCTTCCACCCATATCTAGTTAATTAAGTGTAAAAAGCAAGAGCCATTTCCTCATTGAAAGGACATGACAATCAAAAAGCAACACAAGATACTGTTGTAGCCGTAGGTCATCCCAGATGCCTGGTATGAAACCCCAGCAGGCCGCCGTCAACAGTGGCCATAACGGCCAGCTGGTTCGGCCAACACAGGCTGGATTACGGGTCTTTCTACCCCATTACTGTGCGGTGGGACCGTCAAATCAGCCGGTGTAAGCTAATGGATGCCGCGAGCCGCGTCTCTCATTAGCGGCCAAAGAGAGCCGGAGAGGGGCGCAGCACCATCTGGCATATAGGCGAGTCAATTGTCATTGTCAATTAATTCTTCAACGGACTTTCTCTAATCGTAAGAACGATCACAACAGTTTTTATTCACCGAGACCATGTGTATTTAATAATCACAATGATCAACACGGGGGAAGGGAAACACAAAATGAGCAATCACAGTCAATAACGAGAGAGTTCAAAGAACAAGAGAACCCAAGCAGTATTAAAGTATATACTTCAATTTTAATAAAATAATGATTTTTAAGATCGATTTTTTTTAAAGCTCTGGAAGTTTAGCACTACTAAAGCAGTGTATACACATCCTTATGTACACTGTAATAAGATGACATTGAGTCACAGTTCAGGAGATGGAGGCTTTATGATCACCATAGAACGTAGCCGTCAACGGCATCAACATCGCCATATCAACATCGTACATCCTCTACTTCACCCCGATACTGCACCCTCTCACAAGCCACGTCCACTTCCCAGGGGCTGCGCTTGACAGCTCCAATTACATACACCACCTGATATAACATCTCCAAGTACTGCAAAACTGGAGATTCTTGTAAGTATTATTGAAGGCCAGTTGTTGTTTCTCGTGTTCAAGGAATAATTCAATATAAATAAAGGTTAAAGAGGTTTAAAGGCGTATAAATAAATTAATTGCAGGTTTCACTGCTGTTTTTCCCAGTGTCTATTACATCCCCCTATCCAACATGCTACATTAGTTATTCGTGCCTGTTTTGAATCCTTTATAATGTCCTTAAAAACAATGTTTCTGTTTGGAATGATTTTCACTTTTGTTTTGCTGGCACGCAGGCAGACAGAGTAAAAGTATCATCTCTCTCCTCTTCTGCGCATGTGCGATCGAAGACGAAATTCAGACCCAAAATCCTGTAAATGGCAAACTAGTCTTCCTATTGATGTTCAAAATATTAACCTTCAATTTAAAACAAGTTGTTCCTCGATCATAAAATGACGATCATAAACTGATAAGACAGACAGACAGACGGACAGACAGACATGAACCAATTGCTTAACCCCGCTTATCGCTTCCTGTGCGCAAAATAATACATGCAACCACTTAACCCTTACCAGAATATGCATCCACAAACTAACAAACAAATACAGAACCTTAATTACCGATGCCTTATTGGGCCCCATCATGCACACAATGATAGAGAGACAGAGGGAATCACGAGACAAGAAAATATCCCCCCAGCACTGTCTGTTAAGACACCGCAGGAAGATGTAAAAGGCAGGTCCTGACTGCTCGGTGGGGAATGGCCACCGCATCTCGTGCGCTCAAAGCTCAGTAGGAGGGAGAGGGCATGGCACCGGCCTGGTGGGTGGCTTTCTGGCATGGCAGTTTCAAGCGAATTCATTGCACCCTTCCAAGCCAAATTCGGGCAACTCCTTTGCTTCCGCCCACCTTTATAGCCACTGCCACGAATGTCCACCAGGTCAGGTCAGGTTTGGCAGCATGCGCCAGAGCAGCGCATCGCATGTGACCTCTTTCCGCTGGAGTTCCAGGGGCCTTTGTCGGGGCCATCCCATTCTCCTTTGAGATGCTGATCAACCTGCTGCAACCACGAGGCACGTAGTCAGCCAATTGGCCTCCTCCATCACAGGCTCCCTCGCTGAAGAGAATCTGGTGAGCAGGATCAGTGTCAAGAAAATGAGCCCACATGTCCATACAGCCGCAGCTGACGCTTCGGACTATGCAGGTAACAAATCTCATTTGAGTCTTTTCAGCAACCGCTAATTGGACACAAAGTCCAACCAACGATAGCCAAAGATTCTCCGAAGAGACCTTGATACCAAAGGAATAAAAGTCTCCGTCTCAGATCCCTGGTCAGAGTCCAAGTCTCACATCCGTAGAAAAGACCGGAGCACCAAGGACCTGAAGACTTGGACTTCTGTCCTCCTGCACAGGTACCGACAGCACCACACCCCAGGTCCAGTGAATCCAAGACTCCCCAGGCCGGACCCAGATGTCTATTGAGTTCTGGCTCACAGCCAGAAAAGACATGAATATCACTGCCAAGGTAAGTGAATCTCTCGATGAAATCAACATCCTCACCACAAACAGATACAGACAAAGACAGCAGCATCCAAGATGTCATTTAAAGCCTGTATCTTAGTTTTGACCCAGAAAACCCGTAAACCCAGTGGCTCCGACTCCTCATTCAGCACCTGGAGGGCCCCCAAAAGGATCTCCAGAGTCTCCGGCAAGATGACTGCATCATCTGCAAAATCAAGGTCAGAGATCTTGACATTCGCAAACAACGCATCGCAGCTTGATCTCTCAGACATCCACCCCAGAATCTAGTCCATACAACGCTTGAAAAGTTGTAGGGCCAGTATACACCCCTGACGAACTCCAGTAACACTGGAAATAAGTCGGAGATGGTATCACCACATCTCACAGCACTCTCAGTACCAGAGTGAAGTTCAGACATCAGATTGATCAGTTTTGGTGCCACCCCACAAAAACTAAGAACCTCCAGAGGCATCCCTGAGACCGTGAATCGAATGCTTTGCAGAGGATCAACATACGCTGTAAGCAGCCCCTGCCGAAACTTTCGCGTCTGCGCTCGGTGAGAACCCGAAGGGTAAGGATACGTTCAATTGTTGTCCTCTTTGGTGAAAGCCTGACTGCTCTAGGCACTGGTCTGAAGCAGATGGTGGCGAACCCAATCAATAATTCTCTGAGCAAAGACCTTTCCGGCACTGAGAGCAACGTTACCCGTCAGTAGATGTTTCAGTACCTGGCGATCACCCTTCCCTTTCCCAGAGAGGGACAAACAAGGCCCCTCTTTCAGTCAGTTGGGATGATGCCTGTGTTCCAGGTAGAGCACAGAACTGCATGCAATGACTGGAGTGCAGCTTTTTCACCAGCCTTGAGAAGTTCAGCATGGATGCCACAGATCCAGGAGCTTTACCCAATTTCAAACTGGTTCAACACAGCCTGTGTTTCCACAAATGAAGGTGGACCACAGTTGATTAGAGCGGTCAGAAAAAGGATCGTAACACCCCTGACATCCAACTCAACAGCTGGTGGATCAGCCTTGTACAGCCGCTCAAAGTAACCAGTCCACGGGCCTTTCACTTCAGACTCCTCTGTCAAGAGTTCTCCACCCTCCACTCTAACTGCAGTGCACCGAGACGGGCTTGGGATTGAACACAATGCGCAAATTCTCCTGTAAAGCAGGACGAGAATCACTTGACCACAGGTGGTGCTTTACTCCCTCCACAGATTCTCGCACATAGGACTCCTGTCCACCCTCAGCGTACGTACAGTTTTATGCTTCAACTCCCTGAACAGCTCAGCTCTGCCATCAAGACTGGCCCTTACAACTCTGCGTCAATGGTATCCAGTGTCCTTGAGACAAAATTATTCTTCGCCCCACAGTGAGTTCCAGACAATCCACCGGCACTCAAGAATGGTGGTCTTGAAGCGCGCTCCCAACTCTTCAGGATTCGCCAAAGTACTCAGACTCCCCAAATCCCACTCAGCCTGTTCGCAAACTCCTCAGCTGCTCTCTCATCTTGAGCTGCCAACATCCAACCTAGTGTGGTATGGTACCATTCTCCCAGATTTAAGCTGTAACTTCAGAGTGCTACCACAAGCCTGCGGTTGGCATTGAGGAACTGAGCACTCCGGTAGACCCTGCAGTTCTGGATCATCCTCCAGCAACCATCAACGAGCACACGGTCAATCTCCTTTGCCACACACCAGCGTTGGAATTACTAAGTTTCCAGTAATGAGCCTGTGTGTGCTGAAACCATGAAACAGCCCCCTAAGTCCATGACTTCTTCAAAGTCAAGAAACTAGTGCCTATTCTGGCTCACAGTTCCAGAACCAATGGGACCAACACGTGTTCTCGTAACCATCCCTATCAGTTCATTCGATGCAATGAAATTCCCCAAGACGAGAAGAGTATCTCGCCAGGGCAACTGATCAACCACAGATTTTGAGCGCGGCATAGAATGCGTCCTTCATGGTGAGATTACTCGCCTCAGTTGGAGCACATACAGAGACCAGAGAAACTAACCCTGAGTCTCATAATACGCTCGTTGACCGGTGTTACCTCAATTACCATTGGAATCAGCTTAGTGGGCACAGCTGCAGAAACTGCTTGGGCATAGTAAACTATCAGAGCACAGACCAATAGTAGGTGCAACCATCCGCCATGATTTCACCACTATCGGCCTCCGAACCTCAAGTGTGCTGAATGCCAATGTTCAAATGCTTGAGCTCAGATGATAACAGAGAGGTGATTCATCCTCTCTTAGTGATAGGACCATTTACAGACACCCAGCCGAAGGAGACCGCCTCAGCGATAACCAAAGAGACCCACCGTTCTGGTATACGACACATCACCACTCCAGAACACACACAACGCAATCTAACCCGAGAAGGTTACCCCATGGTTTCCCCTAATTCATCAAAAGAAGTGGGGTTCCCAAAGGATTTGCTCCATATCCCATCATCTCCGCGGTGAGCCTTGCCCTGGCAGAGGACAGCGCAGAGGAGGTACTTCCACAGAGTGGCGTTTCTAATTTTCTTTACAGTTTCGATGTCACCCATTATGTGCCATTCCCATCCCCCTCTCACTCACCATGCCAGGGGTACCATGATTGGTGGAGGACCTCACCCCCCTTTACTTGTCACCTCGGATGCGCCTCCCTGGAGTGTTGTGCACAGGCGCAGTGACATTTCCCACCTTACGAAGCGTCCATCTAAAAAGTAACCGGCGACTGAGCCTGCTGTGTGCCTCCACTTACACAACTTGAATGAATGGCGTTCGTCACAGTACTTTCGGCAACATTCCAGCAATAAATATGATTGGCTGATGGTGACTGCTGGCTCATTGTGTACTTTTTTACAGGTCGTGCTTTACACGATTGTCTCGTCTGAGTTTGTCGCGTTTATGAGTCGTGAGCAGAGAGCCACATGCTGAGTTTCTTGCCAAGCTTTGACAAAACACCTTCCGAATCCTTCGCAAGTGCTGCAGCCAAGTCTTATGGGAAGAAACAATGTCACGTACACTGTGCATTTGGAATGGCGCAAGGGTTTCAAGTAGGACGTGAGGAGTTGAAGACGAAGTCCACAGTCTGGAACACCTTCAACGAGCAGGAACGGCGGACAACATCGAGCGGGTGAAGCGATGGTGCGCGCAGATCCGTGCGACTCGCGGTTGCGGATGCATTGCCTGAGGAAACTTTCCATCAATGAGGACCACTTGTCTTAGAGCATTAATCACTGAAAATCTCGTAATCACAAGTGTTCTGCGCAAAGATGGTCCCCAAGCTGTGTGTCCGAGGAACAGAAACAGCAAAGAGTCACTGTCTGTCAAGACATTATTGCAGCGCCTCTGAGGACGATTCCAGACCTGCTCAGGATAAGTCATTATTGGCGATGAATTACGAGTATATTCGATTACGATCCCGAGACCAAACGGTTAGAGTGTCAGTGCGAAAAGTCCGGCATCACCAAGACCAAGAAAGCCAGGATGTCGAAGTCGAAGGCAAAAGGGTGATGCTCATCGCGTTTTTTGACATCAAGGCATCGACTTTCTACAACAGGGTCAAACAGCGAAATCAGATATGTGTACAAGGAGACCTCCGGCGCCTTCATTGAGACAGTCGGGACAAGAGGAGGATCTGTGAGGAGAACAACGCCTGGGTGTTCCACCATGACAAGCTCCTTAGTTCCGGGAGCCAAACCCCCAAATTTTAGTGAACTGGTTTGTCGGATAAAGTTTTTTTCTCTCTTGTTTATGGTAGTCTAGGCTTCTTATTCATTGAATCAGGGGGTGCCAGATGACTATCCCTTGTAGTTTAGGGAATTTTAGCAAATTGTAATTGACCATCTGTGAAAAATTGTTACCAAAAAATTCTTTCACTAACGGTATTCACTAGGTGTCTTACTAAATTTCCTATCAATTAGTGCAAACCCAAATCCTTGTGGAAAATATATGGTGGAAGCAATCAAAGTTCGGAGTGCTCAGAGGGCTGCGCGAAAAAAAAATCGGAAAATATAACTTTTGCCAATAATTGAACTTGTGGGATGCTAATAGGGTTTTTGGGGTGCTGAATTGATTCCAACCATTAGATTTGAGGAAAAAATGAATCCCTGGCCGTAAAATATTGGCATATGATACATTTTAGATATCTCAGACTGTTTTTGTGGCTAATTTGGCTCAATGATCAGATTGTTCAAATGTGCTTGAATCAGGATACAACATTTTTGACTCTGGGCTGCAAAGTCATTACAGCTAGTTTATCCAGGCAGGCACCACAGCAGGAACACATCCTCTCAGGCGGGGCTTATGCCAAGAGCCATTCGGTTTCACCTTTCCTGCATCTGCAGAATGCCAAATTCGTGGCTGAGAGGTGCTTTCAGTGAGCAGAAGTAAGAAAACATGGAGGACTTCATCAGGACTGCAAAAGATGAGGACAACAGTAATCAAAATTATGTAATCTAACATATGCACCAAGGATAGTCACTGTCTCGAGGAGAGGATGGCAGAGAGATTGAATGATCTTAGCTGAAGGAGAGAAGGACACCAGCACTCTGGGTCTGGTAACTTATGGCAAATCGACCTCATTCAAGGTATTCATCAGGAGTGAGCGGTGTCCAGACCACACAGGTCATCTCAGCTGCATCATTGAATGCCTCAAACCCTTCGCAAGCAGCGGAGCCACCATCAGTACGCCAAAGGAGCAGCTGTATGTACAGCTGATGCATCAGTGACAGGGAGAGTCCCATATTCCAGGAAGCTCTAATCTAAGAAATTCACTTTGTACGGCAGCCCATGTAGTCAGGTCTCAGCCAATGAATGCGTCCGCGCACATGGACCGACATCACGATTAGTAAACCACACCTCATGTGTGAGGGCAAAATCCTCCGGTGTGGTCTAAACAGTGAGGCCGCTTTTCGGAATGATCTTCTCATTAAGTCTTGGCGTTCAGACTCTGAACCACTTCTCGTTCATTCACCAAGAGCTTGAAAGAAGCATTGGTCAAATGTGGGGTACCTGTCCACACCGCGTTAAAAGATCCCAAATGAGAGAGATAACCGATGCTGTCAACACCATAGTTGGGTGGCTGGAGGGAGGTCAACCCTTTCGATGCCACACGGACAAGAAGGACTCTGGTTGTCCTTCTCAACTGGGTTAAGCAGCACTTCCCGAAGACCAAGTCAACTTGCTGATCAAGCAGAAGAAGTTGTCAGAGCCATAAGGGCTAAGATGGATGGAGAAAACTGTTGTGGATGCCAATGGGTAACAAAACACAAGCGTCAAATCACTTGCAAGCCTCAGATTGGACCCAAAGTCAATGGCGAGAAGCTGGTCATTGACTTCACTGAAGCCTATCAAAACCGCCTCATTGTCATCCGTGAGCGTGAAAGCAAGACCAAAGAACTCTGCGCTTTGAGGTTACGCAAAAACCGGATGTCTCTGTTTACAAAAATCAAAAGTTTGCGAAAGCAGACAAGGCTGCCCTTAGCAAAGGTCCCTGAAGGCATGTGTGGCACCTGATCGAACAACCCCCTGGGCACAAAGCCTTGTGTTGATGGTGGGTGGCTCCTGCCACAAATGTTCAAGTGGGAGGCTAACCTACTGAAAGGATGTTGCCGAGAGCTACTTTGGTTTGTGAAGCTCCATGGGAGCCATCGCCTCCGGATAAACGGTGGTCTTTGACGGATTACGCAGCTCCACCAAGGACCAGACCAACTTTGAGACGAACAAAGAATGCATGCTGTGACATTCAGTTCGTCTGGATTCTCAAAACATCATCATTGCAAGAGAAAAGTTCTCGATAACAAGAACAACAAGCGCCCAGCTCGTTCTTGCTCCTTGCCTGAGCACATTTAGGTAGGAATGGAATCAGTGTACAGGCAATGCCTCCGATGAATGCCGGACACCTCCATCGTCCGCCACAGCTCTAGCAGAGGCAAGGAGAGTCCCCTGGTCGAGTGTAGGGCTGAGGAAACAGACGTTCCCTGGTTATGCTGATTCATTCATGTTGCAGATCACATCCGATCTTCCTCACGACAGCCAAAGAAAATCTTAGATGTCGG
Source organism: Eptatretus atami (assembly GCA_035128595.1). Taxonomy (NCBI): domain Eukaryota; kingdom Metazoa; phylum Chordata; class Myxini; order Myxiniformes; family Myxinidae; genus Eptatretus; species Eptatretus atami. The sequence goes on from CM068955.1 coordinate 103,913,637, forward strand.
AAAGATCCGGGACCCCTCCCAGAGAGTATACCGGAGGTATCTCATGCTCTCTTTGCACAGCTTCTCTGGCTTATAACAGTGTCTGCAAATTTTGGGTTTAGCAAACACAACTTTGCTAAGCAAGCCTCTGCAAGACTGATGAAGCAGAGGAAGGGCAAATGGACGTGTTTATGACAATCGAGCTGAGGAAAGTGATATCATTTAAAGCAGGGGTGATCTATTTTCATAGCTCATGTTCCATGAAACCTCTCCAAGGACTTAGACTGCAAGTCGACATCTCCAGCAAGCGAGCTCTACTACGGAGCAAAAACCTGAGAAACTCCCCCCGACAACAGGAAGCTGCAGCACAGCACTCTCTCCGCAGCTTACCTCCGAGACTAGAGACTGGCTGCATGCTTGCAAAGTCCATCGTTTGATGGCCCGGGGACTATGGATGGCAAACTCACTGAGCAAGGATATGCACCAGCCTCCTGTTCTACAGGACCCCATTGCCACCAGACTACCTCCTGACGTTTGCCAGCTGCAACTGTGCGGGGGACTGCAGCGTCACTCAGGTTGCTGCTGTAAAAAAGCAGGAGTCAAGTGTATTTCTGCTTGCGGGCATCTGTCATGGTAACTCTTGCCTGAACATAAACCAGCTGGATGACAAGAGGGAGTGCAGGAGATTACTGGGAGTTTTGATGAATAAGGTTGTTAAAGCTGATGAAGCAAACATTTACCATGAGCCACAGTTATGTTAAATAATGTCAATTAAATACATTTTATATGGATCAAGGAGTGTTTTTTCTCTCAAAAATAATGGTTCGAATCAATTCAGCACCCCAAAAAACCCTATTTAGACATCCACAAGTCCAATATTGCGCAAAAGTTTAATTGTTCCGATTTTTTCGCTCAGCCCTCTGAGCACCCGAACTTTGATTGCCTCCCCAGAATTTTCCACAAGGATTGGGTTTGCACTAATTGATTAGGTGTTACTTAAACACCTAGATGAATACGTTAGTGATAAGAAATTTTTGTAAGCAATTTTTTTCACAGGATGGTCAATTACAAATTTGCTAAAATCCCTAACTAAATGCGGATTGCTAAGCAAGCTCCAAAACTGAAGAAGTTGCTGCAAGTTGAAGTTTTCTCGGAGGAACACTGGTGATGCAAGATGTCACTGATCATAGATGGCGTCAGCCCTTTTATGGCCATACATTGGCCAGCAGATGGTACAGTAGCCAATTTCATTCTGTAAATGTCAAGAGTCCATTTAACTTCCTACCTGACAACAGTTGATGTCTACCTCATCTTTGTGAGTACCATACACTACAGTATTAAGTCTACACGGCGTAGATGGCAGGGAGACAGGTCAGTAGAAAACATCATCTCCATCGGACTACAAACTGCCAGCTCAAAACGTCATCTTGTCATTCTGTTGAAAAACAAGAAAAAACCATCCAGCTCATTATGGCGACGAACTTATCAGACAGGGCTTTCCATCAGAGAGAGTACACAAGGGCACAGTTGGTTTGTGCAGGAGAGGACCCTTGCCCTATGAAGTCAGCATGGAAGAATAAGGAGCGAGCCGGTTCGATCTAGAGACCCATCATGAAGAGGCGATATCATAATTATTCACAAGTTCCGCACTGTGTCGGACTGGCCCGCCAAGATCTCTGTGATTTGGATGATACAGACGTCTTTGTATTGCTACTACATCACTACCAAAATGGGGGATGCAAGTTGGCATGGACTATGGAATCTCCAAGGCAAGGAAAGGGCAATTTGTTGACATCAAATCGACATTTGGCGAGGCCAACCAGAAAGTTGTGAAGAACCTGTATCGGAGACTTCTGACGCGATCTATGCTAATTCATGCGAGATTGCATAACATGGTGTCTGCTATCAGGATGGACCAGTGCGTGTTTACCTCGGTATTGAAAGGCAAATAGTCAAAGATCCTGAAAGGTGATGGGACATGGACTTATCAGCCATAGGAAATGTTTATGCTCAATCAACAAGTCATGATCATAGCACTCGCTTCGTTTCAGCTTTGCTTATGGCATGAAGCGACAGGCACAGACATGTCCAACACAAGGCTGCTTGTATGGGTAAAAAGAATTGGGAAGGGTCATTCGTCTTCCCCTAACTTGGCTGGCTCTTCCACCAAGAGAAGCATTCATTGGAAAATGTGAAGAGGGCCCATTTCCAGACAAATTTATATGGTGAAATCCTAGTTTCTAAACCCTCCACCACTGAACCCAGAAGACTTTGGATGGAAGTAGGGACATAACTAAACAAATCACTTTGCCCAACTGCTCTACCGGAACAACCACAAACCTGCCCCTGATTTTCATATTGGAAATGATCCCAGATGCGGCTGTAAAAGGAACCCCTGTAGCTCCAAGCGATGCAGTTCGGAAATAAAGGCTTAGCTTGCACCATGTTTGGTGCATTGTTCAGTGTAGGATTGCTCCGAGCGAAACAACAGTAACCTGAATAGACCATGGGAGGTGTCATTAAACTCGGGCAATGTCAGTTCTCTACATGACAGCAATCTGCCAGTTAAGTGTTTGTAACCATGTTTTGGTCATGTGCTCCACTTCTGGGCTTTAAAGTGAGGACATTTTGAAATACACAATTGCATAACAGATGCTAGGATTTCTGAGGGCTTGACAAAAGTAGTTGAAAACGTTCATCTTATTGTCTTTCTTAGTTATTTGACATTATTCTTTCCTCTTTACTTCAGGTCTTCGAAGTTATGCTAATAGAATTTGTGAAAAATTGCTTAGATCAATGACCAGGAAAGCGGTTAATCTTGTTTTCTATTGTGCATCCATATATCATTCCAGCATTAAGCATTGTGTGAATAAATATCAGAATTCACCAAATTTGATGCATTTATGTGAATTAATAACCATGGAACGCATAGGAAATTTCCAAGTTTCCACGCGTTTGGGCGTGTCGGACATGAAGGGGTTAATATCAAAATTTGCCAAAAGGATATCAGCTGGCACCCTCCTGATTCTTGATAAGCAACCCCCCAGGCTACCAGGAAACAGAGAGAAAAAAAAACGTTATCGCCAAACCAGGTTCCACCCTTGCCGCTCCTGGACTACCCTGCTCACAGTGCCCTGAGGCATCCGACATGTTTTTCTGGCGCGAGAGGAACGTGCCAACTCTGCAGCAACCCCCGCATTTCGCCAAACTTGGCCCCTTGTGATTTTTTTCCTATTCCCAAGCCTCAAGGGCGGTGATCAAGGGGACCCGATTTCCTTGATGTGGAAGGCCATCAAAGGGCCGTGACGACGGAGCTCCGGAGGATTCCAGAAGAGCCTATCTCTCTCTCGGCGTTAGTCCGAGAGGGTCACGACAGAATTGTCCGTCCGGTGGGCGACGTGCCGCGATTCGAGTCACGGAGCCGATCGCACGCCGGCGGGCGCGAATTCGCAACATTATATATATATTGTTATGAATTCTCCGCCCGCCAGCGTGCGAACGACCGCGTTTAACCGAATCGTGGCCGCTTCGCCCACCGAACGTGCAATTCAGTCGCGACTTTCCGGAACAACGCCGAAAACCAGTCACGGGTGTGCTCCAAGCACACCACAACCTTGTCCGCACTCTACCCGCGAGCTACAGGGTCCGATCGCCAAATAATCGATTTACCTAATTATTCGCGCGGGTAGATTACCGAGAGATTGTACCTCAGCGAGGCCTGCTTGGACACGAGCCGCTTAAGCAGCTCGCTCCGTATTGGATAACCGGCGGGGTATTATCGCGAGGCCTCGCTGGACCCGATTCTATTATCGGCTATTAAAAAGCCCGCTATTATTCCGAGATGCAATACGGTAGTTCAATGGAGGGAAAATGACGCGACGAACAGGTCAACATTCAAACAAGCACATTTATTCACACACGTATGCAGTCAGGTATTCATGCAGGCACGTATACAAGCATGCACATATGCAATTATACAGCCAACAAAAACAATGCAAAGGAACTACGACCGTTTATTTATTCTTTACACACTTACACACAGTTCTACTTAATGGACTCGGCGCCACAACTTTCATACAAAGAAAAGCAAGGAAAAACCCCTCAAAGACAAGGGGTAGACTGGACCTCTCGGGGTCTTTATGACATGGAGCTTTGAGGACCGAAGGAGCTCCAAGAGGCCGCGCAGGTTACCTTCCTCGCTGGGGCGATCCGCGACGTTCCGTCCCCACGGCAGCTAGCGTAACCGCGGCTCGGCCGCGGCCTGGTGATTCGGGCCCAGCCGGCAACGCCTGAGAGGAACGAACGGGTCTTTGCTCTTTCTGAGTTGATGCTCTCTTTAAGAACCCGTCCGTCCCTCAGCGATGCTCGGACTGTTCCAAAGCCCGATCACCTCAGACCGTTCGGTGCTGGTTGGGAGCTCTGTCTCCGGCTCGCACACGAACACGCAGCTCCGCGCGGCACAGCAGGCTTGGCCGTGCTCCCAGCTCGCGTCTCGCGTGGTGGAGAAGGTGGTTGGTGGTTGGCGTTGCGGAGGTGGTTGGTGGTTGGCGTTGCGGAGAAGGTGGTTGGTGGTTGGCGTTGTGGTTGGTCCAAAATAACGATAGTAAAAGAAAAACGGCTACCTCAAAGATCACAGCCCGGGTGACACGAATAATTCCCTTTAGACAATGGTGGGGAAATCTATCTGAACACAGACTTATCGGCATAACTGATCTAAGGACCTATATGGTGCTCTGCGAATTTCCACAGCCGTAACAATATATATATATATATATATATATATATATATATATATATATATATATATATATATATATATATATATATATGTGTGTGTGTGTGTGTCAGTCACACCCTTCACTGTAAGAATACGTCTTCGCTGAGGCCGACAGTAGAAGCAAACAATAATCAACCTCCACCACCAGATTGCACAGGACACGTGAAGCACAGCGATAACCTCCACCCACTGTTCAGGACGCACGCGGCGCGTTCTTTTCAACCCATTTCTGCATCTAATAATTATATCCAATACTTTCCTTCAATCCATGACACAGATCAGGGTCAGCACCGTGCACACCACCGCCTGTGAAGATCGCCACGGGGATAGATAACCAAATGCTCAATGGAGGACCCGCACACAGCCTCGTGATAATTTATCATCGTGCAGTACGGGGCACAAATAGCACACCTCTTCATTCGGGTCTGCGAGCTGATTACAATGGCATCTTACCATCACATTGTACGGGAGGCGCATGGTGTACATCTTTGTTCGGGTCTGCGCGCTGGTTCACGACGGCGTGCTACCATCGATTCTTCACTCATCACCATGGCCACCAATATCTCTTGCGGACGGAAGCCATCTTCTCGCACCTCTGCCCCGACGCAGCTGCCACCAAGTAGAGGCATGCTGTACGGCCCGGATCGCTCGGGCCGCATGGCGTACGGACAAAGCAAGCACATTGATCAGCGGCAACCACAGCACGGCGGGGGTGCCCGAGCGGGCATGCGGGACCGGCACGACCCTCCGACAATCGCCGGAGCACGGCCCCGGACTTCGGTGCAAGGCGATTCATATCGCGGGGTTCGGAGCGAAACCATTCCACAGCTCGGAGATGTCTTGCCGGATGTAAAGTAAGGCCGCTTCCGGCTATGACAGTCGGGTCGAGTGGTGGCCAGGGCGCAATGGGAGTGCCCGATTCGGGTGACGACGCATCACTTCGGGGCGGTACCCCGCCCTGCACCACAGGGTCTATAAAGGATGGATTGCGAAGCCGTCCAGAGAGTCAGAGAGGCGTAAGAGTCTTCAGTCGTTGTGGTGGTCATCCTCAGCTTCCTTGTCTGGTTTTGGATCGGTCTCTGCTGCCCCGTCTTCTTCCTCACACACTCGTCGCTGGCTCCACCCACCCACCTGACTCCGCCTGCTTTTCTCCACCTTCTCTACCCACTCGCCGCTGGCTCCGCCTACCGTCCTTCCTTACGCCTGACGGTCTCGCGGTCTCTGGATCGGCGCAGACGCTTTGCCGCACCGTAGCCAAGCAGGAGACGACGCGCCAACTATCAAGGAGGGATTGTTCAGCGGAGCATCCCCACACAACATACTGAGTGGCACGGTCAGTCAATCATGCAAGGTATTATGAGACCGTTAGCCTCATCTCCTCTCCATTTTCTTCTCCTTTTTGCTCATAATCTCCTCTTCATCAGGGTGTGTGTGCGTGTGTGTCAGTCATGGTGCCTGTCTCGCTTAAGTTAAGAGTGTAGAATAATTATATCAGGATAGGTCTGCTCTGTGTCTGCTGTTGTAAGTTGCTTGTTATATTGTCGCACCACACATTTCTTTCACGCTCTGCTTACACACAACAATAAATCTACCTTCACTGTGCCACATATTTTTTCCTCACCTGCCTGTAATAAATCCTTATGTAGACATGTTCCCAGTTCGTTTTTGTCTTTTCTTTCATTGATCCAGCATGGTCCGTATCCTAGCATAGCCGGGACTTTCTTCCCAACGATCCGTTCCTTTTCGCCGGTACATTCCTTGGCAGTGTCATTCGGCTGCATCTGATCTGGTAAGGTGACCCGGTTCGGACAAGGCGTACTGAGGGCGTGTCCCCCGGTAATTAGGTCATGTGATTATTTTTAGGTAACCGGATCAACTGTAGACGGAGGACCCTGAGTCACGTGGTTGAGTTATTGGCGTTCACGGTCGGTTAGCGTAGCGACCGCAGCGTCACGGAGTTATCCGTGTGCGATGGCCTGCGATTCCGGGGAGTCTGGTGGGAACCCGAGATCGCTCCCCCCCTCCATTGTGATCTTCTCACCCGGACCCCTGCCACAACAATATATTGTTGGGATGCTCCGCTGAAGCAGAGTATGTAAGCAGAGAACAATAGCAGAGAGAGAACAATATATTGTTCTCTCTCTGCCAGAGAAGAGACACAGAGAACTGCGAGACACAGAGAACAATAATTGTTGTGGCCAGGGGTCGGGTGAGAAGAACCACCGGGGGGGGGGGGGGAAGCTATCTCGGGTTCCCACCAGACTCCCTGGAATTGCAGGCCGAATCGCCCTGCACCGAACTACCGGGCCCTCCACGGTGACCAGCGGCCAGCGCCGGTCATTGCGCTGCCTGTCTGTAAGCCAGGTGGCCCAAGCCGTACAGCGTGCCTCTGCCTGGCTGCAGCCTCGCCGGGCGGAGAGGCGAGAGGACGCTCGCCATCCGTGGGAGACACCCGCAGCCACAGTGGTCAGCGAAGACCGATGGTAAAATGCTATGGTAAACACATGCGCAGACCCGAACAAGATGTGTGGCATTCGTGCCATGCTCTGTGTGTGATAATAAATTACCCCGGGGCTGCGCGTAGGTCCACCGCCATTGAGCATGCGGTCATTTATCAAAA
>CM068955.1:103932503-103942620 GCA_035128595.1 Eptatretus atami
GTCACTGTCTGTCAAGACATTATTGAGCGCCTCGAGGACGATCCAGACCTGCTCAGGATAGTCATTATTGGCGATGAATCGAGTATATTCGAATACGATCCCGAGACCAAACGGTAGAGTTGTCAGTGGAAAAGTCCGGCATCACCAAGACCAAAGAAAGCAAGGATGTCGAAGTCGAAGGTCAAGGTGGATGCTCATCGCGTTTTTTGACATCAAGGGCATCGACTTTCTACAACAGGGTCAAACAGCGAATCAATATGTGTACAAGGAGATCCTCCGGCGCCTCATGAGATCAGTCCGGGACAAGAGGAGGGATCTGTGGGAGAACAACGCTGGGTGTTCCACCATGACAAAGCTCCTAGTCCGGGAGCCAAACCCCCAAATTTTAGTGAACCTGGTTTTGTCGGATAAAGTTTTTTCTCTCTTGTTTTATGGTAGTCTAGGGCTTGCTTATCATGAATCAGGGGGTGCCAGATGATATCCCTTGTAGTTAGGGAATTTTTAGCAAATTGTATTGACCATCTGTGAAAAAATTGCTTACCAAAAATTTCTTCACAACGTATTCATCTAGGTGTCTACTACACCTATCAATTAGTGCAAACCCAAATCCTTGTGGAAAATTATGGGGAGCCAATCAAAGTTCGGGTGCTCAGAGGGCCTGCGTGAAAAAAATCGGAAAAATTAACTTTTGCCAATATTGACTTGTGGGATGTCTAACTAGGGGTTTTTGGGGTGCTGAATTGATTCCAACCATTAGATTTGAGGAAAAATGAATCCCTGGCCGTAAAATATTGATATGATACATTTTTAGATATCTCAGACTGTGTTTTGTGGTAATTTGGCTCAATTGATTCAGATTGTTCAAATTGTGCTGAAACCAGCATACAACATTTTTGACTCTGGGCTGCAAGAGGTCATACAGCTAGTTTATCCAGGCAGCACCACAGCAGAACACATCCTCTCAGGCGGGGCTTATGCCAAGGCCATTCGGTTCACCTTCTGCATCTGCAGGAATTGCCAAGTTCGTGCTGAGAGGTGTCTTCAGTGAGCAGAAGTAAGAAGACATGGAGGACTTCATCAGGACTGCAAAAGATGAGACAACAGGTAATCAAAATTACTTAATCTAACATATGCACCAAGGATAGTCACTGTCTTCGAGGAAGGATGGCAGAGAGATTGAAGATCTTAGCTGAAGGAGGAGGACACCAGCACTCTGGGTCTGGTACTATGGCAGAACGACTCATCAAGGTATTCATCAGGAGTGAGCGTGTCCCAGACCACACAGGTCATCTCAGTCGCATCATTGGAATGCTCAATACCTTCGCAGCAGCGGGCCACCATCAGTACGCAAAGGGAGCAAGGCTGTATGTACAGCTGATGCATCAGTGACAGGAGAGTCCCATATTCCAGGAAGCTCTATCTAAGTTCACTTTGTACGGCAGCCATGTAGTCAGGTTCTCAGACCATGAATGGTCTGGCACATGGACCGACATCACGATAGAAACCACACTCATGTTGAGGCAAAATCCTCCGGTGGTCTAAACAGAGGCCGCTTTCGGAATGAGTCTTCTCATAAGTCTTGGTTCAGACTCTGAACCACTTCTCGTTCATTCACCAAGAGCTTGAAAGAAGCATGGTCAAATGTGGGGTACCTGTCCACACCGACGTTAAAAGAGCCCAAATGAAGAGAGATAACGATGCTGTCAACACCATAGTTGGGTGGTTGGAGGAGTCAACCCTTTCGATGCCACGGGACAAGAAGACTCTGGTGTCCTTCTCAACTGGGTTCAGCAGCACTCCCGAAGACCAAGTCAAGCTGATCAAGCAGAAGAAGTTGGCAGAGCCATAAGGCTAAGATGGATGGGAAAACTGTTGTGGATGCAATGGTAACAAACACAAAGGTCAAATCACTTGCAAGCCTCAGATCTGGACCCAAAGTCAATGGCGAGAAGCTGGTCATTGACTCACTGAAGCTATTCAACCGCCTCATTGTCATCAGTGAGCGTGAAGTCAAGACCAAAGAAGCTCTGCGCTTTGAGTTAGCCAAAACCGATGTCTCTGTTTACAAAAATCAAAAGTTGCGAAAGCCAGACAAGGCTGCCTAGCAAGGTCCCTGAAGGCATGTGTGGCACCTGTCGAACAACCCCCTGCACAAGCCTTGTGGTTGATGGTGGGTGGCTCCTGCACAATGTCAAGTGGGAGGCTAACCTTACTTGGAAGGATGTTGCCGAGAGCTACTTTTGGTTTGTGAAGTCCATGGGGAGCCATCGCCTCCGGATAACGGTGGTCTTTGACGGATACGGCAGCTCCACCAAGGACCATGACCACTTGAGACGAACAAAGAATGCATGCTGTGACATTCAGATTGTCTGGATCTCAAAATCATCATTGCAAGAGAAAAGTTCCTCGATAACAAGAACAACAAAGCCCAGCTCGTTCTGCTCCTTGCTGAGACATTTAGTAGGAATGGAATCAGTGTACAGCAATCTCCGATGATGCCGACACCTCCATCGTCCGCACAGCTCTAGATGAGGCAAGAGAGTCCCCTGTCGAGGTGAGGGCTGAGGAAACAGACGTCCTGGTATGCTGATTCATCATGTTGCAGACATCCGATCTTCCTCACGACAGCCAAAGAAACATCTTACGATGTCGGAAAGATCCGGGAGGCCCTCCAGAGATATACCGGAGGTATCTCATCTTCTTGCACAGCTTCTCTGGCTGTGATACAGTGTCTGCAATTTTTGGGTTTAGCAAACCAAACTTTGCTAAGCAAGCTCTGCAAGACTGATGAAGCAGAGAGGGCAATGGACGTGTTTATGGACATCCGAGCTGAGAAAGGTGATATCATTAAAGCAGGCTGTGATCTTTTCATGCTCATGTTCCATGGGAAATCTCCCAAAGACTTGAGATTCGACATCTTCAGCAAGCGAGCTGCTACTGGAGCATAAAACTGAGAAACTCCCCCGACAACAGGAGCTGCAGCACAGCACTCTTCCGAGCTTACCTCAGACTAGAGACTGGCTGATGCTGCAAAGTCCATCGTTTGATGCCCGGACTATGGATGGCAACTCACTGAGCAAGGATATGCACCAGTTCCTTCTACAGACCCCATTGCACCAGACTACCTCCTGACGTTTGCCAGCTGCAACTGTGCGGGGGACTGCAGCTCACTCAGGTGCTGCTGTAAAAAGCAAGGAGTCAAGTGTATTTCTGCTTGCGGCTCTGTCATGGTAACTCTTGCCTGAACATAAACCAGCTGGATGACAAGAGGAGTGAGGAGAGATACTGGGGAGTTTGATGAATAAGGTTGTAAAAGCTGATGAAGCAACATTTCCATTGAGCACAGTTATGTTAAAAATGTCAATAAAATACATTTTATATGATCAAGGAGTGTTTTTTCTCTCAAAAATAATGGTTGGAATCAATTCAGCACCCCAAAAAACCCTAGTTAGACATCCACAAGTCAATATTGCAAAAGTTAATTTTCCGATTTTTCGCGCAGGCCCTCTGAGCACCCGAACTTTGATTGCCTCCCCAGAATTTTCCACAAGGATTTGGGTTTGCACTAATTGATAGGTGTTACTAGACACCTAGATGAATACGTTAGTGATAAAATTTTTGGTAAGCAATTTTTTCACAGATGGTCAATACAATTTGCTAAAATTCCCTAACTAAATGCGGATTGCTAAAGCCAAGTCCAAACTGAAAGAAGTTGCTGCAAGTTGAAGTTTCTCGGAGGAACACTGGTGATGCAGATGTCACTATCATAGATGGGTCAGCCCTTTTATGGACCATACATTGGCCAGCAGATGGTACAGTAGCTGATTTCATTGTAAATGTCAAGAGTCATTTAACTTCCTACCTGACCAAACAGTGATGTCTACCTCATCTTTGAGGTACCATGAATACAGTATTAAGTCTACCACGCGAGATGGCAGGGAGACAGGGTCAGTAGAAAACATCATCTCCATCGGACTACAAAAACTGCCAGCTCAAAAGGTCATCTTGTCTTCTGTTGAAAACAAGAAAAATCATCCAGCTCATATGCGACGAACTTATCCAAGAAGGCTTTTCCATCAGAAGAGTACACAAGGCACAAGTTGGTTGTGACAGGAGAGGACCCTTGCCCTATTGAAGTCAGCATGGAAGAAAGAGGAGCCGGTTCGATCTAGAACCATCATGAAGAGCCGATATCATAATTATTCAACAAGTCCTGCACTGTGTCGGACTGGCCCGCCAGATCTCTGTGATTTCGGATGATACAGACGTCTTTGTATTGCTACTACATCACTACCAAATGGCGGGGATGCAAGTGCCAATGACTATGGAATCTCCAAGCAAGGAAAGGGCAATTGTTGACATCAAATCGACATTGGCGAGGCACCAGAAAGTTGTGAAGACCTGTTAGTCTCTGCAATCAGCATGCTATTCAGGTATGTGAGCACAGCTGGTTACCGTGTCGTCGTGTACCTCGGTATTGGAAAGGGCAAAGTAGTCAAGATCCTGAAAGGTGATGGACATGACTTATCAGCCATAGGAAATGTTTATGCTCCAATTCAACAAGTCATTGATCAAGCCACTCGCTTCGTTTCAGCTTGCTATGGCATGAAGGACAGCACAGACATGTCCAACACAAGGCTGCTTGTATGGGGTAAAAAGAATGGGAAGGGTCATTCGTCTTCCCCTAACTTGGCTGCTCTTCCACCAAGAGAAGCATTCATTGAAAATGTGAAGAGGGCCCATTTCCAGACAATTCTATGGTGAAATCCTAGTTCTAACCTCCACCACTGAACCCAGAAGACTTTGGATGGAAGAGGGACATAACTAACAAATCACTTTGCCCAACTGCTCTACCGGACAACACTAAACCTGCCCCTGATTTCATATTGGAAATGATCAGATGCGGCTGTAAAAGCGAACCCCCTTGTAGCTCCAAGCGATGCAGTTGCGAATAAAGGCTTAGCTTGCACCATGTTTTGTGCATGTTTCAGTGTAGGATGCTCGAGGACCACAGTAACCTGAACTAGCCATGGAGGTGTCATTAAACTCGGAATGTCAGTTCTCTACATGACAGCAATCTGCCAGTAAGTGTTTGTAACCATGTTTTGGTCATGTGCTCACTTCTGGGGCTTTTAAAGTGAGACATTTTGAAATACACAATGCATACAGATGCTAGATTTCTGGGCCTTGCAAAAGTAGGTTGAAACTTCATCTTATTGTCTTTCTTAGTTATTTTACATTATTCTTTCCTCTTTACTTCAGGTCTTCGAAGTTATGCTAATAGAATTGTGAAAAATTGCTTAGTATCAATGACCAGGAAAGGGTTAATTTGTTTTCTATTGTGATCCATATATCATCCAGCATTAAGCATTGTGTGAATAAATATCAGAATTCACAAATTTGATGCATTTTATGTGAATTAATACCATGGAACGATAGGAAATTTCCAAGTTTCCACGGTTTGGGCGTGTCGGACATGAAGGGGTTAATATCAAAATTTGCCAAAAGGATATCAGCTGGCACCCTCCTGATTCTTGATAAGCAACCCCCAGGCTACCAGAAACAAGAGAGAAAAAAACGTTATCCGCCAAAACCAGGTTCACCCTTGCCGCTCCTGGACTACCCTGCTCACAGTGCCCTGAGCATCCGACAGTTTCTGGCGGAGAGGAACGTGCCAACTCTGGAGCAACCCCCGCATTCGCCAAACTTGGCCCCTTGTGATTTTTTTCCTATTCCCCAAGCTCAAGGGGGTGATCAAGGGGACCCGATTTCCTGATGTGGAGGCCATCAAAAGGGCCGTGACGACGGAGCTCCGGAGGATTCCAGAAGAAGCCTTCCGGGGGTGCATCGAAGCGTGGAGGAAGAGGATGGACAAGTGTGAGAGACTGGAGGGAAACTATTTTGAAGGGGACAAGCTGTGATTTCAATATATTTTTTGGAATAAAATTTCTGTGAAGTCAGTCCCGTTACTTTTTAGACAGACCTCGTACTTGTGCTAAAAGGCCTGGCAGACATAAAACAAAAGCCCACAGAGATGGTTTTTTTTCGACATATACACATTAGGGAGCGCGGACATAGTCTATCTATTACATATTACGATGCTTATTGAATATTACAATTATTTTACACTTACTCGAAGACATTTACTTGGGAAGGCCTGGTGTTGGCTTAATGGTTAAGGTGGCTGACTTCAGATGCTTGGGAAGAACTTGGGAGCTATCTAAACTATACAAAGCAATGTCAACCCTTAGGAGTCATTTCCACAACAATACATTTGCATCAGTTATAAAAACAGCAAAGTGCTTAAAGGAATATAGACCCAGTTAAACATACCAGAATCACAATTACATGGTCTTTCAAACTCCAGGAAGACTTATTCATGCATTATGTGAAGAGCAATGATTTTAGGAGGAATCGACAGTCTTTTAACAAAATCACAAGGCTGATATGAGGCAATGGACAAATATTTCGATATTTTAATGATGTACATTACTTTATACCTATATACAAAGCAATAAGTTGACTCAGGCTGGCAGGATATCTCACAGCCTCTTAGCAGTTTAGCCTGCATTGCAATCTCGACCTAGCGATAAACCGTCACCCTGGTTTTGTGCACGTAGGGTGATGCATCATTGTGTGCACCATCCATTACAATGACATTAAGCTGGAGGACCCATCTCGCAGCACTGGTCTTTGGTGTACATTAAAGATCGCACTGTGTCTTTCACAAAAGTAGGCGAGTTATCGCCAGTATCCTGAACAGATTATAAATTCCTGCCACCTTTCTCGTGTCCGTCTTGAACCCTGAGCAGCCCCCGGTTTCCTGTTCCTGTTTTGGGTTTCCTGTTTTGAACACCTGTTCAAAACTACGTTCGTGAGATTCAGAGTAAAAACTTTCGCCGGCTGACGACACAAACAAGCTCGACTGAGCTAAGAGTCTCGTCCTCTTAATGATGACGTCATAAAAACGAATATGACGTCATTGTGATGTATCAGGTTTGCGATAAATTATCTTGCTAATGCCCGGCTTGATTCCCGCAAACAAAATTAAACAGCTCCTGTTTCGGAGATAATGGTATCGGCGATTTCCATTAGCGGCGATATTATGACGTCAACTTTTTTCTAGGAAGAATTTCCAAAATCGGAGATGGTTACTGCCTGCGCGTGGGCTTTCTGCATATACGTGGCAAGTTTCACGAAGATCCGATGAAAACTCTGGGTGTGAAACAAAAAATGTCAAAAAATAGGAATGACGTCATAAAAATTGATATGACGCATAGTGATGTATCATATGTGCGTAATTCATCTCTGCTAATGCCCTTTCGATTCCCGCAAACAGAATTCAAAAAGCTTGCCTAGTTTCGGAGATAATTTTTTAAGCGATTTCCATTAGCGGAGATATTTTGACGTCATAACTATTTTTTCTAGGAGGAATTTTCAAAGTCGGAGATGGTTACTGTCTGCGCAGGGTATTTTTACATTATATGCCAAGTTTCAGGAAGTTTCGATGAAAACTGTAGGCTGTGAAACAAAAAAGTCCACAAGAACAACAACGTGAGTAAGACTTAGAGATCCTCCACGAGATATAAAACCTGCTAACTTTGGAAGAGAATCCTTTCAGCACTGTCGCTGGGGCAATACACATCAATATATACAAAATTTTTATTGCTGCTTATCAATTCTACAGCAATTAAGAATCCTTTACAGACCACCCTACAAGAAATCTCCGAGGGTTGGACTCTAGGGTGCACATAAATTCCACACCTGCCTTAGCATCCTCAAAGGCACTGGAGAAAAAAGCAACCTTTACAACCCTGCGCCACTCGTCCTCACAAGGTTGGTTGGCGTGTGTCTCTTGTAATATTAGAATATCAATTTTTTTCTTTCTTAAACATCTGCAACACCTCGAGGCGACGCACACAGCTGCGACCTCCATTTATGTTGAGGGATGCTACCTTCATTTATTTATTTTTAGAACTACTACGATTACTGCTCTTTGGAGTTCTTTTCCGGCTAGTGGCAAGCACTGTTCCCTCAATCCGCTGATATTAGGTTCCTGAAAATCCTATACTGCTGAGGGTTCATCGAATATAATTTTTGCAGTTTTTAAACAGCATGAAGATCGGGAAAATCCCGAATTCTAATCCTTTTTCTTGAAGGTTTCATGTTAACATTTAATAATCGTCTTCTACCCAGTATGGTGTCCCATCGTCTCTCATTGGGCACTTCTAACCACTAACTGAACAGGGTAGAAAGAGGTAACAGTATCAAAGTTACCCCGTCATTCATCTCTGGTCATTCTCTCCTGCTCAAACTATTTCTAAAATCACAAGCTCTCCCATATAATTTGAACATCAATCTCTTCATTCAGTTTAGCTGCCCACTTATACATAGCCTCTTCTTACAATCCTTCATTTTGGTTCCAGAAGGGTAGCGACTTGCAGATTTTCTCGAAGGGACTCTTCCTCCGGTTAATCTGCTCTTGTCATCTAAATCAAACACACACCTTTGCGCACACCTCAGTGACAGATTCCTTTTTATCACTACAAAGACCAAAATTCTCAAAAACCCCGCTTGTATCCTCCTGAGAGGCACGAGTATTGTCAATGTCTACATCACACTCGTACAACTCAGGCAATTCAGCGAGTGGTGCAAATGAATTAGTCAGAGTTAAAATCGGTTCCGGTTCAATTTCCAGTCCCAAAGAGGGATTCTCTATGAGAGATGCATCCCGCAAGCTCGGCACATCTGACACAACAAGTATCTTACTTTGTGTTTTCTTTGTTTCAATGACGACTGGACACGAACGTTTTTGTCCTTTTTTACAAGACACCATCACGAACCCCTCCATGTCGTCATCAGTACAGTCCTGCACAGTGGAGGTCGAAGGACCAACCACTTCTGGTACATTAGAAGGTAGAGAGGAGGGGCCTACTGTTTGCGGCTCACCAATATGTGGTGTGGAGGGTTCTACCATTTCACACCCCCCAGTAAGTGGGGGAGGGGTCTGTTGCTTCCTGCTCACGAAGAGGTGGTGAAGAGGATTCTCCCCTTTCACCCACCCCATGACGTGGGGAGGGGAGAGCTACAATCTCCTGTCCTTGATTTTCTGATGATCTCATCAAAACGGGACAGGAGTTCTTCACATGACCGTATGCTCCACAATGATAACACGCCATGACATCCGTGGAGGCATACATTCTATACACATGGCCGTTGATTTTTGCATGTAAAACTATGTTTAACTTTTGCTCGTTTTCAGGCAATATCATGTACACTGTACAGTACCCTTTTAAAAGTCATCACGTGTTTAAATTCTCCTCTTCCTGAGTGTATCGGCACCATTGTGATCTTTGATACGATCGTACCGAACTTACTCAAGTGATTACACAAATCATCATTCCAAATGAAAGGTGGAGCATTAGACATGTTCACCTTAACCGCAGGTGTGTCTAATGGGGGAAATAAGGAGAAACAGGTCGGGGTGTACGGCAAGGCCTTGTTCCACAACAGAGGTTACCATGTGCACCTCGGAAACGAACACAACGACCTTCTTGTTCATTCGGAGGTGCATGGAGTGTGATTTGTGTGTGTTGGTGTAAGTGTATGTATGTAATCTCAGACTATGATTATTGTTTTTCGGATTCTTCGCAGCATCCTCAACACCAAGATTAAGAGCGTCCACTCTCACATGTCGAGTCCATGTTAAGTTATCTTCTCTCAGGGATTCACACACATCCTCGAGAATGGACTTTTTTGTGACCTGGTGTAAGGTGATCCTCGTAAGATATAGTCATGTGATCTAAAACGAGTGTTTGGCTCAAAGGTGGCTATAATAGATAAGTTTTCAAAGAAAAGAGTTATTAATGCACGATGAACAATTAGGAAATTACAAGGCGCAGCAGACGTAGCAAATATGGAGAAGGAAACAATAATGATTAATTTAATATAATCCCAGGGATCTTAAAGTGGACGAGGTCCAAGAATCGTTAAAGGCAGCCAAAAGCGTTGGCTAAACCTAGCAAACACGCCAGATGGAACACAGGTCTCAAAACCGGGAGGGGTTCTGAAATAGACCCGAACACCACCTACCGTGTGCGCTCTCTTTCTCTCTCTC
>CM068955.1:103990468-104003596 GCA_035128595.1 Eptatretus atami
AGAAAAAGACAATTAACAAAGGAAGACAGACAGACCATTATCTTCCATACTATTAAATGAACAAACTGCCATGTTTTCCGAGACACGTGGCGGAGGGATGAGTCTGAGCTTTGGCACACATGTCCAGTATTGCTTCGGATTCCACTATGTCATGGTGCGATGGAACAATCAGCACTTCCCGGTAAGATAACCACTACTTCTGTTGCCGTCGGTAGATTATAGCGCCGTAATCTGTCGTTGGGTCCGCTCTCAAAACGAACTTCATGGAATCATTTTCTTCTCGTTCCAGTAATTCAGCGGCTTGCTTAAAAGCATTACGAACGGATTACAGTCATCAGTACTGCCTGTGCTTTTGAGGCAAATCACGGTGCAGGTCGCTGTTCCATGCTGTTCGATGAGCATTTCGTTGGCAGTGTTGTAGATCTAGATTTGCGAAAACTTCGGCGGTTTACCGTTCTTGGGAAAAAAATGTTCGATCTATGATAAACACTGCCTTGGATTCTGAACGTATATGGGCCCCTTGTAGTAACACATCTTCCTGTACACCCAATGACGCGAACGCTAAACTCGAGTTGTATGCCAATGTTGGATCGAAAATCCCTTGCTTCAGGTGTGCAGTCAGTGAAAGGTGTTGCAAGAGGGGAGGTGGTTCACTGATGTTGGGAAGAACAATTTTTCCTTGTATACAGCAGGTGGAAAATTTAGCGTTCACCCGAGGCAACGGAATGCACTTCAGCTTTCCACATGTACGCACCACAGGAGAGCACATAGTGTCCATCTTGCCAATGCTGTGTATGGGGGAAATGGTCTCTCATTGTAGTCTTGCAATTCACCGAGAGTGTGTGTGAGATATTCTTTTGATAGCTGCGCTTCCTATTTCGTACTGCTGTTGCACGCGTGTCTGCATTTTTACGTTTTGGCATCTTGCAGCTGACAGAATGCTCACGACAGTCTGGAAGGACTGGAAGGAAATAAACAGGGCCTCGCTTTATGAACGCGGTTGGAAATGTCGGCACGCTATTGGCTGAGCGGTTGCACGCACTCCATCTCACCAAGCTATTCGTCCGGTGTTCGTATGGTGGGGGTTATCGCAGTTTAATGTTGGGGACCCATCACAGCAATTTGGACCCCTTTGTCACAGAACTCCGAAAATGTATCCGTTCCAAAAGGGACATTTGGAATCCGAAGCAATACTGGACATGTGTGCCAAAGCTCAGACTCATCCCTCCGCCACGTGTCTCGGAAAACATGGCAGTTTGTTCATTTAATAGTATGGAAGATAATGGTCTGTCTGTCTTCCTTTGTTAATTGTCTTTTTCTTGCCATTATGATAGCAATATACTACTTCCTGCAGTGCAATATTGTCCAAATAAAGCTTGAGGGTGTAGCAACACAGTCTGTTCCAACACTGCTTTTTACAGACAGAGGGTATGTAACTAATCAACAAAAGTTGGGACACCTGTAGGATTGTTTGCATCAACTTTCACAGCTTAATTTACTTCCATTGCTACAGAACAGCTGCAGTTGCTAACCATTACTTGTTCTTGAAAAGGGCCTTTTTTAACAACTTGAAATTCACATTATTTTTCAGTTTTTGGTAACCTAAGCTTTTTTTAACCTCTGGCAGTTTACCGCTTAGCTTTGTACCATTTCAGGTTATTCACTGGACTTGAACTGCTTAAATTTCAGTAAAAACTGGAAAAATGGGGGTGTTCTAAAACTTTTGACTGGTGGTGTATACAAATATATAACTCCATCCATCCATTGGACCATACTCTGTGCAGAGCATTGGTGCTGCCAAAGCAGTCTCCTTGGCTCTTGAGCACAATGCTGGACAGGTCACCACTCCAACACAGTATACCAGCATGCTGGCACTCATTCTGCTGACCTCATATTTATGTTTTATTTTCAGGAATAACTTAATTTATTCATCAATTAAAAATAATGCAGTGGTAGGCCGTTAAAACCCCACCCTCATTTTTTATTAATACTTACACTTTAAACCCACAAGGTAATGTATTTATTCCATCACTCATTATATATCTTTTATCATCAAATGCTGTTAGAGCTTTCTTACTTACAGTCTCTGAGAATATTTCGTGTTATAATTTCGAATAAGATTCATCTCTCAATCAACATCCTTTACCTTGAATGTATATGGAAGATAATGTTGAAAGTTCATGGCCTCTTTTGATACACTCTTCTTTAGACCTTTAAGTTTCTTTTCACATTTGAATTCATTTAATCCTCTCGTTAAGTATTTATAAGCATATACCTTTGATCAACACCAACAAATTCACTTCGTATCTTTCACCGAATTCATCTTTAAATTTACCAATAACCTTTTTATCTTATTTGAAAAAAGCGGGTTATTAGGATCATAATTACTTGTATCATAAATATCTTCATCTTCTTCATATCCTTAAACCATCATCTGTAGTTATCTCTTCGTATGAAGCTATCCGTATCCATATATAGCAATGCAATTTCTCACCATATCTTTTCTTTAGATTATTATGAAGTAATCATACATTAAATCCTTTGAAAGATTTAAAACAGATGTTCCCACATAATGGGTTTATCCATCTTTATACTCTCTTTATTCAAATGAACAGCACAAAAATTATCTGTAAATATTTCTACTCTTTTAAAGTTTGTTTATTTATCAACTTGTCCACCTGCTCCCAAGTTGTAGCAAGTTTAAGGCGCTGTCACACCTTGACGATTTAGCCAGCAATGGCAACGTATAAAAATGTATGTAAAACGTTGGCGTACGCTGAAACTTTATGTTTTTAAAAAGTTTTTGGCATATTCATAACGAGTTGGTCATATGCATAACATATTAGTAACGTACACAGAACGTTTCGTTGTCTTATAGATAACTTATACCAACGAATGATTAGCGTGTTGTCGGCGTTCACAACCTATGCCAACGATAGTTTAACTTAGGCATAGCGCGCTGCACGTATCGCCGACGAACTCGTGGCGTAGCCTGTTAAAACCTGCCGCACGCCGATTTAATCATAACCGCCTGAGAATTGGAAGTGTCAACCACGCAGTCACACCTTAACGATTTAGCCAGCGTATGCGGACCTATGAAAAATGTGTCTAAAACGCTGGCACAAGTCGAATACGGTATGGGTAAGTTTGGTTTACGTGAAGAGCATGCTGAAAATGATGAAGTACGCTGTCATACGTCGTAGTACGTCGTGAAATTTCAAGCATGCTGAAAATTTTACGACGTACTCGCCGTATGGCTCACACGTTCCGCTACGCTGGGAATAAGTTGGAGGCACGATATGCGATCGTTGACACACGTCGACACAAGTTCTTGTAAGTTACTCATAAGTCAAACACGTCGAGGTAATGTTTAGCGTACCCGAAACTTATTTTCTCCGTCAAGGCACATTTTCTTTTTTTTCTCCTTGGCTCCGTGAAGGCACGTGACGAAATATCTGAAGTTGTTGTTGTGTTGTTTTGTTTTTTTATTATTATTATTTTTTTCTTAGTCTATCACGAATTTTAAAATGTATTCGGACATTTGCTTTTAAGTTTCGACGTTGACGTGACAATATCCTCAAACAGAAAATATTCACAGAGGAGGAACTAAGAATAAGACATGAGCAAACTGAAGAGGCAATCGGACGTGACGTAACGGCACGTGACGAAATATCGGAAGTTATTGTTGTTGTTGTTTTTTTTAACGCTGCATACGCCATTATACGGTAGCTGTAAATTAGAAACACGTTCAGTAGTTCTGTGGTCGTCCGGAAGACGTCAATCAATACGTCTACATACGTCAATATGCGTTGGAGTACGTTACACATAGTTCAAAGCACGTTTACCATAGGTTATAAATAAGTTTTGGTACGCTAAGCATTACCTCGAGTGTTTCGACTTATGAGTAACTTACAAGTAAGTGTGTCGACGTGTGTCAACGATCGCATAACGTGCCTACAACTTATGGCCAGCGAAGCGGAACGTGTGAGTCATACGCTGGCATACGTCGTAAAATTTCAAGCATGCTAAAATTTGAGGACAACCACAAGTACAACGATGAAAGCCAGTGTACTACGACGTATGGCAGTGTTTTTAGCGTGCTCTTAATGTTATCAAAACTTACCCATAACGTATTCGATGTGTGCCAGCGTTTTAGACAAATTTTTCATAAGTCGGCATACGCTGGCTAAATCGTCAAGTGTGACAGCTCCTTTACATTTTGTCTATTATCGAATATTTCTTTTTTTAAAGCTTGTTTATTATCAACTCTCCCCTGCTCCAAGTTGTAGGAAGTCTTACATTTTGTCTATTCCTTATATTTTCCATTGTTTTCCAAATCAGAATTATTCATCAACTTGTAAAAGTCCTTCTCAAAATCATTATTAGCCTCTGTTCTCATCCTCATATTATAATCAATATATTACCTAACAATGTCTTGACTAAACTTTAGTGCCAGTATGTACCTTTTTAACTTGTAGTCCTGCTTCTATAAATTGCTTTAGATTTCTTTGATGTAAAACATAATTCTCTTTATCAAACAATGTTGTGAGTAATTTAGTTGTCGGAATATATTTAAACTCATTTGAAGAACGAAAGAAATGTTGTTGATAACCACCGAATAGCTCTTGATTGGGATCCTTTTTCAGCTCCATAAGGAAGGTCTTTATGTTTTGTTATGAAGTTTTCTCAGATAGTTTAAATCTACTTCAAATAATACCCATAATCCCATTTATCTAAATCTTCTTGACTTGTGGAGATTATATCTCTAGATAGATATGAACTAGTATTCTTTCACCATTTAAAATTACCATCGCGTTGAGATTCAGACATTGCCCAGCCATACAAGTTATTGCATCAAAGTACATTAAGTAAGATGTGGGCTTATCAGGTGAGAGGTCTGGAAGATATTTATTATTGCCTTAACATATCTCTTTGAACAACTTGTGAAATTCCTCCTCTTTTAGCCTTCTCAATCATCAAGAGCATATCTACACACTGGAAGATCAAGGGTTATTTAGTCATTTTTAACATAGCGCTCCAGGCTAGTCCAGATGTATCATCATGACAGGATCAAGTCCATAGGAATCTTTATTATAACAAACTTCTCAAAATTTCTCAAACACATCAGCGAGTAATAAAAGTCAGTGATTAAATATGGTCATGATATTCGCCCATATTCTTTATCTCAAACTCTTTCCAAACTTGTTTTGCTCTTTATATTCTTCACCCGTAATATGACATCTTCCTAACTTGTTATAAAACGCTTTTGAGGAGGAAGTCTTGTTTCTTTAAATCTTTCAAAGGAATCCATATAACCATATGGTAAATGCCCTTTTTAGTAAGAAGAGAATGTCTTTACCCAAGTTAGCTCAGTCTTAAATTGACGAGAAAGTTTAGGAAAGAGGAGATGTTTGAAACCAAGAACTTAGAGGCTTGTCATAAATTATAAGAGTCAAGAAATCTAATATTGGGTCACGAAAAAATAAGTGACCACTATATTCGTTATTGTTGTGTGTCTGTCTGTCTGTCTGTCTGTATGTCTGTATGTCTGTATGTCTGTCTGTCTTTCTGTCCCGAGCATAGCTCCGTGGGTTTTGATCCGATCCTGACAAATTTTGGTGGGAGGTTTATATCATGATCTAGTTGTGTTTTCCTGAAAATGGGCATGGTGCGCCCATTATGGGCGGAGCCACGCCAAAAGCATGTGTTTTAGGGGGTAGCCGATTTCAATTTGCATCTTCTCCGAGGGGGTTTGTCGAATCTGACAGGGTTTCAGTATTTGGTTAGCCAATGGCACCTGCATAGCCCCACGGAGCTCGATTTTTCATTTTCGTCCCAAGTCAAGGTCACAAGGTCAGAACTTAGAAAATTGCAATTTTTGACATAAAAATTTTTCTTTCCGAGGGGTTTGTCGAATCTGGCAGGGGTTTCGGTTATTTGGTTAGCCCAATGGCACCTGCATAGCCCCACAGAGCTCGATTTTCATTTTCGTCCCAAGGTCAAGGCCACAAGGTCACAAACTTAGAAAATTGGAATTGTGTTTTTAGGGGGTAGCCGATTTCAATTTGCATCTTCTCCTAGGGGTTTGTCGAATCTGGCATGGGTTTCGGTATTTAGTTAGCCCAATGGCACCTGCATAGCCCCACGGAGCTCGATTTTTTCATTTTCGTCCCAAGGTCAAGGTCACAAGGTCACGAACTTAGAAAATTGCGATTTTGACATAAAAATCTATCTTCTCCGAGGGTTTGTCGAATCTGGCAGTGGTTTCGGTATTTGGTTGCCCAATGGCACCTGCATAGCCCCACGGAGCTCGATTTTTCATTTTCGTCCCAAGGTCAAGGTCACAAGATCACAAACTTAGAAAATTGCGATTTGGACATAAAAACTCCATCTTCTCCGAGGGGTTTGTCGAATCTGGCAGTGGTTTCGGTATTTGGTTAGCCAATGGCACCTGCATAGCCCACGGAGCTCGATTTTTCATTTTCGTCCCAAGGTCAAGGTCACAAGGTCACGAACTTAGAAAATTTCGAATTTGACATAAAAATCATACGACTGCCCAACTTTGAGAGCTAGGATGACAATATTTTTGTGCATAATCTTGAGGTCATTCCCACCTAAAGTCTTGAAACCATTTGCTCTATCTCGAACACCTTGCCCGTGGCGCCCCTTCAAGTTTGTTTTTACGCTGATTTCATCAAAGTATGGATAATCCGATGAGTGCGAAATGCCATATAGCCTATATGACGTTATATTGTTCCTGGAATGTTCCAGAGGAAGTTTTTCACCAAGTCATAATCCTTGACCTTTGACCTTTAAAGGTCACAAAGGTCAAATTTCAAAGTTGTGGGAATCAAACGGGTTTTTGACCTTCTTCGACGAACTAACTCCAATAAGCTGTAGTACGTATCCTGTTTCCTTATTTTATGTCCACAACATTGTTTTGTGACCTTTAAAGGTTATGCAAAGGTAAATTTTTAAAGTTGTTGAACGAAACGGGTTTTCGACATTTTGCAGCTAATAACCTGTCATCGTACCACATCATGTTGATCATTTTTATAACTTGGACAACATTATCACATTATCTCATCCTTGACTTCTGAAACAATCTACTCGTCAAATACCGCTCGTGAACCATCGTCGTCTTCAGACTTGTTTTTATTTACACCCATTCACGAGTATAAATCTGTTTTGTAAATAAGATCTAATTTTGATCTGTATTAGGAATTGCTATTATCTTTCAGGAGTCTTACTTAGTTCTTTTATAAGAGATGTGTATCATAATGACAATTATTATGAGAAATACAGGTATGAATGCAGGGATTCTATAATTAAGATTACAATTATTATGAGCTGCTCCTCTATATTTCCCCGTTATATGCAAATGATCTCAAACCCTTTTATCAGTTTTTACCAAAGCCTCTGAGCAGAATGACAAATATTTTCTCTTAATTTGGAGATAAGTTAAGGGGTTTATTTGTTCTTGACATTTTAGTTAGCTAATACAATCATCCTCAATCCTTTTAACAAATTTATCGCAGCATCAGGTCCTCTATGCAACTCCAACTTATCATATTTACTTCCTGCAGATGATTTAATGTAATAACAAAACCAGCAAGGATATGCTTTTGATTTTTTTTTAAATCATCAGTCTTATTCCAAGATGTTCTCAAAATCAGCATCTTACTATAATTCACAATCCGCCCGTCTGTCTCTTCCAGGTACCGCAAAAACGGTGAACCGATCGCAACATTTTTTGGGTGTGTAATCCGGACCTCTTGGAGTAAAATAGGCATAACATGACCCCCTTGACGGCTCCGTAGGGAGCGGGTGGCTTCTAGTATATTACAAATGGTGTTTTATACATTTAATTTCTTTCATTAACTACAACTTTCTCTCCTAGTCTGGATCTCAACACTGCTGCTAAATGATGTAGAACAATAATTTAAATGTTTATCAAGTCTTTGTTGTTGATCGAAAGATATTTGACAACTCTTTTCAAGGATATGATTTATGTTTTGTTTTATTAAACTTGACTACTTACAATCTCGAAAAGTTTTTGATATAAGCATAATGAGCGGTTTCTTTATTCGTGAAATAAATCTACATGCTGGTCATTTGACCAATTATCATTGGATACAGTATCCTAACTCTTAGAATTTGGACTTTGTTTTTATCAGTTAAACCATAACATTTTATTCATAGGTTATTCTATCTCAAACTTTGTATATATATTTTAAGCTCATGGTTCTCCTCTAGAGATGCCTAGATGCTTAATTAATTACAGCGCGTGCGCTGTATACATTGCAACCAAGTTTGAAATGTCCCCGGCGTCGTCTACCACGTCTCCGGTGGGTCCGGTGTCCCCCGTCCACCCCCCCCCCCCCACGTGCCTCAGAGACAGCCAATGCGCCGTCGGTAGATGAGTGCGTAACCTCGACGGAATGGCGACAATTGACGGAAATACCCGAGTATTTCAATGGAAATTGTGAAACTAATGTGTAATATATGTGAAAACCATTTAATTTATTGCTTGACGGAAAAAAACGAAGAAACGCTCCCTCATGTACGAACGAACGAACGAATGACGTCATTTCCGTCCACCATGGCATTTCGCGCCGAACGCAGAAAGCTAAGTTCTTCTTATGCCATCAATTCTCTTTAATATTAGCCATAAACAAGTGTTTCGTCATGCATTAGTAGTTGAAATTTAACTTAACAACAAGAACGAAAAAATAATCTCCTCAGATTCACCAAGAACGAAAAAAAAAAAACGAAAACATCACGTGCAGGACAAGCCATCGAGCTGAAGAAACGGATACTGTAACTGCACGGCTCCTGATTGGTCAAGAGACACACGTGTGTTGTGTGGGCGGTGTTATGCACCGAGGATTCCAGGCTAGTTCTTCTTATGCCATCATTCTCTTTAATATTAGCCAGAACAAAGTGTTTCGTCATGCATTAGTAGTTGAAATTTACTTACAATCATTCTTTTGCGGCCTCCTGCACGCTGTATCGAAACGATTTCATTCCTTCTGTATATATAAAGGTGCTTATAAATAATAACAAGATTTTTACATTTCAAATATTAAGTACGCTTTTTAATTGTTTTTCAACTGAAAAAGCATAAATTGCATATTTTAACATTAGTGTACTCATTTGATTCACCACACGCGCTGTATTGGAAGGATTTCACTTGTTTATTCTCATATTTCGTTATACTTTGAAACTCTTTCACAGTCCTTTCCTGTGGATAAAGATGTGGTAAGATACTCCAGAGAAAGCATTTATTATCAGTACTTTTTAGTATTACTCATTCCTTTTTATCTTTATATCCTTAGGTAATCAGATAAGAAGAAGCCTTTAGCAGAGTGGATTTAAGAATATTAAGATCATATATGAAACTTCCAATGTTGAACCCACTTCCTTCTTGTTGTTTCTAATTCAAATCTAATAAGCTCTTCAAAGAGGAATTTAAGGAAGCTATCATTTGATGTAATAAGGTGGTGGATTCGTTCTCTAATATTTTTTTCAATTACATTAGTTTTTGAGAAGTAAAGGAGGCTCCAATAATATTTTTGAATGATTTATGCTTTTTCAACATTCTACGACAACCTTGATAATTGAAAACTTTGAGATATGAATCGCTTCCCATGGATCCTACACTAATATTAATCTTATAAGTTTTACCTCTATCCGATCTTTAAAACATCTTTGAAGAGTTATTTCAATAGTTTTGTCTCAATGACATCTCCTCTACTCAATTTTCTTCTTATTTTCTCTCAAGTTTCTCTCATGTTTTAAGTGTTTTTGTGATTGAAGGTGTTTTTTTATAACTCTCTTTTAAGACATCCTTAGAACAGACATCAGTGTTTTATTCTCGTTCAAATGGAGATATTTGTTGAAAAGATTGAATGTGTGTTTGTTGGTTTGAAGGTGTTTTTTATCATTTATATTCCTGATAACAAACGTTGCAGTACGTTGTATTCACCTTATTTATTTGAAAACAAGATAATATAAACAATTATTGGGGAAAAACATTATGGTTAATAATATGAGTTCTTCAATTTCCTTCAGTGAAAGGGCTTTTAGTATATCTGGAAGAAATCAATTAAAGTAGCTCGAACAAAAGTTTCTCCTCTCCTTCTGGCATATATTCAACTAGAAAATGCAATGAAACAAGAAAAGTATCAAAAAAGAAAAACCTTATGGATGAAGCTTTAGAAAGAAAGATAGACATCTGTAATATGCAAGGAGAAATTTGTATTTTTTTTACAACCCTCAAAAAAAGATGTAATCTTGATGAATAAAGGATGTTTAATATATCAGGTGAATGACATTTCCTTTCAGTTGTAGTTAAGGACCATTTAAAAATTACCTTCAATATAAAATGTGTGTTAGTTGAATCTGTTAATGAAAAAAACAGTATATAGATATGACGGTTATGTTTTTTTTTCTACTGATTAAATACGAGTCATTATTCAAGTGACGATTTTGAAGATATGAGAGTGATGACAGCATGTTGTTGGAACAGAAGATAGTTATGATACCGAAAGTTTGTTTTCAAATGGTAGTTATGAAAGTAGTTTTATGGATGATTGTGAAAGCACCAATAAAAATTTGGCCTATGTTGACCTTTTGGCCAATGTGGACTCCAAAATAATTGGTGGTTGATTCAGTGACCTGAAATATAAATCTCTTCAAATTTCAAGTGAATCGGATGTAAATTGAGGATTTTAGAAATCCACCTAAGCTGTTGAACTTTGGCCAATGTTGACTCAATAATAATTGCTCGTTGAATTCAGTGCACTGCAATATAAATCCTCAAATTTCAAGTCATCGGATGAAAATTGAGGATTTTAGAAATCCACCTTAGCTGTTGCCTTTGGCCAAGGTTGACCTTTTGGTCTATGGTTGACCTCAAAAATTAATTGGCTGGTTGAATCCATTGCAGAGGCACAGGTAATAGTTTGTCATATTGTTGTACATTCTTGGTGCTTCAGTTTTGCTCTACGGAATGTGGAGCTTGGACTCTGAGCAGGGATCTGAGATGGCGACGTAATTCCTTTGGTACGAGGTCTCTTCAGAGAATCCTTGGCTATCGCTGGTCGGACTTTGTGTCCACGAGTGGTTGCTGAGAGAGACCATCAATGAGATTTGTTACCTGCATAGTACGTGAGTGTCAGCTGCGTTGTATGGCCATGTGGCTTGTTTTCCTGATGCTGATCCTGCTCAGCAGATTCTCTCAGTGAGGGAGCCTCGTGAGTGGAGGAGTCCAATGGGCCGACCACGTGCTCTCGTGGTTGAAGCAGGTTGATCAGCTCTCAAGGAGATGAGAATGGGCCAGGCATCTACCTGGGGGGTGGCCAGATAGAGCCCCTGGAGTACTGGTAGAAAGTGGATGCAGCGACGTGCTGCTCCAGTGCATTGCTCCATACTGACCTGGCCTGACCTCAAAAATAATTGCTCGTTGAATTCAGTGACCTGAATATATATCCTCTTAAAATTTCAAGTGAATAGGATGTAAATTGAGGATTTTAGAATCCCACTAGTTGTTGACCTTTGGCGATGTTGACCTCAATAATAATTGGCTCGTTTAATCCAGTGACTCAATATAAATTCCTCTTCAAATTTCAAGTCAATCGTGATGAAAATTGAGGGATTTTAGAAATACCCTTTGTTGTTCACCTTTGGCCTATTTTGACCTCTTGGCTTTGACTCAAAATATTTGGCTGGTTGATTCAATGACCTTAAATATAAATCCTTTCAAATTTAAAGTGAATAGGATGTAGATTAGGATTTAGAATCTCACCCAAGTTGTTGACCTTGTACCTATGTTGACCTTTTGGCCAATTTTGACCTCAAAAATAATTATTGTGGTTGAATTCAATAAGCTGTGATGAAAATCCTGTTCAAATTTTCTAGTCAATTGGATGAAAATGGAGGATTTTAAGAATTGACAAATTTGTTGACCTTTGGCCTATGTTGACCTTTTGACCTCAGCAATAGGCTTTCTTGCTTATGGCAACTTACCATGTGATGAAGTTTTGTTAAGATCGGTTTAACATTGTGACCTGGAGGCGAATAACAAACAACAAGCAAAACAGACAAACAGACAGAATAACAAAATTGACTGAAACTATACTTGAAAAATTAACATGCATTTCAATAAATAGGCATTATCAAAGCTTCCCGACTTGCACTCTCAGGATTAAGCCGAAGTAGATGAAAAAGAAGCTCAAAATCTCGTTTATTAAAGTTACAATGTAATGTCTCACATTGATTGGTTGGAGAAAAGAAATGATGGGATTACCGATTGGTGGAACCAAAAGAGCATCATGAATAATGAGTAGGCAGAAATGAACCATCATAAATATGATTAGGCGGAGATGAATCACCAAAAGTTCCGGCAGAAACATAATGCTAATTAGCTGAGCGTTGGGGAGGGGAGGGGTGGGGGGATCAGGAGTGGTGGTTTTCATGATGACTCGATGTTGATTGTGTGGTGTAGTTGTCACACAGTCAAGCCATCATAGTCAGAATAGATATAAAGTTTAGACAAATTCTTTCTTCTACAAAGAATGGGATTGGTTGACCTGATGAATGGGGCCTCATTGCACAAAGGTGAACTAAACTGCGTCCTCTATCAGGTTTTAACTAGCCGGATACGATTGCTCTGCACACTGAGATTATTCAGTAAATGGTTACAATTGCAGAGGCGCAAGGAAGAGTTGTCGTGCTGTGTACATTCTTCAAGCCCGAGTTTGGTTATATCCGTTGGGTCGACTGACCCTGTCACGACCCCCAAAGGGACGTGTTGTTCAATGCGATCCTTCAATCTCAAAGATGTGCGGCCCACATACCGAGCATCACAACTGGCATTGAATTCATGATAATTTTAACTTGTATGAGAGGCAGGAGAACATCTTTTTGGACTGACGGAAGCAACCGGCGGTAGTGAAAATCACTCGTGGTTTAAAGCATGTAAGAATGGAACTCTGTCTGTTTGATCTGGTTTTCAAACCGTTGAGACACTTTGCCTTCCTTTCCCTTGAAAATCGTCGATTTGCAAGTAACAACAGACAGAAAGGGGTGAAACTAACCGCCTTCACCTTCGTTGGCGGAGGTAAT
>CM068955.1:104003621-104014740 GCA_035128595.1 Eptatretus atami
TTTTAAAGCTTGATTGGCAAATCACGGTGCAGGTCGCTGTTCCATGCTGTTCGATGAGCTATTTCGTTGGCAGTGTTGTAGATCTAGATTTGCGAAAACTTCGGCGGTTACCGTTCTCGGGGAAAAAAATGTTCGATTCTATGATAAACACTGCCTTGGATTCTGAACGTATATGGGCCCCTTGTAGGTAACACATCTTCCTGTACACCCAATGACGCGAACGCTAAACTCGAGTTGTATGCCCAATGTTGGATCGAAAATCCCTTGCTTCAGGTGTGCAGTCAGTGAAAAGGTGTTGCAAGAGGGGAGGTGGTCACTGATGTTGGAAGAACAATTTTTCCTTGTATACAGCAGGTGGAAAATTTAGCGTTCACCCCGAGCAACTGGAATGCACTTCAGCTTTCCACATGTACGCACCACAGGAAGAGCACATAGTGTCCATCTTGCCAATGCTGTGTATGGGGGGAAATGGTCTCTCATTGTAGTCTTGCAATTCACCGAGAGTGTGTGTGAGATATTCTTTTGATAGCTGCGCTTCCTATTTCGTACTGCTGTTGCACGCTGTCTGCATTTTTACGTTTTGGCATCTTGCAGCTGACAGAATGCTCACACAGTCTGGAAGGACTGGAAGGAAATAAACAGGCCTCGCTTTATGAACGCGGTTGGAAATGTCGGCACGCTATTGGCTGAGCGTTGCACGCACTCCATCTCACCAAGCTATTCGTCCGGTGTTCTATGGTGGGGGGTTATCGGCAGTTTATGTTGGGGACCCATCACAGCAATTTTGGACCCCTTTGTCACAGAACTCCGAAAATGTATCCGTTCCAAAAGGGGACATTTTTTGTACAAGCGGTCAAGCCTGGATCCGGAAAATCGTGACATTATCCGCATCAATGAGACCCACCCAGATTGTGACCCTCTTCACTACGTATTGCTACTACCACATGGAGATCTGGGCTGACATTTACCATCAAGAAATGAGATGGCAAATGCGTCAGTACGATGGAGTTTTACGCTTTCCATTTGATGGTTAGAAGTAACTTTTATGTAATACTACATAGTGGTAGATTACGACAACAATATATTGTCGATCAATACGCAAAGGATGAACAAGGACGCCTGAACTACGTCTACCACAATCAACGGCAATTGTGGGCAGAGCTGTATCAAGGACGATCAGATGCAGTTGCCACTGGGGATACTGACGGTGCCTCAATCGGTCGCCGAGTTGTCCTTCCATCGTCATTTACCGGAAGCCCACAAAATATGCATCAACTGTATCAGGATTCGATGGCTATCGTTTGGCGATACTCGAAACCTGACCTCTTCTTAACAATTTACGTGCAACCCCAAATGGGATTCAAAATACTGCCACAACTGAGTCAACCTAACGACGGCTTCTACTACACGGATAACATTGTTTACAGTGGACTGGGTTAACATTAGTAAGTATGCTCGGATTTTTTCGATAACAGGCACTCATTTCGCATTATACTACAGCGTCACATCCGTGTTATGCCGCGCTTTGCGTGGGTTATCTTCTAGTAACCCTTAAAAGTGTAGGTCTTTCCTTTAGAGAAATTGCATATGTAAGCCAAGGTGACAAAGATTCTATCATGAACTATGGAAAGCAGAATGTGTCATCCCCTTCTGAAAAAGATGAACTGGAGAAAGTAATTTATGAAGATCAAAAACTAACAATAGTAGGCGGAATGGATCCAAAACCTCGAGTAAAAGAAGCAACACCTCGAGGAAATGCCCCCAGTAATAATTGATCCAAACTTCTGGATAAAGTAATTTTCACTACACTCGCGTTCACTACGCTCGAGCATTCAATGAACTTATCAAAGGAGATCAGGAAATGGATGAATGGCTCACAGAAGATAACACCTTCCTCATCTCAAAATCTGAAGAAACCCAACTACCTCACAAATCCTGGCCAATAACCTGACTACCAACAACGTATAAACTTTTAACAGGAATCATCCCAGAAACTAACCTGGTGTTGGCTTAGCGGTTAGGGTGGTGGCTTGGGATCCTAGGGTCCTGAGTTCAAGCCCTGTTGTCCACTGAATTAACACCAGGGGGTTGACTCAGCCTGTCATCCTTCCGACGGCGGCGAAATGAGTACCAGTGTCACAGCCAAAAGGCTGCACATGAAGGGAAGGGGTATTGACGGATGGATTAAATCTGGTATTGGTGTGGCGCAGGCATAACGGGCCGAATGGCCTCCTCTTGTGCCTTAATTCCTTGTAAATCCTTGTAAAACAATGTGCCATCACCAAACACAATGGGGCCAAGAGGCAGAACAGAAGGGATGCAAGAGGATACGATGGAACAATGGACCACTTCCTACGAAACAAGGCCATACTGAAAAACTGCAATACTAGAACTAAATTGCCCACAGCTTGGATAGACTATTAGAAACATTTTTTTTTATCATGTGCCACATTCATGGATAATAAGGTGCTTGCAAATGGACAAGATAAATCCCCGAATAATCAATCTGAGAAAGCCATGGATCTATGGAATACCACACAAATCCTGCAGCACTCGGAAGGAAAGCTCAAACTACCAGGAGTGAAGATATGACGCCGGATCTTCCAAGGAGGCAGTCTTCCCCCCCGTCATATTTTCCCTGGCTCTGGATCAACTAAGTAACCTCATTAATGAGGAAGGACACGGATACACCCAAACAACCAATAAAAGAACGTCCAAAGAAACAAGAAAGGTGACACATCTACTGTGCATGGATGATTTAAAACTCTTTGCACCAAATGACGAAAAACTAATAGAATAACTGAAATTAGTGAAACGGTATATTAGTTTGGCCTAGATTAGTGTGCCAAGTGCACATTCATACCAGGTGGACCAACAAAAATGGACACCATAAAAATCGACCTCGATACAACAATACAAGAGCTGGACAACGAAGCATCTTACAAATACCTTGGAGTAGAGGAGGGCCACCAAATTTGTCATAAAAAAAAATGTGCAAAACAATTATCAAAACACCTGCAAAGAACAAGGCTGATCCAGAAAACATACCTCTCCCCAATAAACAAAATCAAAGATACAAACCAACTAGCAGTACCAGTGTTCCAATGTAGCTGTGGAATAGTAAACTGGCCACAAGTGTAAATCAGAAACCAAGATAGCCAAACAAGAAAACTCCTCACTATCCACAAAATGTTATACAAAAATCAATGCATCCCAAAAATGTACCTTCTGGGGAAAGGTGGTGGTGGCGGCCTAATGGAACTCAATCAAGTGCACAGAGCGCCGACTGTAGGATTATCAGAGTACGTGAAAAGTTCAACAGACTACCAAATCCAATTTGTACACAAGCATGAACACAAGCCAGAAAAGATATCTCGCACTCACCTTGCAAAAAAAAAAAAACACTTCCAAAAACAGGTGCGAATCGAAGATGTCACGCACCAAACCAAAACAGCAACAAATACAGCCCCAATGATTGCAAAAAATACAAGATAAAATCAGAACAGATATATCACAACAAATTGGAGAAAGACAAAAGAGCAGGGAAATGTAAAAAAAAGAGAATTGGACAGATTGGGGAGAGACAAAGGAGGATCACTGTAATGGCTAATAAGAGGTCAGCTCAATTGGGATGGAAAATGAATCATTAATTATAAATGCCCAAGATTAAGGACACGACACGAATGGCTTTTTAAAAAATGGCAGAACTGAGCCAATCGGACAAGTGTAGGTTCTGCAAGGTAGAAACAGAAGGCATAAGTCACCTCCTAACAGAATGCAAAAAACTCATGTCAGAATAGCTGTACTCACAAAGGCACAACAAGGTATGTATGGGAATCCACCAACACATCTGCAAAAATTTCAATATCCCAGTTCCACAAAACTCATGGAAAAACATTAACCAAAAGTAATCATTGAAAACAAAGAAATAATGCTCACATACGACCTGATGATCCCATCCAGCGTTAACATGGAAAACAAAGCAATGCGACCGGACATTGTACTCAGATATAAAGAAGAAAAGGAATTGTAAATTGAGGTTTCACAGTACCCAGTGATTTTGGTCCAAATAACACAGAAATCAAGAAAATGACCAAATATCAAGACCTCATTAATGAAATGAAAAGATCCTGGAAGCTGAAGGACACCAAAATTGTACCAGTGATAATTGGAGCAACAGGAATGATAAAGAAAGAAGAATCTCACAAAGATCCGACAAACAATTCCAGGGAACATCATCACAAACTACAATTGGAGGCTGTCCGGGGCTCAGTGACGATTCTGAAAAGAGCCCTCGGGCCAAAACTCTGAGAGCAACAACTTCACAACTTCGACCATGAATCACGATTCTTCACCTAAATGAAGGTGGATACTTCAAGACCTGGGAAGGCTCCGTTCCACCTTCTGAAACCTGAATCATGGAGATAACAATCAACGACACACACACACACACACACACACACACACACACACACACACACACACACACACACCTAACTTTGTTAGGTCACTTAATGCCTTCAAAAATATTTTTCTCCAGACCCACCAGTCAGAATGCTCCTAAATGTGGGTTACAACATTATGACAGGGTCCTGATGTTAAATTGCAGAGGTTATGCCAATCACTTGACCAGAAGTGTGTCAAAATGGTGGTCACACAAATTCCTTCAAAAATCTTCCTTGCCAGGCCCACCAGTCAGAATGCTACCAAATTTGGGTTCCAACATTAGACCAGGGCCCAGATAAGCTGCAGGTCCAGTGGTGCTATTTTTTGGAATTCCAACCAACTGTTCCAAAACTGAGACATGATAGTCCAGAAAAGTCCCAGCAATTGCCTGAGTGGCAGGTGTACATTAGATCATCAAACAAATGGAAGCCAAATTATCAGAACACAACCTGTCATTCCGCTTTCATGAGAGGTAGCAGCAAGAGAACGACCATGTGCACCGAGTAGTTCGCGACGTCTCTGCCGCCATCTCTGATCCAAAACCTCTTCATACTCCTGGAAACACAGGAAGAAGTAATGCCAGTTACCTTTAATGGTTGTATTATCTTGTTAATCAAACTCTGTGGTGAAACAGTGAGCATCCGCTCTGACTCTGGGAGATCGATGGTTCAAATCCCAGCCGAGTCAATACCAAACTTTAAAAATGGTATGTGCTGCTTCCTTGCTTGATGATCAGCATATAAAAGGATTGAGCACAGACAAACAATGCTGGGAAGGCAATGGCAAACCACCGAGTAAAACCCTTGCCAAGAACCTGGTGTTAGCTCATTGGTTAGGGTGGTGGCTTAGGATCCTAGGGTCCTGAGTTCAAGCCCCGTTGGCTACTGAATTAATACCAGGGGGTTGACTCAGCCTATCATCCTTCTTAGGTCAGCGAAATAAGTTCCAGTGTAGCAGCCAAAAAAGTTGCACATGAAGGGAAGGGATATCAACGGATTGATTAAATCTGGTATTGGTGTGGCACAGGCATGATGGGCCGAATGGCTTCCTCCTGCACCTTAACTCCTTGTAAATCCTTGTAGAAACTGCTTTGGCTGCACCAACACTGTAAAGAGTGTTGAAATTAAATGAAGTTAAACAATAAAGCATCTCAAAGTTCAAAGCCCGTCAGCATCTGCCTTGAACTTAAACTAAACTTGTGTTACATCTGTCATAAGTTTGGAGAAATTTCAGTCTGAAAAGAACATAAAAGTTTGATTTCTCTTAACGCTTCGTTGGCATCGTTTATTTCAACCTCATGAAAATAAACTTTTATAGGTTAAAATTTGATATGAATATGTACAACAAGGAATAATATACGAGAAAAAGGGAGAGAAAGAGCGAGTGAGAGAAGAGATACAGGAAGAGAGATCTTCAGAAAGTCAAAAGTGGACATATTTTGCCCTCCCCTTGATGCCAAGGTCAGAATACGCTGCTGTCCAGCATGTGTGCAAAGTTTAGTGGAGATTGGCCCAACTGTTATTTTTTCTTCTATGATTTTCAGACATATGCACATTAATACATGCATACAAACGTACATACATACATACATACATACATACATACATACATAATTGTCTTGTTTTATATAATAAGATTTTGCTGCACCGACAGAGATCTGAGGTGGAACCCCCAGCCAACCCGCACTCCCACTCAGCTATCAGATGGTCTAACAACAACAACAAAAATAATAAACCGGTCCTTATAAGGTTAAATGATGGATGCAATCAATTTGAAGAATCTGGAACATGAATATCCTCGAATGATTGAAAAATGGACGATTGTCAACAGTTTCCAATTCAGTACTCCTGAGATAGGCCAAGAGCTTTTTAAAAGAAAACCGATAACTGAACTCGCCTGTGATTGCACACTTAAACCCCTGATGTATTCTGTTGCGTGGTTTGCATTGATGTAACCGCTGTGATGGTCTGGCGTTCTCTGCATTTATCAAAAAAGCCCGGAACACTTTTAATCGCTTTGCATGCCGAGAAATGATTAAACAGTTCACAGGGAGAGAAACTGTTATAGGTTAATAAATAATAATTTAAAAAGTCTCGGTGAGAAAATAAATAAATAATACATAAAATAATTTGTTTTAAAGCCTCGTTGTAATGGGCTTCCCATTCTCCTAGTAACCACAATTCCAGATCTCGCCTCCAGGGTGAAAAAGAAAACCCACAGTCTCATGCTTCAAATTACTATGGCCGGGTTAATAAGGGTAATTTATAGTTACTAACACTTTGCACTTTCACATTTTGACATAACTTTTTAATAATTTTCTCCATATTCTCATTATAAAGATTTGTTGAAAATTTGATGACAAAAGCTCAAATGGTTGTTAAAAAGTTATGGTCTGGTGATATAGATGGACGGACGGACGGACACATACAGACAGAGAAGGACGGACGGTTACAAAACCTTGTCTCCCACTAATTTGTGGACAGGCCAATTATCTCATTGCAATTCAGTAGTATTCTTTGGAAGAGCAAATAATTGGATTTGATTTGTTTTGTAAAGTGAATGACTTCTTCTTCGTTCGTCTGTAGCACAAGGCTGCGGGGTAGCATCATTGGCTGAGGGCATGGCTGTGCCACTGATGCAATGCTAGAAACGCTGAAAAAGGCAGGAATTTGCAATTCAGCCATGGTGCTGGCGATAGCTCGTCCAGCCTTTGCGAAGGACACCATGGGATATTTAACATCCACCAACTAATGCTGGCAGACGGGACACCCATTTAACGTCCATCCAAGGGATGGCGTACACCACAGTGATGAATCACTCTGCCTGTGAAACACCGGGATGACAGTTTTTAGCTGGGTCAGAATCTGAACCCAGGCGAGACAGATTAAAGGCGGGTGTGCAAACCTTCAGGCGCAAAACACACCGTGGGATCTTCAACATTCACCAATTAATGTTTGTAGATGGAACACCCAGATTGACAAACATCCCATCTGATGAACACACTTATTAATGCAACATCCTGCCTGTGAAACACCAGGGTTGTTATAGTTTATAATCAGGTTGTGAATTAAACCCAGACGAGATGGCTCAAATATAAGTATGCACCTCTGAACGATCTTGCTAAAACTTTTATTTGTTACCCAACTGCAAGACAGACACATTCATGTCTGTTCGGAAACTACTCGGAAGCAGAATATAAAATTCAGAAATCAAAACGATAAAATACAAGTTAAAAGTGTTGAGAATGCTTTTCTGGCCTCTAATTGTTCTCATCCGAATTTGTGGCACATGATGCTTCAAATCCAAGTTCAAATCCCGTGTGCTAATGTGTTTCCGACCCCCACGCCACGACTGTTAACCAGAGTTGGTGTCAAAGCCACCCAATGCTCGCCTGTTTATACATTCTATCGTTTTTAAAAGACGTCTAATAATTATTTTTTATAATTCTCTAACAATTTTTTTTTTGGGGGGGGGGGGGGGTTGGAAATCACTTAAAACATGTAGAAATGCAAAAAAAAAAAAACAATTTCTAACAATTTTTTTTGGGGGGGGGGACCAAGTCCAAAATCTAATGGCATGATCCTTGGACCATACCTAACCCCCCCCCACCAATTTCGTCGAAACCTAATCACTTAAAACATGTAGAAATGCAAAAAAAAGAAATCGAAATTTTGTTGAAAAAAAAGTTGCAAAAATTTTTTTTTTCTGAACAATTTTTTTTTGGGGGGGGGGGGGGAAATCACTTAAAACATGTAGAAATGCAAAAAAAAATTTGTTTTTCTCTAAAAAAAATTTTTTTGGGGGGGGGGGTTGGAAATCACTTAAAACATGTAGAAATGCAAAAAAAAAATTTTTCTCTAACAATTTTTTTTTGGGGGGGGGGGTTGAAATCACTTAAAACATGCAGAAATGCAAAAAAAAAAAATTTTTTCTCTAACTTTTTTTTTTTGGGGGGGGGGACCAAGTCCAAAATCAATGGCATGATCCTTGGACCATACCTAACCCCCCACCAAGTTTCGTCGAAATCGTCGAGGAGTTTTTTCCGTAATACAAAAAATTTAACATTTTCACGCTCACGCCGGGGGTATCGCTATAGCTCTCTGTTCTTCGAAAAGGCGAGCTAAAAACGAGTCGGGCGATGGGCTGTACAGTGCTGAAGCAGTCGTTTCGAGGATGGCCGGCTTAAAGCCAATATGAAGGCGATCACTCGCCTGAGCAGAGGCGAGCGATCTTATTCCATGCGTGAGCTAACTCCACATCTGTTTTCAGGATTTTAGCCTAATTTTGATACCCAAGGAAAAAACCAATATCGCTGAAACAAGTGAAGCATGGGATGCGGTTTTATGGAGCTGACTGTTTCATAAACTATGATTTATTCAAGAAAAGGACAAGAGCACAGGACACAGCTACAGACAGGTCCAGCACAAGAAGACAGACTGACAATAAAATGACAAAATAAAAGAAATAAAGTTAACCTCATGTTTGACAATTAAAATAAATAAAGCCTTCAACAATGAGGCTCTAAGCGAGTCTAAGGTCATGGACACCTCCTCGAACATGTACTCCTCCACGATGAAACCAGGCAAGGATTGTTAAAGTGCTCAAACGTCCATGAGGGAACAGTTGTAGAGCAAAGTAGGACCAAACAGTACAGAGATCGTGGCCGAGCAAATTGTCACCTACAAAATGTATTCCTTTTATAATGTCAATTGGAAAAGGAAAACATCAACACTAAGAAGAACGAGGATGGTTTGTGGGGGTGGGGAAAGCTCCATAAATGTTTACCTCTGCAGAAGAAAAGCCCAGAAACTCCCATTCCCATGGTGCTCCATTCAACCTAAAAACAGAACAAACCAATCAATGAATTACTTGTACAAAATAACAATAATAATAATAATAATAATAATTGATGAGGAAGTGACTATTTGGACCATCATGCCTGCTTTGTATCTACATCTTTATATAATGCAGGCTGTACTTGCGAAAAAGATAAGCATAGACAGAAATACATTTTGTAGGCGATGATTTGCTGGGCCACAATATCAAGAGTCAGATTTGCTTGGCCTCCTCACAATATTAAGTCAGAAAACGAAGGACACAGGTGCTATCCTGGAAGGTGTACCGATTCTTTGAAAAAAGAATGCTCCAGGCAGCAGCTTACCAACACTTTGAGGTTTAAATTACTTTTACTCTATTTGAAAACACTGAAAGTGCAACAGCAAAAACCGTGCTTTCTCCACGAACAGAACAACTGTTCCACCAGACAAGAAAGAGCCGCCCTTGCCCCCTTCCAGTGGAGATGTTGCAAAACATGGGCGGAACATAAATATGCATGTGGAAAAAATGAATATGCATGAAGCAAGACATGGCTGGAACAAAAATATACATTTTACATTCAAACTTGGTTACATCACACTCCTCGCTTGGCTTTTATATAAACGACTACAACAATTGATTGAGCAAAGAGAATGACGTGAACACGAGAACCAGGGAAGCCACATTGGCTGGAAACATTGTTAATGAACATTATCAAAAATGTTAAACATTTGTCAAAATTGAAATAAACTGACTACATAGTACATCATATACAGTCACTAAATTAATGGACCAGATTATGGCTAACGGATAGGGACATAGTGGAAAATAACAAGAGAATATGAAATTCACAATCTCAAGAACACAATGAAGGAATTCACTCTTCCCCCACTGGTAAAAGCAGGATGACCTCAGTTACAGGTCGCAGGTATATATGGGGTTTGCCGTCCTTCATGGTGCGGATTCGCACTTTTCAAACCTGATTGTCTGCGCTGGGCAATGTCTCATAGGGCCAGTCATTTTTGTGAGCATCTGCCTTCAGCAGAACGATATCACTGACACAAAGGTTGTCTTTCTTGACTCGCCATCGCGTACGGGGCTGCACGGTCGGAAGATATTCTTTGTGCCATCGTGACCAGAAGGTATTCGCCAAATGCTGTACACGTCGCCACTGATAGCCGAAGATGTCTGGAGGACGACCGAAATCACCTGGTGGTGCACGAAGAGGCGTTGCCTTCATGGTAAGTCGTGCGGCTGGTGTCAAGATTTCTGGCACATCTGGATCTGTAGACACTGGTACAAGTGGACAAGCGTTGACAAAA
Organism: Eptatretus atami; assembly: GCA_035128595.1. Lineage (NCBI taxonomy): Eukaryota > Metazoa > Chordata > Myxini > Myxiniformes > Myxinidae > Eptatretus > Eptatretus atami. Next base: position 104,014,205 of record CM068955.1, read on the forward strand.
GTGCATACCTCCGCCAGGAAGGTAGTAAGGAGCTCGTGGGTTTGAGAAACTTTCATCTCCAAGAGTATCGTGTCAAGGATTCGATGACAGACACCGATCATTTGCTGCCACACTCGACCCATATCCGACACGTTTGGGGGCGGGGGGTGGGTTGAACTTCCATTTTGAAAAACGTGTGAAACGTTGTACTCCCAATGAACGGTTAAGTTTGGTAACGAATGCGGCGATGGAATGAAACTTCAAATCCTGAACCAACTCCAGAGCAGGCAAAGTGGGTTTAATGGATAGTTTTGAATCCCAGTGAAATCGCAGAAAGTCTTGGTGATCCTCACACACATAGAAACAATGGAACCAATTTTCTCGACGTCAGCCATAATGGCGATGGGTTCCTGTTTGAAGTGTACTCATACCCTGAGGAGACTATTGATGAGGTCTGGACCAGGAAGTAGTGCCTTATTTAGCGAGACATCACAATAGGTAGTACTGCCGAACACCAGACAAATATTTTCAGGTTTACGTGGATGGAATACAGCAAA
>CM068955.1:104014750-104029944 GCA_035128595.1 Eptatretus atami
TCGTTTTGCCTCTTTTCCTGGTTCAAGAGGCTCAGCATGTCATTTGGAAAAGAGTTTAGCCATGAAGTCCATGTGCTGCTGTTTAAGGACTGGCTTCTTATCCAGAAGCTTGCAAAGGGACTTTAAGCAGTTTATTGCAAGGGGTCGATTGTCTGAAAGTTTTACATCATCTCTGAAGGGTAACAGAGTCACACAATTGCCATTACGATAACTGATTAATCCGTCCTCCATGATCGCGAGAAAACGGTCGTCTTCTAGGGAGTGACCCAGCTTGTCATCATTCCTTGTTCACTGATAGATGTCACTGCCAACCCCATCATCATAGGCTCTGTGGTCACAGGATCTCCCAATGGGCTGACCTGAAGGGACGTGATGATGTGGCAGGATGACATACTACACGGTGACGCGGCATGGCGAACAGAATGATGGTCTTCCATTGTTGAGAAAGTGGGTATGATCGGCCTCCACTCGCTCAAGGCGATGGACACTGTCAAGACATACATCACCAATTATCACCCATCCAAGGTCCATACAAGGTCCATACATCGAGCATTAGGTGGTCCATTCGGAGATTCTCTGACCTTAAGCAGCTGAGGAGCACCTCGTCCAATTAACAGCAAGATGCTGCCTCTGGGTCAGGTTCAGGAAATATTTCAGCGATAGGATGTATACATGAGTGGAGCCGTGCGACCCCCAGTGCTGGAATATCGGAGGAATTATGAGGAATAGCAATATACTCAGTTAGCTCCGGGAGGGACAGGTGGACAATTCCATCGAAAGATTCGATGATTGGATTCCTGACATGCCTACCAATGGCTACCATAGTTCCAGAGCAGGCTTTGAGTTCATAGAGGAGTAGATTATAGTTATGAGCTTGGTGTGGCTCAGTGGTTAGGGTGTGGGCTTGGGATCCTTGGGGTCCTGAGTGCGAGCCCCGCTGGACGCTGAGTTAGCATCAGGGGGGTTGACTCAGCCTGTCATCCTTCCGAAGGTCGGCGAAATGAGCACCAGTATACTGGTATTTATCCCTGCAGGGTCGAAGACGACTAAAGGGTTGGCGTCAGGAAGGGCATCCGGCCGTAAAAACATTGCCACAAGAAAGGGTACCATGATTGGAGCCCGCAAAAACTGACCCCTGCTCAGGGATAAAGGCTTTCAAATGGTGTGATGATGATGATTATGAGAGGAGTAGATTAGTTGGCATGTTGAAGTAGTCAAAGAGTTTGCTGTGGCCCAGAGACCGATTTGACTGGTCATCCAACACAGCATAAGTTTTCAGGATTACCAGTGATGAATACTTTCACAAGACAGATTTTGGAAGACCTTCCTCTGGACCCACTACTATCACAAATGTACGTACATCTGTTAATCACCAAAGGTCACTCCTTGCCATGCTTTTGAAGCCTACCTAATACTCTCTCAGGGTTTGAAGGTCAGGTCAGGTGTGGGAGCATGCGCCGGAGCGGGGGAAGAGTGAATTCCCTCAGGTATGGGAGCATGGCAGGGTTTGTAGAGTTTCTGATAAATTGCATCCTTGCTGGTCTGTCGAGGGTAGCACAACTGGCATGATAAAGTGCTGAGCAATGACGGGTGCTGTTACATCGAGAACAATGTAATTTTACTTGACACTCCTTGACTGAATGGTTAATTGACAGAGCACATCCAGTACATATTTTCAATTGGTGAAGAAGGACGAGTCTGGATTTCATAAATATATCATAAATACACGTGGAAAAATTACGGGCCCAGACCGGGAATGTAACCCAGGTCCTCTGGCAAACTGTACCAGTGCTCTGCCATCTGAGCTATCTGGGCGACCCACCGGCTGAGCAAAGCAATTCCTCCACATATACAAGTGCCACTCTCTTTCCCCCACTGCTTCTGGGGCACTCGCTGCCAACCAGAGGAGCAGCTAGGGCCTGCTCTCGAGAGGGTCTGGATTGCAATGTTTTTGCTTTGAATATTCTGCAATGTGGAAGAGGATGTTCAGGCCTGTGAATAGGGCAGAATTGTTGCAGATCTTCCATTCGATAATAATGAATGTGCTGATTTTCAGAAGGCAACGCGACTGTTGCAGTCAGTCGGTCGACAATCTGTGGCAGCAATTCACCCGTGACTTCGGTCTTGCTTACTCTGACCCTTGGACGAGTGTCACTAGTGAAGGCAGACATTGTTCTTCATAGTGAGTGGAGCTTTCACCCCCAGTAGCTGAAGAACATGATCCATCATCATATCCCAAGGAAACCATCAGACTGACGTTATTTTTGAATCTTTGCATTGCGCCGAATGAAGGATGCGAGCATCGAAAATGGTGGAAATATGACATTGTGGGTTTCTTTACATTCGAAGGCCTCCATCCTTCAACAATCCACAAGGTCAGGTGGAAGCTTCGCTATGATCGGTTTGAGGAACACATATATATCCAAAGCAGCAAGTCCAGAAAGGGAACCAGCATTTTTGGCAGCCTCTATTTCCTCGATGGTGTTGCTAAACTTCTGCAAAGTTGTGCAGTCATGAGAGACTTGAGGCGAAAGTTCCAGCATGTTTAGCAAGAATTGTGTAACTGCTTCATTGCTGCTGAAACTTTTTTGAAGCCGATTCCAGACCTGCTCCAAACTGACATCAGGGTTAAAAATATAGACTCAGTGAAGATGTTCTAAGAGTGCTGTGGATTCTGAACCATCAGCCATATGATGAACTATGAGGTTAAGCTGTTCATCGGATGCGAGCGGTACTCCTCTGATCATGTTCTGGAAAGCCGCACGTTGTGTCCAGAATTTCTCAGGCTTATCGTCAAACACAGAAATCCTATTTGAAACTAAGTCTCTGGTGTATTCTTCCCCTCCATCCCTTCCCTCACTCCAAATTTCACCAGAGCCGACTCCGCTCGTGAGAAGGCCGAATGCCTCAATTCTGTGTTTGCTTCAAGTTATTGTGCCCCAAACCCATCCCTCTCTGCACCCATCCTTCCCAGTCATACCCAACTGCTCCTGAATTCTGTGTCTTTTGCACCTGAAAAGGTGTTAAAGTTTCTGGCAACCCTCGACTCTGCAACTGGACCAGACCGCAACAACTCGTGTCCGAAAAACCTTTTCTGCTACTTTTGCACTTCCTCTCTCTCTGCCCTTTTCACCCTGTCATTTACCATAGGCCATCTTCCATCTGCTTGTAAATTATCCAGCATCACTGCATTACATAAAAAGGTGCAAAAATGGATCCCCTGAATTACAGACCAATTAGATGACTTGCAATCATCAGCTAGGTCATGGAATCCATCATCACAGTTGACATAAAATCATTCCTTTTCTCCAACAGCCTCATCTCAGATCATCAATTAGGATTCAGATCAGGTCACTCTATGTTGGACGTGCTGCTTCTACTCTCCGAACAATAGCGGCCCTCAATATCAGACGTGAGACGAGGGGCCGGCTCTCTGGACACATCTCGAGCTTTTCATACAGTCTGGCATCCTGCCTTGCTCTCCAAACTGTTTGTCGATGGAATCCAAGGCCGACTGCACTCTTGGATTACTGACTTCTTCCACTCTCGTAACCAGCATGCAGCTCTCAACAGAATCCTTTTATCTCCTCTCCCTGTCAAGGCTGGAGTACCCCAAGGCAGTGTTCTATGTCACCATCTTACTCCTATTCTTCATCAGTGATCTCACTGACTCTGGAAAATCCTCTACCTCTTTGCTGATGACTAAACTCTCTGCCATGACATCTCTTATCCTTCTGAAAGACAGACAGCAGCCTCTTCCCTCTCCTCAGACCTTGACAAAATCACAAACTGGTCAAACACTTGGAATATGTCTTTCAAACTTGAGGAGTCACACAAACTCTCTCTTTCTCTCTCTCCCACCTCTCTCTTCATCTGTCTCATTTCTGGACTTGAACCCTCTGTCCTCTCTGTGCTTCGTCCCCCTCAGCTATCTGCAGGACGCACGCGGTCTACCAGCAATCCCCTCCTCGTGAAACGGCCTGAATCTAGAACCACTGCTCACCTCCACTCAATTATTACTCTCATTTTTTTCCCCACCCGTGGACCCACCTTCCATACTCTCTTCAATGTCATTCTTCCCTCCAGGTCTTCAAGACAGCTGTTCACCACCATCTCAAGTCATGCCCCAATCAACATTATGATCTTTTCTACACTCATTAAACTACCCTCCAGCCTTCCCAAAATGTTGCTTTTGTATCCATATTGTCTACTCTTTGCGTTCTGCCTTACCCCTCATCATTACCGACATCCCTTGTTTGTCTATCTCAGTCTACTTTCTCCCTCCTTGGTGTTTCCCCTTCTCCTGCTGTTCGCTTTGTTATATTGTGTGCTGATTTGTTCTATGTCATAGCTCTTCCACAAGCCTGGACCATGTTTAAAACAAAACAACAACAACAACAACAATCCTATCCCCCCTTTTTCCCATTGAAACAATACCCTGACAGGAACACATCCCCTGTGAATATCGAGATCTTACTGTACAGTATATTGTTTGGTCTGGTCTGTGATTCTGTTTGTTTGTCTGTCTGTATGTATGTATGTCAATCGCCTTCAGGTCACAATTTTAAAACGATCTTCATGAAACTTCACCAAATGGTGAAGTTGGTCATAAGCAAGAAGCCTCTTCGTTTTGAGATCAAAAGTTCAAAAGGTCAACATAGGCGAAAGGTCATCAAGTTCGGACTATTTCTAAAATCCTCAATTTTCATCCGTTTGACTTGAAATTTGAAGAGGATTTGCATATTTAGTCACTGTTATTCAACGCACAATTATTTTAAGGACAACATAGGCCAACTTTCTAAAATCATGAAGTTTCATACGATTGACTTGAAATTTGAAGAGGATTTGCAAATTTGGTGACTGAATTCAGCCACCAATTATTTTTAAGGTCAAATTTGTTTTAGGGATTTCGCAAGTATTGTGTTCGACACGACGTCTTTCTTGTTCGTTTGTTACTTGTAAAATCGAAGATTTTTCAAGGATATTGGTCAGTTGATTTTGTTATTCTAGCTGTCTGCCTGTCCGTTTGTTTATCAATCGCCTACAGGTCACAATTTTAAACCGATCTTCACGAAACTTCACCACATGGTAGAGTTGTCACAAGCAAGAAGCCTATATTTTTTGAGGTCAAAAGGTCAAATGGTCAACACAGACCAAAGGTCAACAAATTTATCAAGTTTCAAAACTCCTCGATTTTCATACGATTGACTTGAAATTTGAAGAGGATAGATATTTCAGGTCACTGAATTCAACCACCAATTATTGTTGAGGTCAAATTTGTTTTATGGTTTTTAGAAGTATCGTGCTCTGCATGACATCATGTTCTTGTTTGTTTATTTGTGAGCACTATATCTCAAGGAGTTACTGACGGATTCGGACGAAACTTGGTGGACAGGTTGGGTGTGTAACAAGGATGAATTGATTCGATTTTGGTGAGGATCTGGATCCAGATCCAGGTCCTTGTATTTTAAAGTGATTCCTTAGAATGGAGAAATAGGGCCAAAAATGATACACAGTATAGCATGCTATTTCAAAAAGTTTCGGACGGATTATGACAAACTTGGTGGTTGAGTTTGGTAAGTGACAAGAACAAGCTGATAAGATTTTGGTTAAGGTCGGGATGCAGATCCAGCTTATCAGTGTGACAAACAAACTGTTCTACATGGAGTGCGCTCCACCGAGTGCCATTCTAGTTTTCACTTTTGTGGTGCTATCCACATTAAACACTTGTGGGAAGTTAAGAGGGTGCATATGGGAAAAATAATTCAAATTGATGTGAAAGTCGATTTAATATCACAGTTAGCTTTAAATAAATCAGGAAATTGAAAGGTTATATTTTTGCTGTACATATTATATTATTACATGCTTATATGAGACCGAGATATGGGTGAGTGTTCGTTTTTCATTTATATTGTTGTCGATTTCAGAATCGGATCCAATTAATGCACACAACATCCACGTCCTCAAACAGTTATTTCCATAAATGCATGTGCAGAATAGACCCAACCCCTTGTCTGGAAGGATTCTAACTCTTTGATGCGTTGGAGAAGGGTAAAGAACAGATTCCCTTTCTTTCTTATGGGATAACCTTTTCCTTTATACGACATGTTCATGACGTATGATTTTATGTCAGTTTTCATTTCTGCATGAGCGATATTCACCGTTCGTGCACGCGATAGACAGCCGTTAGCCCAACGGAAACTTATTCTATTCCCTTTCCATCAAGACACATTGGCTTGGAAATAGACGATTTATTTACACATTTTACTTTATCATTTTCACTTTGGACGTGCGGGACATTTAAGTCATTTAAAACACCGCGGGCTTTTCTGGAACAGTTCATTTTGATGGTCAGGCATGGCTGTGGTCTCGGATATTTTGCCTCGGGACCACCTTTTTCCATTGACGTTCAGCACTCGCCCTTCTTTCATCGACGTTTGACATCCATCTTTTTCCATCGACGTTTGACTCCCTGCTCGGCGGCTCTATGGACGCTGGCTGGCTCTTGTTCGTGTCAGGCTGAACGGGGAGGTGATAATTACCCGTTGATGTTTTGTGAGCACTTCCATTTTCGGTTGGTTGTTCCGGAAAATGGCTGCTTTCTGGCGTTTGTCCAGCGCCCCGAACATGGCATCGTAAGCCAGAACTGTCTGAATTGGGAGTTGCATCTTGTTCGATGGTGAGGAGAGAATGATCATGAGAATTGACAGTTGGAGGTCACATTCAGCGATGCGCCAATAGGCAAGCTGGATTTGGCTGAAGTCTGCTTGAGGCTCCGCCCACACTGGTTGCCTATAAAAAGGATAGGACAGCTCCTGATGGTTGGTGACAGCTCCTGATAGCTCCTGCCGGTTGGAGACACGTCCTGATAGCTCCTGACGGTTGGAGACACGTCCTGATAGCTCCTGATGGTTGGAGACACGTCGTGATAGCTCCTGATGGTTGGAGACACGTCGTGATAGCTCCTGATGGTTGGAGACACGTCCTGATAGCTCCTGACGGTTGGTGACACCTCCTGATGGTTGGTTACACCTCCTGATACCTCCTGGCGGTTGGTGACACCTACTGATAGCTCCTGATGGTCGGTGACACATCATGATAGCTCCTGACATGATAGGCCACACAGGCCATAACCAGAGATATGGGTTAAAGAACCATAAATATCACATAGAGAGAGGAGCTGGCAGGATCGGCTTGAGGTACGCACAATCACCTTTGAGCTGTCTCGCTTGGTTTCGAACCTCAACCCAGCTATAAACTGTCACCTGATGTTTCTCAAGCAGAACAAGGCATCAATGTTTATGCCGTCCCACGGGTGGACGTTAAGCCTGTCAGGATCAGTTAGTGGAAGTTAAAGATTCCTGGATGTCCTTCGCAAAGAGTAGGTGAGCTATCACAGGCACCCTGGACAAATTCCAAATCCCTATCCTATCACTGGGAAGGCAACGGCAAATGACCCAGCACAATCAGTGCCAAGAAACTACTTTGCAGCACCAACACTCTGTAAAGAGATTGGTACATTAATCATCATAATCATAATCATGTAAGGAAGTGGGAACATAAAGAAAACATATCAACCCATGGAGAAGGATCATCTCTGGTGATCTCTGGATTCAGTTCCCTTTTAATAAATTGTTGTTTGTGCTGGGTCATTGACTCGGAAGAAAATAAACATTCATAAATGATAAATTAAATACCATCAAGTTACCTGCGTAACGAACTGGGAGGGGAGTCTGGTGGAGCCACTCCACGTGCAACAGACGCGATGAACTCTTTTCTCTTTTGCTGCACCAGACAAGCAGCACGGATGATCTTCCGACGAGGGGTGCGCAGATATGGCCGGTTCACCTTCTGTGCAAGGTCTTCGGTAACCATTTCCAGCTCTGTCTGCATGCACATCCATGAACATGCTGCACAGTCTACAACAGGAACATGTGGTTTACAAACAATTCTACAAGCACAATGTGTGTTGGACAAAGTGAAACATGTAATTATGCTCCATATACAGTTAAACCTCTCCTAATGGCCACCGCTACAGAACGGTCGCCTGCCTATAGTGGTCACAAAAAATCCCCTGCACAGAAAACCCAGGTAAAGTAACCCTTACAGAATCATGGCCTCCTGTCGATAGCGGCCGCTTAATTTGTTTCCCTCGGCAACCTTGAGTCTGTACACAAGGTCACTCTTTTGAGTAAACTCATAAATCACTCTTGGCCCCTAATATACTGCAGATGGTCATATAAAGGACGTTTCATGCACAAAAAAAAAAAAAACACTAACTGATGACATAAAAAGTTGTAAAGTTTGACAAACGAATGCTCGTCAACAATAAAATCAACATGTCATTAAAGCACCAGCATTATTGTTTGTGATGCCCTCCACACATTCCCGCGTTTAAATCACGACACCATCACATAACTGAAACATAGATTCACACGTCAATCTACTCTAATGGATGGTGTGTGTGTGTGTGTGTGTGTGTGTGTGTGTGTGTGTGTGTGTGTGTGTGTTTTTTTTTTGTGGAGTTCCACTAGAGCGTTGTGATGTGGAATGTGAGACACCAAAATGATCATCATGATCTCCTGAATTGATTAGGCTAATTAACTACAAAAACATCCGTGAGAATTCCCATGGTTTAAACGCATAGCGTGTTCAGGTATAAAAAGCAGCTTAATATAGGCCGGGGGCCAGTAGGACCTACCTTGCACCCCCCCCCCCTGCGACAATTTTTCACTGATACCACAGTGTTCATATATATCCCAAGTATCAGAAAAAAGATGTTCCCAGAAAAATAACTCATTTGCACTATGCTTTATTAAGCTGTTTCCATTTTTGCATGTAATTAAGCTATCCAAACATTATTCTACATCTCTGACAACAAAGGAAATATGTTCACTTCATTCCTTGACCCTCCAAACATATGTGTAGATTCCTCATTTACAAATTTCCATGACCAGAAGTTGAGATATTTACGAAAATGAGAATTTCATAATGGCGGATCCTAATTAGCATATCAATGCATTTAAAATTATTTCACTACTTTTACTCAAACAGAAAATATTATGTTTCCCTGAAACACCAACATATCATAAGTCGCAGTTATGTATTATATCAGGCCCAGGTAATTAATTATATTGATTAATCTGATTTCGCATGATTTTCGAACGATTCATTGTGCTTTGTATTTTATGCTAATTAGCCTATTGAAAAAATTCAAAAATTTTAAATTTTTTGCCAACCTGGCTTGTATCTGGCAACACTTAAGTAATGTTTTTTTTGACAAAAAACTGACATGTGTGATAATTACAAGGAAAGAAAATGGAATTCTTGCATTTTTGTGGGAATTATGTCTTTAAGACAAATTTAATTAATATGCAAATGAGCTAATTAGCATAAACAAAATAATTTTAATACGTAAATGTATAAGTTTAATTTGACACCAATTTTGTGATTTTATGTTTATATTTGACAGAGATATTGCATTTTGCCGATCTTTGTGAGATTCGTCTATTTTTGATTGGTTGCCATGGAAACAGCTTAATAAGCATCGTGCAAATGAGTTATTTTTCTGGGAACATCTTTTTCTGATACTTGGGATATATATGAACACTGTGTATCAGTGAAAAATTGTCGCAGGGGGGGGGGGGTGCAAGGTAGGTCCCACTGGCCCCGGCCTAATATGTCCTACCATGGCATGGCATTCTAATTACAAAATAAATAACAAAAACAATAATAACAATGTACCAAAGCATATATTTTTAACCAAAATAATATTTACAACAATAATAAGAATAATAGTATCATATGGCAATGATAATAACAAACATATAATCCCCGTGCTGGCCCCAAGCACATCTTGGCTTGGTGAAAGGCAAGCAACTATGCTCAAGCAGTACAGCAGGCGGGTATACAACAAGGTTGTGAAGACCAATGAGAATTTGGTCCATCGGACAAACAGGCCCACTGATAATACCACAACAGGCTCGTTCATACCATATACTGCACAGTAATGTACACTATAAATTAAATGAAGGATAACGGGGAGCTGATACTATAGGTCCCCCGCCTTTGGGGTGGTATGAGGAATAGATCTGTGTAATATGAAAGCTAAATGTTGAACGTTTTTTGAAATATTGCGAACACAAGCCAAGTTACAGAGATGGTTGCCATGGCAACATCATTCAGCCAATCACAGCCATGATCTAATCAGGTTGAGATAATATCATGAGATAAATGTTAAACGGTTTTTGAAATATCACATACACAAAAGTACATGGACAGATGATCGGTCAATTGGACAGAGCTCATTTTAATGTTCCCAGTCTCCGACCTTGTCGGAGGGGCAGGGGACAAAAAAAATCTATCAATTAAAAAAAGTAGAAATACTTTATCCATGTATAGTAGGTTCATTATTATTATTATTATTATTTGTATACCTTGTCGAGGCTCGTATGAGAGCTAACACACAACGCACAGCAAGGGGGGGCATGAGACAAGAGTGGCGGGAGTGGGAAGGACAAAACAGTGGGGAACAGAGACACCACAAATACCATCAAGGTTAAAAATATTTTAAAGAAATAATAATGTTTAGAACTTTTTATTTCTCATCAAAGTTTATTTTTAAAATTCTTCTGTACAAAATGCAAAAACAAAAGAAACGGACATGCAAAAACAGAAAAGAGAGAGAGAGAAAAAAGAGATCATCAAAATGGATGAGCAACAGAAATTGAGCTGCCGAGAGACTCAATGTACAAGGTCATCGCTGCAGCAAGACACAGATTCCAAACATTGTCAAGCAGTAAAAAGACAGGGTTGAAGAATTTGAGGGCAACGCTCCCCTCAAACGCAAGCGCAAAATCAGAAAGACTGGCAATGAGATCAATGCCATGCTCTATGACTATGAGTGGTTCAAACAATCAACTGCTAAAATGTTTCCTGTCAGCACGATCCTTCTTCAGAAGAAAGTTCAAGAGATAGCACAGCATCTCGAGGTGGAGGACCAATCATTGTCTCGAGGCTTTTTGTCAAAGACACAACATGGTCTTCAGAAAGATATTTGGTGAAAGTGGGGATGTCAACAGTACAACGGTGGAGGAGTGGAAGGCCAAACTATCTGAAATTGTGAGAGACATGCACTGAAAGATATTTTCAACTTGGAGGAGACAGGGCTCAAGACAGAGTGAATTTTCAACTCAAAACTTCAGTTGATTGTACACTGCATTTCAAAGGTGAGGATCATTCTGGTGGCAAGTGGTCAAAAGAACGAATGACTGTTGTTGTGTGGTAATGCCCCTAGAAAGGAGGAGACCCCGTCGTCACCGGCAAGGGAATAAAGCCCCACTGTTTCAGGAAGCTTGATCAAAAGGTGCATATCCACTTTGGAGAACTTCCAGCACAGGTAAGAAGAAAATGAACCTGATCCTGATGAGGAAAGTGATAACAATCAAATGAGTTCCCTTACAAGGAACTTTTGATGTACGAGGAGGCCTTTAGACCCATTAAAGGTAGCCTACACTATTATTACCAACCTATGCTTGTTTGTCCATCCTCTATCCTTTTAAATACTGAGAGCAAGCAAGGAAGCAGCATGTACCATTTTTTAGGTCTTTGGTATGACTCAGCCAGGGTTAGAACCACCGACCTGCCAGACTCAGAGCAGATGCTCTAAGCATTACAACACTGATGATGGAGACGTAGGTCACAGTCCTGAAGGAAGGTAGGCTAAAGTCCATCAACGACTATGCAGCAAGACTGATTGCTATTTGTAAGGGGGGTAGAGCAACCTGTTGTAGAGCTGCATGGACGTGGAGAAGTTGCAGGCAGAGTGCAAAATGGGAAAGCAGACGCCGACACTTGACTTCTTCAAAAAACGTCCAACCTGATGCTTAATTGACAAACCTAATGGCCTTTTTCAGGGCCAATATATGACACCGAATGAGATGAGTCCTTGTCGTGGTGTCGGTAATGCATCTGTCTATTAAGCGTAGTGAAATCTCACGACGATGCAAGCTAAAAACTTCTCTCCAGCTTCTCACCTCAATTTTAATGAGCATATAAAATAACAAAGATTGGCACAATAAAGCAATGAAAATCTTGAGTGAAAATGACATGTTAACATGATATAGGCTTCTTTTTTTTTGCATACAATGTTGAGGCTCATATAAGAGCTAACACACAGAACATATAACAAAGGGAGCAGGAGACAAAAAGGGGTGGGAGAGGGAAGCACAAAACAGGAGGGAGCAGAGACATGAGAGGATCTGTGGAAGGGAGAGGGATGGGGTGGGGTACACAGGGTAAACAAGATGGACACTCCAGGGACTTTCAGGAAGGAAAGCAAGGAATGTGAAGGAGACGGACCGTATGGGGTGGATTAACAGGGGTAGTACATGTGTGATATGAGATACACTTGCTTTAAATGAAAATCAAAATGGCCATTGCAGAACCTGTACAGAAAGGTCACTTGTCTATAAAGGAAACTTTTGACGTTTGTCTTTGTATACAGGTTTGACTGAATGTTAAACTTTAAAGATGCAGCACTTTCAACTGCTATTTGTCCAATTAATATAATCTCATTTCAGTCGAGCTCACGGCAGCAGGAAGACAAGTCACCCAACGATGTTTTTTTCTTTCAGCGGGACTCCTTTGATGTGAGAAGAGATTGTCAAAACATGCAAGTGTAAACACCAAACCTTCCATAATTCCAGAAAACGTGACCGTGGAGTACGAGAATGGTGAAGTATTATCAAATGTTTATTTTTGTAATAACTTTAGCATCCTATGGCAAGTCAATAAACAATAGGAATATACGTGTGGTGTGACTTAGCAACCACTTTATTAGCCCCCATTGGACTCAGTCCGAAATGGGGACTTATGGATTTGGTCTCAATTTTCGTGTCCATGCTGTGGATATGGTGCATCCGCAACCACATTTCGGACATGTATGGACCAATTTTGTTTTCACTTGGTGCAATGACAACACGTGATGGTATGTATACATATGCACATCAATTTTATTTGAAATCAGATCCAAGATGGCCGACTGGCGGCCATTTTAGTTGTAAAAACCCTGATGTTGAAGACGTCCTCAACCATTTCTCAGACATGCATTTACCGATGTTGTTTAAAATTGGCACACTGATGAGGAATGATGGCTTACATATGCACGTTATTGTTTTTTTTATATCAGATCCAAGGAGCGTTAAAGTTGTGCCCGGAACCATCTTGCACTCTCCGTGTCAGGATTGCTGGTCTTACTTTCTGCCTCACTCAAACTATAGCTACCAGTCTAGCTTTAATCTCTCTTTCTTGCAAACAAAACATCATATACTTTTCATCATGCATTTTTCTTACTCACTCATTTTCCCTCCTGACTTTACATTGCAGTTCTTTTATTTAAGGCTTGGCCTCGATGAGGACTATTCAGTCCGTGCCTGGAGCCTTCAATATGAAAAAAAAAATTTAAAAAATTAGCTGTAAAAAACCCGATGTTGAACATGTCCTCAACCATTCATCGACATGCATTTACTGATGTTGTTCAAACTTGGCACACACATAAGGAATAATGGCTTACATAAGCACACCATTTTCTTTTGAGATCATATCCAAGATGGCCGACTGGTGGCCATTTTAGTTGTAAAAAAACCCAATGTTGAACACGTCCTCAACCATTTCTCGGACATGCATTTACCGATGTTGTTCATACTTGGCACACAGATAATAAATGACGGCACACACATGCCCCTTACTTTATTTTGCAATCTGATCAAAGATGGCCGACCGGTGGACTGGCGGACATTTTAGTTGTACATCAATATGAGCTCGCCCTTTAACTCCGGACACAAAAATTACTAAAACAATGGGGAATATGACATTTTATGTCTTTTTTACTTGTCTTTACCTGCATCATCTCAAATATCTCCTTTTGTGTGCTGTTCGGCTCCAAGAAAAACCCATAGCCATAGGAACCACGAAGTACTCTTCGAGTACGCAACAGTTCCATGACAGCATCCTCGATGAAAGTGGTATCCACTTTCTGGGCTGCACAACACCAGCACAGGTTCCAAACCATATCATAATCATAAACACCTGATTGGCATCCATCAAAGCAAAGGAAACATCTCCATAATACATGTACAAGTATTGCAGGGAAGGAAGTGAGGGAGTTGCACAGTTATTTAGGGTGGATATAGAGGACACTGTGCCATACTTACAAGCCATAACACAAATAGTCATGTTGCATCCTATTTCTTCTTTGTTTTATAGTGTCATCAGAACCACGGGCTGAATGTGAAGGCTATATAACCAATCTAAATATTCTGTTGGTAAAACAGATTTCAGGAAAAAGACAGATCCCTGTCTTATGTTCTATATATTCCCATTCCCTCTTTTCCAACAAATGCATTGCTATTTCTCCTTCCACTACCCCTAACACTCATTCCCTTACTTTTCCCCCCAATCCTCCCCTTTTCTGTTTCCTATCTAGTTTACAAAATAACTCCAACCTTCCTTGGTAAAGCCTATGTGCTCTGGTTCAATTCACATGGACGATTCCTGCACCATGCGATGGAGGGGTGACCTGTCCAGGATTGGTTCTTAGCCATGGAAACTTTCAAGGATGTAAAGTGAAAAATTCAAAGATGGATCAGATCTATCTCATCTCAGTTATCAAATAGTCTTGAAAGCAGTAACAGCAGTGCATGCAACAGAAAGTCCATTCTATTAAAGAGAAATGGGTGCACAACTGCCATGAACCAAAATTAAGGCGAAGGTAAATGTCAGAGGGAGCATGGGTGTAGGGGTGAGAAGAGAAGAATCTATATGAAGTTTATTTTCCACCTGTATTGAGAGCACAGCGTAGAATCTCCATCTTGGCTTTAGCACTATGAAGTAAAGGTTGTTCCAGCTGTGGTGAAAACAAAGACTGAACACCCAACAATAAAGCAAATGACTTGACAAAAGATTTAGGCTTTAAAAGACAAAAAGCAGAAGTTCATCATTATAAAGGTTCCAAACCTTAAAGTTGTTTTCATGATTCTTGAAGCGTGTGTAGTAGTGTATAAACCTGTCCAGTTCCTGATATTTCTTGTGTTTCTTCTCTGCCTACACAGAGATAATTTGGTCGAAGATTAACCTCTGTACCAAAAACAGTCTTCATAAGATAACATGTTTTAGTCCCAAGACAAATCTTACAA
>CM068955.1:104029954-104040536 GCA_035128595.1 Eptatretus atami
AAAATGAAAAACATGAAGGGATGGAATCCCCCAAAAACAACCAAATAAGGTAGGAAGGAATGACAAGGTAGGAATGACACCTCAATCCTTTTATGGATTGCCATCACGACATCTTTTGACATATTTGTGATAGGTGCCAATAGTGGCAATTGCATGAAAATATCTATGTTCGAGGTAGTTGTAGATTTGTAGTGCAAGTTTGTGTAATTGTGTATTTTATTAGCCCCCGTTGGACTTGGTCTGAAACAGGGGCTAATGGATTTTCACTCAATTTTTGTGTGCGTGCACGCGTGCATCCACAACCATACTTCGGACATGTATGGACCGATTTTATTCGTACTTGGCACAAAGACAACGCATGCTGGTATACATATGCACGTCATTTTTTTTTCGACGTCAGATTCAAGATGGCTGACCGGCGGAATTTTAGTTGTAAAAAAAACAAAAAACGGTGTCCAACACGTCCTCAACCATTTATCGGACATGCATTTACCAATACCAAGTTCAAACTTGGCACATAGATAACGAATGATGGCTGACATAAGTATGTCATTTCCTTCCCCGAGATCAGATCCAATATGGCCGACTGGCGGCCATTTCAGTTGTAAAAAAAAAAAAACCTGATGTTGAACACCTCTCAACCATTTCTCTGACATGTATTTACCGACGTTGTTCAAACTTGGCACCCGGATAATGAATGATGGCTTACATATGCACATCATTGTTTTTCGAGATCAGGTCCAACATGGCCGACTGGTGGCCATTTTGTTACTTAAATGCGTCCCCAACCATTTCTCAGACATGCATGGTCTGATTTTGTTCAAACTTGGCACAAGCACAGCACATGACGGCATACACATGCACCTCAGTTTATTTTGCAATCTGATCAAAGATGGCCAACTGGTAGACTGGCAGTCATTTTAGTTGGACATAAATATGGGCTCGCCCTTTAACTCCATACAGAAAAATTATGAAAATAACGGGGGCTATGACATTTTATGTCTTTTTACTTGCTTGTTGTGGGATCAGGACAGAAAAATGTCAAAATATATGCAAGAGATACCCAAGGGTGCAATATCCAAGAGAAAATGTCACTTCCTTCCATTGGAATCATTGTAATTGCTTGAGCCATTATTGTGCTAGGCACGATAACATTTATCAACAAATCTGTGGATGAACAAATCGGCGATTTTGCGATCTCTTGATGTGATACTTTAGCAATGTATTCTGGCATTTTTTCATTCTTGTTAGTTATGAAACAGTCGAGAATAAAAGGTTTGGCTTTTAAATGCTTTTGACTTCACTCTACAGTAGTGTTTAAGCATATCATTTTGTACACATTTGAATGGGCAACCATATTTTTCCCGTGGCATCCCTACACATGGAGAAATGCCGTACTCCATGGTACATGGTAATTGTTATTTCATCCTTACAATATGGTGTCCAATCCCAACTACAAACAATTATACTCCAAATGCATTTCATAAGTGTCATAAACACAAAGAAAGGAAAACTAGAAAATAGAATTGATGCAAATGGATCAATGGATATGTTAGATGTCAACCCACTGTTATGTTTGATCTCAATTAAAGAGCACATGAAAAATTAAAGGTCACATGAGAGAATGAGAGAGAGAGAGCAAGAGAGAAAAGACAGATAAGTAGAAGAGAAAAAACATCAGATGCTTGTTTTCAGATGCATCAGAAATCATCAGATGCATAACTCGAATTATGATCTGCAAAACGATTTTCAAAGGGCACATGACCTTTGAGCTGTTGAACCCAAAATTGAATCAATTAATCTTTGTATAGCAGTCCATACTCTTGCCAAGTTTGCTTGAAATCCCTCGTGTGGTTCGCAAGTTATTGTGGTAACAAGCATTTTAAATTAAAGTTAACATGACCATAGACCTTTGACCTTTTGAACTCAAAATCGAATCAGTTCGTCATTGTACATATATGTACCACGTTTGGTCAAATACCTTCAGTTGTTCACAAGTTATCACAGTAACAAAAATATGCTCAGCACACAATGCATGCACAGCCAAACAGACAACCCAAAAACATAATGCCTCCAGCCCAGACTTCAGCTTCAGAGGCATAAAACAGTGGTTCCCAACCTTTTTCTGATCGAGTACCACTTGGAGGTCCCATACCGTCGCCGCGTACAACCTGGTTCCAGAAAAACTCAATTCGATAAGATATCAATTTATTCACAGGATGCAGCGGGATAACTGCCAGCGCCGAGTGTGTGTCAGGGTTCCCAGATGTATCAGGCCAAATCATTCTTTTTAAAGGTTGAGCCCGAAAGTGCTCGCGAACCACTTGGAAGGCGTGGTACGCGTATCACAGGTTGGGAACCACTGGCATAAAATGAAAACATAACAGGAAATAGAATACAAAAAGGCAATTAATATGAATTGTAGTTCATAAAAAAAAAGAGAGTGAGAGTGAGAGTGAGAGTGAGAGTGAGAGTGAGAGTGAGAGTGAGAGAGAGTCATCACAGGAGGAATGACAGTAGAATGGAAATAAGTTTTAAGCAGCATACTTGCCTCCTCCACAATCTCCCGTGATTGTTCCTCGACCTGCTGTATGACTTCGTAACGTGTACAGCGGTAGTAACCTCCCGTTGATGAGCTGTGCTTCTTCCACTCTTCCAAGCAGATCCAGCAGAAATCGTGCTTGCACTGAAACGATGACAAGGAGGTTGTCAGTCAAGTGTAGAATTCACAATCTTACGAGATTCCGTCATCTCGTCAGTCTTCAGTAAAAATATCAGATAAGTAAGCTAAATGGTGTACAACAACAAACAAGATCATTGGTAATGGAAAAATAATCGAATCGGAACTCCTTGGACAAAGACATTCATAATGGCATGGGTTTTATGGTCCTTAGTTGAGGAGTACTTAAGAGAAAATTTTCAGAAAAACAAACAAACAAATAAACAGAACAAGAAAAAGATGTCATGCAGAGCACAATACAGTACTTGCAAAATTACCATGGATACATCAAATTGTCCATTTCAGTAAGATTAAAATTGACAATGTTAATGAAAGCTCAGGTTAATTGGATGAAAATTGACGATTTTTCCATTGAAAATTGATGATTTTAGAAGCTTGACCTTGAGTTGACCGTTGACTTTTTGACCTCAAAAATAGTTGCTTTCCCAATTTATGGATCCTGTGCAACTTTCAAGTCAATGGCATGAAAAATGATGATTTTAGAAATTTTACTCAAGATGACCTTTGACCTCAAAATCAATAGGCTTCTCAGCTGAGACTACCTCTACAACTTGGTAAAGTTTCATGATGATCAGTTTGGAATTGTGACCTGTAGGCAATTGACAAAGAGACAGACAGACAAACAGACAGAAAGAATAACAAAATCGACCGACCAATATACTTGAAAAATCTTCAATTTTGCAAGTAGTAAGCGTATTATTTATATAGACTGGAAAATTCCACATTATGTAAATTGTGACTTTAAGTCCTCAACTCACTGCCCCCCCCACCCAACCCAAAGTCCACGATCATCACCCCCCCCCCCCCACCAAGGGTCAACCCCTCTCCCAGCTCTCTGTTCCATCTCTGCCCCCCCCCCCACCTACTCCATCTTGTCCACTCACCCTTGCTTCTTCAAGTCATCAATCCTCACCCAACACAAACACCGCAAGTTGTCAACCCCACCCCCACCCCAGCCTCAACCACCATCTCTATGAACTCTATCTCTCCCCACATCCCATCTCTGTCCTCCCCTCTCCCTTTCCTCTTAAAGTCCTTAATCTCCACCCCTTTCCCAACCTCAAGTCCTCAACCATGCTCTCTCCAATCTCTTCCCATCTTTCGCGTCGCTGCCCAACTACCACAACTCTCCGACCTCCCCTCCCCCTTTCTTCTTCAAGTCCTCAACCCCACCCCCATCCAACCCCAAGCTCTCAACCCTCCTTCCAACCTCATGTCCTCAGGCCACCTCCCCACCAAAAGTCCCCAACCTTTTAACGAGATTGAAATCCCACAATTGTGCAATTCAGCATACAAGTGGATATAAAATTCCCCATACAAGTAGATATACAATTCAGCATACAAGTGGATGTACAATTTCCCATGCAAATGGATGTACAATTCAGCATACAAGTGGATGTACAATTCCCCATGCAAGTGGATGTAAAATTCCCCATACAAGTGGATGTAAAATTCCCCATGCAAGTGGATGTAAAATTCATCCTGTGATTTGCAAGAAAACCAAAGAGAGAAAATAAACTTTGTAAAGGATGAAGTTTATGCCTATACGTAGCAAATTGTTTATTTGTTTATACCTCTCCTAAAGTTATGATGCTCAAAGTACAAGCCATTGCAATCTATATCATAGCTCCAAACCTTTTTTGTCCACGACCCAAAATTTGAAATTACATTTGCTTCGTGACCCAAATGTTACTGGTATCTACTTGGTACCACACCTCCCATAAAATCCCTGGAGAAAACGCTTTTGACGTGAAAACTCCTCCTTAAAGACCGAGATTTGTGAGAAGTTGGCAAGTTGCCAACATTTGAATACCGAATAATCGCTGCAAGATCAAGCAGCGCATAATCATCCGTGATCCATCAGAAGGCCCTCGTGACCCATGTTTGGGTCGCAACCCTGGGTTTGGGAACCCCTGGTCTATATAGATCGGCAATCCAAATACACGTAGTTCATGCTGGGATCCCAGATTCAAACCTATAAGACTGTGTTGATTTCTCCATTGACTATTAATATTCTTCTAATTAATGTTGAAGTACGTAGTCTTTGTCCTGCATGTGATGTCCAAGCTCCTCCATGAGGCTTGAATCACCATTTAAAAAAGGTCTGGTCTGTGTAATATAATAATATACAATACCATCCCTTTCATGCCGTAAAGGCACGTAGGACTGCCAAGGCAGTTTCATTGGCATGGAGTACAATCCTGGACGGGTCGCCACTCCGACTCAGGTTACCCCGAGTAGTTATTACCCCAGTATACTGGTACTCATTTCACCGACCTCAGAAGTATGACAGACTGAGTCAACCCCACATGTTGTTAATTCAATGGTCGACATGGGCTCAAACTCAGGAGCCTTAGATCCCAAACCAGGCACCTGAACCGCTAAGTCAACACCAGGCTCTGGTATGTGTAAATAGAGTAATAATACCATTGTTGACAGTTGAGCAAAATGTTTTTTGTATTTTTTAACATGTCTGCAGCTCATTGAAGATTTTTTTTTTCAACCTTAACTATCTTATATATTATTTCCGAGTTTGTGGTTTCGTGTCGCGCTATCTTCGACTTTGTTCTGCGCTCGAGTAACGTGATATTCGGCTTACATTATCTCAAAGACCATATGAGGTGCATGGTACCAAAAAAAGTAAATAAAATGGTTCTGAAACAGTGAAATCGTATTCCACTTACTGCATTAAAGTAAAATTACTACTGATACTCTGCATCAGTTCCTTTCTCAAACACACCCACCCCAACATGTCGCGCAGAGCGCGGGTTATGCTAGTACCTTCATTAAGATTGAAGTCTGTCAGAGAAAAAAAACAACCTAAAGTAACATCTTTTATACAACGGGAATAAAGCAAATATTCCGAGTGTTTGGTTGGGCAAATTTAGGAAAGAAGCACAAATACAAGTAAATTTAACAGTGATTAAAACCTCATGGGGGAGCTTGTACATACTGTACAATGCATGCATGGCAAAGACGCCAGTAAACATTGGAGAACTTAACACAGTGAATTGGATTTGAACCTCAAATGACAACATTTCGAATCACGGGGTCAAATTGGAATGCTAAACAAACCAAGCCACTGCTCAATATAGGAGCATGCCAAAGTTGAACAAATAGGCCTGGCAAGAACCAAATGTTCTGGCACAGCATGTGCCAGCATAGAGCGCAGTAACTTGTCAGATTTTGCATAAAGAGCTTAATTTGATGAACATTCAAAAGAGATGATGGCACGTATCTCAACAGCCCTTCATCAACATTCAAGTTTGTCATTGCAGAGACACGCAGCATGTCTCCCAAATGATGCATCAAACTTACAGGGCAAAAGTATTCGCAAACAATGAGTAAAAAATAAGAAAAGAGTAAAGCATTTTTAACATCTCACATTATATTCCTAACAAGGAGTGAATTTAAATGAATTGTGAGACGCCATCATGAAAGACTTTCTGACGATAATGAAAATGTGACTGTTGAAATATGCACAGATCTTTTACCTTGGTGCATTGCATATGGTTGCAACCATCATTCTTCTGAATGGGGGTTTTGCAGTTGGGACAAGTTTTGCAGTTGGTGATGAGCCACAGACAGTTAGCAGCATCTTCAGCAGCAACAGTTACACCATGCACTGCATCAGGAAAGCGTGAAATTGCATTGAAAAAAAAATAAAATGTTCCGTACAGTTATAACACAGGTATTGTATTTATTTATACCAAACTAAGAGATACATTCGAAAAATTCACATATGTGCAGCAAGTACTGCACCCCTTACATATGTGTACCACATGTGCACCCCTTACTCACACAAACATTCACCGACACCCCACAAACTCAAACCTTCCCCCACGCCTCACACTCTCAAACCTCGCCCTTCATCCCAACCCCCCAAAGCTTCATCTTTCCCCTGCAAAGCTTAGCCCCCACACATCCTGCACCATCCCAATGCCTCCTCCCCCTATCTCTAACTATGTGGACCTCAAACATCTGAGGTTTCTGCTCTAACCTGACAGATCTCACTCCAGGCTGCTGCCAATAAACCAGAATCCTTCCTCCCACAAGATGTCCCTGACTCCTTAGTGTGTCTCCCCAGTTACTGACTCCTCTGATTTGATCGGCCTGAATCATGCCCCAGCAATGCCATTGCACTTTACATCAATAACTCAATTTCTCATTGCCCCTGTACTGACCTTAGACCACCTCTTGCTCATCTGTGTTGTACCGTCCTCTTTTAACAGTGATGACTCCATCTACATCTCTCTTGGAGAAAACATGGACAAACCTTTAACCACTCATCCAAACTCTCTCTGCCTCATATGTGAGTGGTGATTTCAATTGTCACTATGCAACTTGGCTAGGTATTGGTACCTCTATCGCCAGCCATGGCACTTCAGCAAAGGACTTCTGAAACTCCATGGGACTGACTCAATATGTGAACTTTCGAACTCGGATTTCTCCAAATGGCAAATACTCCCTTCTGGACATGGTTATGACTAACTTTCCTGCAAATGTCTCCTGCTCTTCCTCTGCTCAAATTCGTTCATCTGATCATATGCTTGTGAAAGTCAACATCTCTCTGCTGATTCTCAGAGAGCTGCCTCAATGCTGGTGAGTCTGGCACATCACTCAAGCAAATTGGCAGGGACTGCAAGCAGCCATCTCTCTTCAAGACTGGTCTCCCATATCTACTGCCTCTGATATCAACTCAGCCTGGGAATTCTCCCACAGAATCCTGCTCTCTCTTATGCACAGATTAATCCCTTCTCGTCTTCAATTATTCTATCGCTCTTCCCGCCTATGGTACACTGAAGCCTGTGATGAGGCAGATGCTCTGAAACAACTTGCCTTCTCTTCCTGGAAGGCAATTCTGATCTAAGGCAATCTCAGTGCTTTCCAAAAAGTCCACAAGTGTGTGTCTGTTCTCAGGAGAGCTAGAAAACATCTAACCAACCTCAAGAATGACCTGTCAAACTTGTCGTCCTCCTCTAAAACCCGGTGGCACCTTGTTAAGTCTGTCTCTGGAATATGCTCCTCTTCCATCCCTTCCCTCTCATCGAATGGCATCACAGCAGACTCTACTCATGAGAAGGCTCAATGCCTCAATCTGATCATATGCTTGTGAAAGCTACAAACTGGAATACTGCAAACTGTGTTTGCTTCCAAATCCCCAACACCTCACTCTCGGTACCCAACCTTCCCTGTTGTTTCCAACTGCTACTGGACTCTGTCTTTTGCACCTGAGAAGGTGGAGAATGTTCTTTCAACCCTCGACTCTGACTCTGCTACTGGACCGGACGGCATCAGCTCACGCGCCCTATAAACCTGCTCTGCTGGTCTTGCACATATCCTATCTGCTCTTTTCACCCTGTCATTTGCACTCGGTTATCTTCCATCTTCTTGGAAATCCACAAACATCACTGCACTGCATGAAAAAGGTGCAAAAGCTGATTCCCTCAACTGCAGACCTATCAGCTAACTTCCAATCATAAGCAAGGTCATGGAATCATCACAGTTGATGTGAAATACTTCCTTCTCTCCAACAACCTCATCTCAGATTACCAATTTGGCTTCAGACCAGGTCACTCCACCTTGGACATGATAGTCTGACATCCTGCCTTGCTCTCCAAACTGTCTGTCAATGGCATCTAAGGCCAACTCCACACAAAGCTTACTGACTTCCTCTACTTTTGTAGCCAATGTGTGGCTCTCAACGGAATCCCTTCATCTCCACTCTCTGGCAAAGCTGGAGTGCACCAAGGGTGTTCTGGGCCCAGTCCTATTCGTGATCTTCATCAATGATCTCTATGACTGAAAAATCCTCTTTATCTATTTGCTGATGACTTTACCCTCTGCTGTGATGCTCTCATCCTTCAGACAGGCAGGCTGCTGCCTCTTCCCTCTTCAGACCTTGAAAAAAAACAACATCACACGCTGGTCAAACACTTGGAATATGTCTTTCAATCCTGACAACTCGCACTATCTCTTTCCGAAAGATCCGTCTGGCAACCCCCCACCCATAAACTTTCTTAACAATCCTTTTGATTTGAGGAGGTCAATCATTCAAACTCTTAGGTCCCACTATCAACCATGATCTTTCTTGGGCAAACCATATTTCAAAGTTGGCCTCCAAATCCAGCTGCCAACTGGGCATCCTCTGTCATATAAAGTCCTTCCTTGGCACACCTGAACTCCTATACACCTACAAGGCCTTCATCCACAGCTTGATGGATCTTGATGGGTCCACAGTACTACTCTCCAATTTGGGCTGACTCCCGCCTCACATCTTGCTCAGCTTGACACTGTGGAAACCAAGATCATTGAAATCTCTCATGCTGAATCTGAGTCTTTGGGCTTAACACTTCACCATCGCAGACAGGTCGGTGGTCTCTCTGTCTTCGACCGCCTCCTTTATGGCCTTGAACCCTCTGCTCTCTCCGTACATTGCCCTCCCCCTCCCCAAACACCCCCCAGGTTTCTGCAGCACTCACACAGTGCACCAACATCATCTTTTTTCTCACCTGTGGAATCAACTTCCACATCCTCTTCAATCTCATTCCTCCCTCCATGTCTCCAAGACAGCTGTTCACTGCCATCACAGATCATTCCCAATCCAAAGCCATGATATTTTCTACCCTCGTTAACCCCACTCAAATCCCTCGTAATTCTCCAGTTTTCCCTCCTTGGAGTTTCCTTCTCCATGCATGCGTGTTTTGCAGCCTGTTTTTGTCTGTTACCTCCTGATCCATTCAGTGTGCTGTCTCTTCCCGAGCCTCGACTATGTATACAAAAGTATGCTTAAACACAATGAGAAAATGGCTTGCTCATTGAATTGACTGATGAGCATTCACTGAAAGGCAAAACTATAAAGTGTTCCTCTGTTTTTCATGTTCTCATCTGAGAAAAGATCACATTATGCAGGGATCTCAGGTTCAATATCCAAATCACTATCTTCTTGCTGCAATGCAGCATAAAGCCAGAACCACAGCTCTCCACATTTTCCTATCTTGGCTTGATATGCTTCTTCCAGAGAAATTCCAGCTTCCATTAGATCCTTCTCCAAAGTTTGATTCCATCTGGTTCTTGGTCTACAAAATGACTTTCTACTGTTCATCCTCCTTTGGTATATTTTCACTCGTCGTTTTACGTATTCTCACACTGAATGGAATTTCTTCAACTATCTGATATCTGATCCCATACACTGTCAGTTCAGGTATGGGAGCATGCACTGGAGCAGCACGTCGCTGCATCCACTTTCCGCCACGGGGCCTCCGTCTGGCCATCCCCCAGGTAGATGCCTGGCAAATCCCCATCTCCTTGAGATGCTGATCAACCTGTTGCAACCACGAGGCAAGTTGTCCGCCCATTGCCCTCCTCCATTCACGAGGCTCACTTGCTGAGAGAACCTAGTGAGCAGGATCAGCGTCAGGAAAATGGGCCACCTTTCCATACAGCCACAGCTGATGCTCACGGACTATGCAGGTAACAAATCTCATTTGAGTCTCTCCCAGCAACCGCTCGTTGGACACAAAGCCGACCAGCGATAGGCAAAGATTCTCCAAAGAGACCTGGTACCAAAGGAATTAAGTCTCCATTTCAGATCCCTGGCCAAAGCCAAAGTTTCACATCCGTAGAGCAAGACTGGAAGCACCAAGGAACTGAAGACTCGGACTTTCATCCTCCTGCACAGATACCGACAGTGCCACACCCCATGATCAAGTGAATCCACGACTCCCAAGGCCCGACCCAGACATCTATTGTTCTCTGACTCACAGCCAGCAGAGATGAATATCACTGCCAAGGTAAGTGATTCTCTCAGTGACCTCAACATCCTCACCACAAACAGGTACA
>CM068955.1:104069683-104081757 GCA_035128595.1 Eptatretus atami
TTCACCAAGTTAAAAAAAAAAATTGATACACTGTCGAGGCTCGTATATATAATACATACATACACACACACATATATATAATATATATACATATATATATATAAATATATATATTTACACAGATATACAAATATACATATATAATATATAAATATATATATATATATACACTTATATATATATATATATATTACATACACACATATATATGTATATCTTCTTCTTCTTTCGGCTGCTCCCGTTAGGGGTCGCAACAGCGGATCATCCGTAATGATCCCATAATGATTTGGTACAGGTTTTACACGCGATGCCCTTCCTGACGCAACCCTGGTCGCCTCTTACGACACAGGGATATGGTACAACCTATTCTAACCGGGCATACACTGGGGCAGTACACTGAACTCACTTCGCCGACCTCAGAAGGATGACAGCTGAGTCAACCTCCTGATGTGTATTAATTGAAGCGCCAACGGGCTTGAACTCAGGACCTTTGGATCCCAAGCCACTACCCTAACCACTACGCTACACCAGGCTACTAGATATATATGTATATATATATATACTACATACATACATATATACACATATATATAACATACATATATACACATATATGTACGGGCGTAGTGGTGTGCGCTGTAATCCGGCTACTCGGAGGCTTGGTTGGAGGATCGCTTGAGGACGGCGCTCTGTGCTGGGCCCGCTATGAGAGGGTGCAGAGGAGCCCGGAATCATGGCTAAACCAATCCTTATCCCTGTGTCTTAAGAGGCGACCAGGGTTGCGTCAGGAAGGGCATCCGGCGTAAAACCTATCCAAATCAGTATGCGGATCATAACGGATGATCGCGTGGCGCCCCTAACGGGAGCAGCCGAAAGAAGAAAGAAGATATATATATACATATATATACATACATATACACTACACACAATATATATATATATACATACATACATATACATACATATATGGGCTGTTCCACAGTAATATGCTACATTTAAGGTCTTATCTTCAGGAGCTATCCAATCTCTCTCTTACGGATATCCTCTGCTATTTCAAAAATCATAACTCACAGCCTACAAAGTCTTTCTCCTGACCTCAATGGAATACTGCGCTCAACTATGGGCTGGCAATCCTGCATCACATCTCTCCTGGGTTCTGGAGATTCTAAAGGTCAACATTGTTGGCATCTGCTGTGATGAGGCCAAACACAAGGTCTGCTGTTCTTTCCTTGTAGGCAGGTCATGGCCTCTGTTTTTTGGGGGTTTTTTTTAACTCCCACTGCTCTGGTATAGCTCCATCTGCTCTCCTTGCCCTCCAACCCTCCCCAGCCAAATCCAGTATACAAAATTCTGATGAGAACACCTATAATCTGGGAGCCACATCCTGATTAATCCCTATAATCCAGTTGAACATCCTGAGATAAACACCTATAATCAGCCTAACTGAAACCAACTCTTTCTTCCTCTTTCACCCCCTCCCCCCCCCCCCCCATTTGTGGAACAGCCTTCCTAAGCATCTTTTTCCCATTCTTCTCTCCAAGGTATGAAGCAGGCAGTGCATGATAATCTCATGTCAACCCCTATCATTAAAATCATTTTTATGCTTATTAATCCAACCTTCTTACTTGCATGTAATTGTTTCTTCCCCTCCTCCCTCTACCGTTTTCAAATTGGCTTGGTTAACACTGCATCAATGTTTGCTTTTCCAAAGATTGAAATTGTTTGCAAAATTACGTAGCAGTCAAAGAATGTTGATAGGACAAATTATTCCCACATTTCTGCCTTGCTACTGCCAAGGCATCACATTTTACAGAAGCTTTTATCAAGTAAAAGTTGATACAAGTAAGGTTACTGCCATGGGTAATGTGGTTCAGCTAACATAGACATCTTTGTGCCCTTCATCAGAGTGAAAGAGGGGTAATGCATGCTCTGGCAAAGGGCTCATGCTCTAAACATCAGCCCCAACTCATTTCCCATGATCAAGTTTTCGTTCAATTTTTCGGTGACAAAAATCCATGGTAGATTTTGTCCACTAATGCAGACACTAACTAGCTTTCACAAAATGTAGTGTTCTGTTGCATATTATACTACATTAATTAAAATAGTCAGGAACTTTGGGATACATGACAAGAAATATATTAATTTTGTATAAATGAAGCATCACACCACAAGGTTACAAGGTTACAGGATCACGATTCTGATCAGTGACCATCTGATTTTAGTCTTGTGCTGTTCTATAAACATGGTATACCAAGCGATACACAGGGGCGATTCTATCCATATAAATTCCATTAGTTAGGGAATTTTAGCAAATTGTATTGACCATCTGTGAAAAAATTGCTTCGCCAAAAATTTCTTCACAAACGTATTCATCTAGGTGTCTACTACTAACCCTATCAATTAGTGAAAACAAATCCTTGTGGAAATCCTGGGAGCCAATCAAAGTTCGAGTGCTCAGAGGGCCTGCGCGAAAAATTAACTTTTGCCAATATTGACTTGTGGGATGTCTAACTGGGGGGTTTTTGGGGTGCTGAATTGATTCCAACATTATTTTGAGAAAAAAAACCTCCTATCATATAAAATGTATTTTATTGACATTTTTAACAGAACTGTGCTCAATGGAATGTTGCTTCGTCAGCTTTTACAACCTTATTCATCAGACTCCCCAGTATCTTCCTCACTCCTCTTGTCATCCAGTGGTTTATGTTCAGGCAAGAGTTACATGACAGATGCGCAAGCAGAAATACACTTGACTCCTTGCTTTTTACAGCAGCACACTGAGTGAGCTGCAGTCCCCGCACAGTTGCAGCTGGCAAACGTCAGGAGGTAGTCTGGTGCAATGGGGTCTGTAGAAGGGACTGGTGCATATCCTTGCTCAGTGAGTTGCATCCATAGTCCGGGCATCCAACGATGGACCTTGCAGCATCAGCCAGTCTCTAGTCTGGAGGTAAGATCGGAGAGAGTGCTGTGCTGCAGCTCCTGTTGTCGGGGGCGGGGGGGGGTTTCTCAGGTTTTATGCTCCAGTAGCAGCTCGCTTGCTGAAGATGTCGAATCTCAATCGACAGGGACTCTTGCCTCATCTAGAGCTGCGCGAGCGATGGAGGTGTCGGCATCATCGGAGCATTGCTGTACACTGATTCCATTCCTACTAAATGTCTCAGCAAGGAGCAGAACGATCTGGGCTTTGTTGTTCTTGTTATCGAGGAACTTTTCTCTTGCAATGATGATTTTGAGATCCAGACGAATCTGAATGTACAAGCATGCATTCTTTGTTCGTCTCAAGTGGTCATGGTCCTTGGTGGAGCTACCATATCCGTCAAGACCACCGTTATCCGGAGGCGATGGCTCCCCATGGACTTCACAAACCGGAGGTAGCTCTCGGCAACATCCTTCCAAGTAAGGTTAGCCTCCCACTGACATTGTGCAGGAGCCACCCACCATCAACACAAGGCTTGTGCAGGGGGGTTGTTCGACAGGTGCCACACATGCCTTCAGGGACATTGCTAGGGCAGCCTTGTCTGGCTTTCGCAACTTTTGATTTTTGTCAAACAGAGACATCGGTTTTGGCGTCAACTCAAAGCGAGAGCTTCTTTGGTCTTGACTTCACGCTCACTGATGACAATGAGGCGGTTGAATAGCTTCAGTGAGTCAATGACCAGCTTCTCGCCATTGACTTTGGGTCCAGATCTGAGGCTTGCAAGTGATTTACCTTGTGTTTGTTACCATTCATGCTCCACAACAGTTTTCCCATCCATCTTAGCCTGTATGGCTCTGCAACTTCTTCTGCTTGATCAGCGTTGACTTGGTCTTCGGGAGTGCTGCTGAACCAGTTGAGAATGACACCAGAGTCTTCTTGTCCCGTGTGGCATCGAAAGGGTGACTTCCTCCACCACCAACTATGGTGTTGACAGCATCGTTATCTCTCTTCATTTGGGCTCTTTTAACGTCGGTGTGGACAGTACCCCACATTTGACCATGCTTATTCTAGCTCTTGGTGAATGAACGAGAAGTGGTTCAGAGTCTGAACCCAAGACTTATGAGAAGACTCATTCCGAAAGCGGCCTCTGTTTAGACTACCGGAGGATTTTGCCTCACGCATGAGTGTGGTTAACCTTGTCCATACTGTCTAAAAGTAAGATTTTTTTGTAAACAACAGACAGGACATGAAATTTTGACACAAAACAGACAAAACACATACAGTGATGTGTTTTAACATTAATAGGTCCACTCTATGTTGAATATATTCAACTTCTATTGAGTCCAGTACACAATAATTTTATAGCTAAAAGCTCTTAGCTAACGTCAGCTAACACAGAGAATTCTACTGAGCATGAGCACAAGTATAACCAACAATATAGCAGTGGTTTCAAAAATGTTGTATGCGTTTCAGCACAATCTGAATCAATTGAGTCAAATTACCGCAAAACACAGTCTGAGAATAAAAAATGTATCATATATTTTACAGCCAGGAATTCATTTTTCCTCAAATTAGTCCATGAGCCAGGCCCAGATATCGTACCACCTGGGTGACTAAACACGAATGGTACTAAAATGTTTATAGAGTGACTGTAAATACATTAAGATATGATAGCCTTCCCGACTGGTAGCTTAGTCTGATTTGTGATGCAATGGGGTGCTACCCTAAAAACAGATTTTCAGCGTGACGCTCGGGTTTTCCTCATTTCTTTAAAATCAATCACACGATCAACCGAAACTTTGGACACCTATGTAGAATTTGATTTCTACCAGAGTTGTTCCTAGGTATTTTTCAAATTTCCTCATATTTTGGGATTTACCCTAAAAAAATTTAATTTTGGTATTTCCCATAAATCTGGAATAAATCCTAAATATGGGAGAAATTGAAAAATATATTCTAACAGCTCTTGTAGCTAATTTGATTCTCTACAAGAGTTATTCTGATGTATATTTCAAGTTCCCATATTTAGGGGTTTATTTCATATTTGGTGTTTTTTTTGTGATATTTTGGGGATAATTTATTATTGGAAGGAGCAAACATATGTAGAATGGTTTCCATGTAAATGTGTTTGTTTGTTTGTTCATGTAATGTTTAATGGTGATTTTTTTTTGCAGGTGTGTGCTGACTGTCTGACGGATGATGCAACCATCAGCGAGGAAGAGAGCACGGATCGACTGTATCATCCACTGCTCTGATGATGACAGCGATGCTCTGGTGTACCACAGGATTTGGACTCCTGGAACATCCTTGCCACTCCTTCGGCAGTGACTTGGTCTTTGCTGTTACCAGTGGCAAGACAAAGCCACCCAAGCACGTACTGCTGTCCAATGCTGTTTTGTGTTTGACAGGAAACACAGAACTGATCCGAACTCTGAATCGTCTTGGCCACTGTGTGTCCTACTCAATGTTTGAGGAGATCGATACAGCCCTTTGTATCCAGAAGCTGGAATGTTCAAGAGGATGACATTCCACTGCCAGCAACATCTACCTGGTGTGTTCACAACCTGCCTGGATACATCGACCGACTTGAAGAGCCACTAGTGGAGCAGGTATTCTCACAAGAGTCAATGGCATTGCTGTCCAGTCCCAGGTTGCAGGCTCTGTGCCAGAGAAGGTCCT
The DNA here is from genome assembly GCA_035128595.1 of Eptatretus atami. Taxonomy (NCBI): domain Eukaryota; kingdom Metazoa; phylum Chordata; class Myxini; order Myxiniformes; family Myxinidae; genus Eptatretus; species Eptatretus atami. The sequence goes on from CM068955.1 coordinate 104,075,280, forward strand.
GCCAGAGATACACAGTCAAGATAAGAAGCATCACTCCGACCGCATCAATTCTGCCAATATACAATGTTGGGCGGCGGGCAGGGCACCCGGATTGAGACTGCGTATGTCGACACTACCAAAGAGGTCCAGGATTCAATGACCAAGAACATATCTGGCTTCTTACTCGAATGTCAGACCATGAGAACCAGTCCATCAGCAGTTGGACTGGTTCAACATCAAAATCCGCAGAGTCATTGCAGTGGTCCAGGACACTGTAAGCTACCTGCCCACTATATGCTCCCGCAACAGAAATGTCCACCGTTAATGAAGTCTTGGAGCAAACGCATGCCATCATGCAGTCCTTACAGCTTAACAAGATTGTGTGCGTGTTTGATCAAGACTCTATGCCAAAGCTGCCGAGGTTCTCTGGAAAAAGAGAAGTTCAAGAACATTATCATCAGGATGGCGTCTTCCACACAATCTGCAATCTCCTCTCACCATAGGGAAGAGGTTTCAGGATGCAGTCTTAGAGATCTGTGTGTGGAATCAGGTGTCATCGCAGAAGGATCAGTGTCAGGGTGATGGACGGCCGGAGGTACAACAGAGCAGTGAGACTACACACAGCTCGTGTATGAAGCACTGATGAGGCTTGCATGGAAAGGCTTCCTTCCATGGCTAGAAGAAAACCATTCAAGGGACATACACCATCTGGATGGAACACTGAAGAACATCAACAGCTTCCAAGCAATGCGTCTCAGGAACCTTTCAAGAGCTGATGGAGAGTGAATCATGCACACATATCCTGAAGCTCTTCAAGTTTATCTTGAGACCCTAAGAGATGAACAACCTCTCAGCATTCTGGATGTCATACTGGACATGGTTGAGATCATGCTGGACTGGTTCGAGCCTCCAGAGAAGGCAACTGGATGCTTCACCTAGGAGCATCCGACAGATGATACCGTGGTGTTTTGCCATGACAAGGTGAACTATGCCCGATTCCTGACCTACTATGCCATGATGTCTCGACTGCCATTGAACACCCAGAGGTCCATGAACACTTCATGCAAGGTGGCTTTTCGGTCCAGATCGGTAGCAGAATCCTTTGGACGGATTCCTGTGGACCAGACCATCGAAGAGAGATCAACAAAGAACCCAGCACACAGTGGGCACAAAAGGCTTCAGCCTGAAAGGTGGAGCTGTCGCCAGGTACTACCTGACATCGGAGTATCGCAGCAGATACTTGAGGCAGCTCAGGGCCATGGTAGTAGGCCAAAAGTATACTACTTCAGCCACCCAGACCTACAGATGCCAGGATTAGAAGAGATGAGGCCGATGTCCAATCTTTAGTTCAACTGATGGAGACCAGCTGGTTGAACCCCTTCAACGCAGAGCAAGGAGATCTTGTCAGTTTGTCAACTGCGACTACAGCACCACCAGAAGTTGCCAAGACCTTCTAGGGGCCTACAGAATAGGAGAGGATGCATATCAAGCCTTCAAGGAAGAGCCCCTGGAGACCGATACGCCAACTATACAGTTCATGACACGATGATGAAGACGAAACTGAGAACGTTCACTAAACTCAGAATGAAGCCACGCTCACAAGCCATGCCAAGGAGGCTATCTTGAAGGCTGACAGGAACTATTTGGCCAGATGATCCTTGTTGCTGAGAACAGAAAGCTCAAAATGAGTGATGTCTTGGCTCATCCCCTGGGGCCTTTGCCATGGGCACTTGCCAGTGGTAATGGGTCTCTCCGCAAGACCAACAATGCCTAGCAATGGAGTTGGAGAGGAATGTTCTTCCTGCAGAGGTGATCCCGAGCCTCTGCTACCAATATTGATGGGATGAGCCTGGTCCAGAAACTGAAGGGAAACGACAAAACTTTTTCACAGTTGCAGCACAGCACTGAGTCACGTTGTCCATGAGGGTGCTAAGAGCAGGCGCATTGATGTTGTGTTTGACGTCTACAAGGAGACATCCATCAAAGATGCAGAACGAGCCAACAGAAGTGCAGGCACAGGGATCATTTCAAGAACATTCAACTGGGCACAACATCCAGCAGTGGAGAAAGTTATGCTGTTATGTTATGTTATGAAAAACAGATGCTGTTATGCAGCTACTGTCCTGCAAGTGTGTGCGGTCATGCGAACTCCCTAAGTGCACTTGCCTCAGCAATGGCCTGAAGTGTACGGACATGTGCAGGTTACAGACATGCCAGAACAAGGCTATTGAAGAAGAGCCGGTAGACAACAGTCAGATTCCGAGTCTGACGTAGATGATATTGAGAGGAGTAATTTGCCATAATAGTAAGTACAAAGCCCATGGCATGCTAGTGTGTATTTACAGGACTTGTATTAAATGTGACAATTACTATATTCATTTTAGTGACTTACATTCCTGTCCCCAAATTTGACATTTTAAAATTTTTCTGATTTTCGGTAGGGTGTGTCTATTAAAGAAGTGATACGACCATTAAGCTACCAGTGTGCAAGGGCTATCATATCAAAACATAAACTAGAGACATGTAGCAAGCTAAAAACACCTAAGAGATTAGTCACCCCGGGTGTACCGATATCCCAAAATTCGGTCTTGGTTCATGGACTAAATCTAATGGTTGGAATCAATTCAGCACCCAAAAAAACCCTAGTTAGACATCCACAAGTCAATATTGGCAAAAGTTAATTTTCCGATTTTTTCGCGCAGGCCCTCTGAGCACCGAACTTTGATTGCCTCCCAGATTTTCCACAAGGATTTGGGTTTGCACTAATTGATAAGTGTTAGTAGACACCTAGATGAATACATTAGTGAAGAAATTTTTGGTAAGCATTTTTTCACAGATGGTCAATACAACTTGCTAAAATTCCCTAACTACATGCAATTACTCCACAGAAGTTAATATATTTGCATGATGTTCGTGAGCAATAACAGCACACAATGACATGAATCCTTGGTGATTTCCAGGTCAATTTCAAATGCATTGGCACAATTTTTCACTTTTTAATTTTGTCTTGAAAATAAAAGAAATAAATAATCCATGGAATCTTTTTTGATTATGGAGAAGGCCTCAAAAGTACAGAATTATCGTCGTGGATGTTGCGAAAAACATAGATGCAACATCAAACGTTGCAAATTGCCAGTGAATGGCTCAAAGAGCAGTATAGGCCCTACATCGATTACAGAGTGATATTTAGGTGAAAGTTAGTCACGGGTGAGTTCCAATTGATTTTGCTCAACAAAGGTGAACTCAACGTGACCCTTCGGTGAAGTCTCAGCAACATTGACGTAAATTGCCTGGGATTAGCAAGGACAAGTCACCCATATGTATGGCAAGATTTTAAGATTTGTTCAATACCCTTAGTCTTCACTGCTAATGGAGATGATTACATGACAGGGAATAAGGACTTTGGATCCCAGATTCCCACATACATTCTTCAGGCTTCATATCTGTAATCTTCTTTAGCCAGTTCCTCCAGGTGCCACAATCACAAGGCTCGTGTGCTTCTCCAAGACACTCCCTGAAATTGGTTCATTGGGAAAAGCACAGACTGTCTGAGTCACTTGGTGTCTGCACCAGGCCTAGCCAAGCAAGGTACATGAAGCAGAATATTTGCTTTGGAGAGCAACCAACAATAACAAATCATTATTATAAATATATAATGTGGGAATAACATTTGCAAAAATTAATACATAAAACACAAGGACAGTGGGGAAAAATGATTAATGAAAGCTTTGGTTAACTCAAGTGAAACAATGTGACCACAGAACACATTTTTATCGTTAAAAAAAAAGAAATCAAAAAAAATAATAATTGAGTTTTAAAAAGAAAGGAGCCAAAGGAAGCTTTTTGAATTGATGCTGAAATGAAAATGTGAGAAGAAACGATCTTGTAGCTTTTCAATTGTTTACAGAAACAAATCAAAACACAGTAAAACATTTGCATACAATGTTTATATACTCCACATCGCTCGACTGTTCAGCAAAATTTGTCTCAACTGAAAATAATATGTACAGGGTGATATTTTCATATTTGAGAACCCTAAATAATTCCCATACACTAAAAACTATCATGGAGTACAGAAGTACTCCGTAGAGAGGGAAGATACAGGAAAAAAAATGGCCACCCATTCAAATGCGAGCACAATGATATGCTTATAAACTAGTATAGAGTGAAGTCATAAGCATTTAAAAGACATACCTTCTATTCTTCAGCGTTTTCTGAATTACCAAGATTTTTTAAAAACCACCAGAATACATCGCTAAAGCTCCACAATAGGAGATTGCCAAAACGCCAATTTATACTTCTCGTTGTTGCCCCCTCAAAACAATGTAAAACTGTAGCCCAACCTACCTTAATAATTGCTGAAGCCATGATGGTGATTCCAACACGAGGAAGCTCCTTTATCTCTGGTCTAGTGCACGCAACCCAAAATTAAAAAAAATTATCAAACATTAATTGTTTTATCAGGAAAATAAATTGAACGTAAATGTGGACTGAACCAAACCAGGCCAGGATCGTGGGATGGGGGAAAATGGACAGTACCATTCCAAAAGCGATACATATCCAAACCATCACCAAAATCAACTGAAACAAGTATTAAAACAATTTGATAACATCGATGGATTTAATCCACACCAAAATAACAAAATATACTGTCATGGCGAAAAATATTGGCACCCTTGCACTTTTTTCAAATAGTGCACCATTTCTTCCAGAAAAGTGTTGAAATGAAAAAATATTTTGGTACCCACATATGTATTTCTTTGGTTTACAGTGGAGCAAAACAAGAAAAGGTGAAAAGATTACTAAATCTTAGCTTATTCCACACAAATCCTAAAATGGCACGGACAATATTACAGGCACCTTTTCAAAGCTGTTAGAAATCATTAGATTTCAAGCAGGTGCTTCTCCTTTACTTTGGAAATGAACTCGTATGTGGTGAGTTGCAGGTGCCTGCAATATAAAAATCACTCATTCAACTAGTTTGAATCGAGAAAAGGAGTCATTCTGCTGTTTTGTGTCACCACAATGAGCATGGAGAAAAGAAAGAAAACCAGAGAATTGTCTGAGGAGGTCAAACACAAAATTGGACAATCTCAAGGCTACAAGTCCATGTCGAGAGACCTTGATGTTCCTGTGTCCACCGTACGCAATGTTATCAGGAAGTTTAAAGCCCATGGCACTTTAGCCAACCTTCCTGGACATAGCCGCAAGAGAAGACTTGATCAAAGATTGCAGCAAAGGATTGTTCAAATGGTGGAGAAACCACTTTGATCAACTGCCAAACAGATTCAAGCTGACCTTCAGACACAGTACGACAGTTTCAACTTGCACCATCCGTCGCCAACACAATGAAAAGGGGTTCTATGGTAGGAGACCCAGGAGGACAACACTGCTGAGAGAGAGAGAGACATAAGAAAGCGCGACTGGAGCTTGCCAAGACACCTGAACAAGCCAAAATCCTTCTGTGAGAATGTCCTGTGGACAGATGAAACCGAATCAGAGCTTTTTGGGAAAGCACATCATCTCTGTTTACAGAAAACAAAATGAAGCCTTCAAACAAAAGAACACCTTCCTTCCCTACAGTCAAACATGGAGGAGGTTCAATGATATTTTGGGGTTTCTGGGCTGCTTCTGGCACTGGGTGCCTTGAATGGGTAGATGGCATCATGAAATCAGGAAATTACGAAGGCGTTTTGGAGCACAATGTTCAACGCAGTGTCAGCAAACTGGGTCTCCGTCGAAGGTCATGGGTCTTGCAGCAGGACAATGACCCCAAACACACTTCAAAAAGCACCCAGAAATGATTCAAGACCATTTCAGGGTTCCTCTTTTTTTCCATTTCTGGGTTCCTTTCATTCCTCTTTTTCCCCGCCTTTGGAACAAACTCCCACACTCTCTTCAATCCCACTCTTCCCTCCAGGTCTTCAAAACAGCTGTTCATCACAATCTCATACATTCCCCATCCAAAACCATGATCTTTTCTTCCCCTGTTAATCCACCCCAAACCCACCTCCTTCAAATTCCCTGCTTTCCTTCCTGAAAGTCCCTGTAATCTCCATCTTGTTTACCCCGTGTCCCCTGCCCCATCCCACTCCCTTTCACACATATTGTGTCAATCCCCCCTGGTTTGTTCTGCCCTCTCCCATCCCTCTTGCCTCCTGCTCCCCTTGTTATATGTTCTGTGTTAGCTCTTATACGAGCCTTGACATTGATGATTAAAAATAAAAAATAAAAAACAGACAAAACACTGGACTGTTCTGAAGTGACCAGCAATGAGTCCAGATCTAAATCCCAATGAACACCTGTGGGGAGATCTGAAAGCAGCAGTTGGGAGAAGGCACCCTTCAAATCTGGGAGAAGTGGAGCAGTTTCCACAAGAAGAGTGGGCCAAACTGCCAGTAGAGAGGTGGAGGAAGCTCATTCATGGCTACAGAAAGCACTTGACTGCAGTTATTTTGTCCAAAGGCTGTGCTATCAAATATTAAGTCTTGGGTGCCAA
>CM068955.1:104112347-104129967 GCA_035128595.1 Eptatretus atami
TTGCACATTATCGGAAATGTGTAGCAAACCCATGACCTCACCAGCAAAATGTGTGTCCATTGCCACAGTCTACAGCTGGTGCACGCAGTAGTTGTGAAGGCAAAATTCCAGCCATATTTGTGGTTGGTCCAGACAGCTGAACTGCTCGGTCACAGCCTGGCACGGGGCACCAGCGAATGGTTGGATTGCTTTCCACAAAGGCCTGTAGAGGTTAGTCAGTTAGGTTCAGAAAATGTTTCAACAGATGGTCAGAATGTCAGGAAATTGAAGACAGGAATATATATAACCATATACCACAGGATATATGAGCTCGATTTATTTTTACCTTGATGTCAAACTGGAGGTAGCGCCGGGCCATCTCCCTGGAGATGAGACCTTCAATGACCTCAACGGGAACAAGCTGATAACAATTGTATGCTGGACACAAAATATTATCGGTCTCTCCTTCCTTGATTTTCACATTCAAATATCTGCATGCAGGGGCAAGGAAAAGTCACATGGTGGGTTTCGGTTTCAAAATGTATTTTGAAAAGTTACAAAATCTGAAATTAAAACTGATACTTCCGTGAACCAAGTTTAAAAGTCTTAAAATTAACTCGAACTGCCACTTTAAAACTGCTGGCAGTGATGTCCGGGTACCAAGACATCCCGCTTTGATACAACCTCACTTTGATCAGACACCTGCCCCAATGACATCCTCTTTATTCAATTGAATTCAGAATACAATAAAAAAAAAAAATCAATTCAAATCAAATGGAAGACCAAATATGTACAGCACTGCATTGGTCATCAGAGGAAACCCGAATAAGCAAAAAGCAAAGATGAAGTGATGAGAAGGAACCTGGATAGGATTCTAAATTTCAGCTGCTACTCCTCTTCCCTCAAACCCACCCAGGTACAGCCAAGTGAGCCTTATTCAAAAAAAAAATTCAAAAAGAACCCCGATTCAAATAAAATAAACAATTATCGGTCAGACCATGCATCTGATCAAGTTGAAATTTAAAACATATATTCCCCATGACTATTACATCATAATTGTGAAGTTTCACATCGATTGGTGAAGCGGTTCAAAATAAAAAAATTTTTTTTAAGATTTTCGTTCAATCCAATATGGCTGCCAGACCACGTGGCCTATTATATATTCATGAACACCCTGGTATCCCCACGGCTTGGGGGACATGTGCATTAGGTTTCCCCTCGATCTGTCAAGCCGTTCTGGAGAATAATATTTTAAAATGTGTATTCTTCAAAATAAAAATTAAAAAGAAAAAAAAAACAGCTGCCAGACAATGTGACCGATGACGTTATAATTTACACCCTATATTCCCCAAGGCTAGTACATCAGGTGCATGAAGTTTTGGATCGGATCGAATTGGTAAGCCATTCTGCAGAAGATTTTTTAAAGCTTTTAATGTTCAATCCAATATGGCTGCCAAATTGTGAGCAAAAACGTCATCATTTTTTTCATGAGACAACACTCGAAATTTTTCAGACTGATCAGATAAAGTGCCCGACGTATTGAATTATGGCATCATAATGAAGGCCAACCAATGAAATCATCCTCTACAAAACTTGTTCCCCCTGGGGAGTACATGACATGTGCCAAGTTTAATGTTTTTTTCCATGAAGCATTTTTGGAGATACAGAGGTCCAAAGTTTTTCCTTTTTTCCAACATGGCTGCGACACCACATGACCTATGACATCATAATTATCATTTAAAAAAAAAATTGGACACGAGTCGTTAACTATGGTGAAAATTTAGTGTCAATGCGACAACTGGTTGCAGAGAAAAATAATTTAAAAGGGAATTAACCCTGCAAAATCATGGCAGAAGTATAAAAACAGGACCACTGGACCTGTAGCTTATCTGGGCTCTGTCCTAATGTTGTAACCCAAATTTGGTAGCATTCTGACTGGTGTCAAGAAAATAAGATTTTGGAAGGCATTTACTAAGTCAGCCATTTTGACCTACTTAAAGTCATGTGACCAGAACAAGCTTTGTAATTCTGGTTACCATTCAGGAGAGGAACGTTGCTGCCAAATTTCAGCAGGATCAGCCCACCGGTTTGGTTGGAGAAGTCGAAATAGGAGGACGGACAGACGGACGGATGGTGCATGATGATAATACCTTATCTCGTATTTAAATTCCAGATAAGCTAATAATAATAATAATAATGAAGAGGAATAATAATCAGAAAAAAAACAATGGGTTACCCATCCTGAAAGACTTGGTACCCTCATTATCTGTTAAGTCACACCTCAACAACTTTGGTAATCTTCATTACGATGTTGGTAAAGGAAGACCCAGGAGAAGAGGAAGAAGTCATTACTTTTGCACTTTTCAGGCAAAGAAGTGGAAATACGGCTCTCCGGCAACCCATCACATTCTGATCAAACTTCAGCAAAGCGTAAAGTTTATAAAACCAGGGTACACCTGAGAATGACAGTTTCAATTTTCTTTAAAGGGAAACAAACCTCAACTTAATTACTGTAGGCTTTGAATTTTGATACGACTTTCTCCTTAAATACTCATCATGGTTAAATGTAAATGTTTCGGGTAAAAAAAAATAAATCATGAATGCAATAAATCATAACTATCAGACAGGTCGTCACTGATCAATATTAATCCATGGGTAAGAACCAGAAATTTCACTGATTGGTACCATCTCGGGGGGCAAAATCTAACTGATTTTTTAATTAGTCTATGTCTATGACATATATTTTGGTATGATAACCATTGCTGAGAGGTAGCTTAGTAGTGGTAATCAGCTGTTTAATGTTCCCACCCTGAGGAGACATTTCATTCTCAGAATATTTCCATATTTTCTTGGCAGCCTTTGCATCCAGTGCCTGGTCAAAGACGCATATGATCTTGGACAGCTCTAAACATTGTATTATGACGAGTGAGTCAACATTTGTGTTGCAGGGCATTGATGGTGGAGAGATAGTCCTTCAGGACAACATTGGCTGTGACATCACCTCGAGTCAGGATATTGAAGCCAGTCCAGCTGCTGATTCATTGGTCTTCTTCCTCTGATATGCAGGCCATAACCCAGATGAGGTTCTTTCATCTCGCAGGCAGGACAATGGCAAAGTCAATGTCTCCGCCTTCAGTTTGAGGTGGCCCCTCTCTTTACCCAACAATGTATGTGGGCAGCATCAATGGTGAAGTACTAATGCTTCTCTTCTTTGTCTTGTCAACAGGAGGCAAGGTTTTAGCTGGCTGCACGTCAACTGCCTTGGCTTGGATAGCAATTGCATTGACTCTGTGGGATGTCCTCTCACCACTGCTGGTCTCCTCAAGTCAGTCAACATTGTCCCAGGCTTGGGTAGGGAAAATTCTAGGATAGGTGTTTGCTGGAAGATCAACATCATCCTTTGACACAGAGCTTCTGCAGACACAGGGCTGTGTCAATCTCTTCCATCTAAGATGGTGGAAGTAGGATACACTGTGACCAAGTCAGTTGAGTGTCTGCATGAGCTCTACATTACTGGTCAGAGACTTGACTGCAAATGACAGAATGATGTGTTTGGGTGGCTTTGTCTTGCCAAGAGTTGTTGTTGTTTCGTATGCAGCATGTGGCTGCTGGTTGCATCATTTTTTGGGAAGCACAACTGTGCCGCTGATGCAGTGCCCCTGTTACCAGTAAGCTGGTACTCATTTTGCTGACCTCGGAAGGATGACAGGCTGAGTCAACCCACCTGGTGTTATTTCAATGGACCGATGGGTTCTAACTCAGGACCCAAAGATATTAAGCCAGCCTCCTTAACCATGAATCCAACAGCAGGCTTGTCTTGCAAGAGTAATAGCATATATCAAGTCGTGACCAAATGAGTTTCCAGGCCGTTTCTCTTTGGGATGCATGGCTGTTGTCCTTGGTACCTGTCACCAAATATTGTACAAAGAGGGTGACAGGCACTGGGATGATGGGCCCACTCTCCTCTGCTGCCACTACCAGTGGTGGCCAGGCCCCGGGATATCGTACTTTCTGACCTGCTCTCACCTGAAGGGCTGCTTTTCTATAACATCTTCTGCATTGAGAGACTTCAGAGTCTGCAGCTCTGCTTTCAGCATCTGGTAGGCCTTGGCAAGTTCAGTTATTGACAAGTTGTCAGGATAGAGAAAAATTTCCCCTTTTTCATTGGCGCAAATGTCTAGGGCTTCACCAAACTCACTTTCTAGCCTTCTGCAGAGGTCCTTCTTAAAGGAGTCCTTCATCTGTTCAATGACAAGATATTTCATCAATGTAACCAGTTTAAATGTGAATTGGCCATCGTCACCTGGGGGTTGGTGAAAAGCTCATTCCTGATAAACAGGAACACCTCGTTGTATGAGTGACTTAGAGCCATCTCATGCTGAGCCTCATCATTGGTGTCTTCATTACATGTCACACTGCTAGCATCCTTTTCTTCCCTTGTGTAGGATCTGTAGCACAACGTATGATAGTGCCCTTCTGCTGCTACGATGTCTCTGCTGACAATATTAAGCAATCTACTATCCATTTTCTTCATAGCTGCATTTTCTGATGCTGGCATCTGCTCACAGCTCTTGGCATTGTACAAGGGATTTGCTTGTTTTCTGTCCACGAAGAAACTTGTTGGCTTTCTGACAAAATATGAATTCTGCCTTATAGACTCTGGATGTCAAGCTTGATCTTTGCCTGGATGATTTCATAGGACTGGCATTATTTTCAGACTCCTCTGTCTTTCCCCGTTTTGTGCTGATAGCATTAAGAGATCTCTTCATCGTGAAGATATTGCGGCATTTTTGATGACAGTAAACTGGTGGGATTTCTGCATCAAGTAAGTCTTTCACCAGGTCCAACATTGGAGCATGTTTTCTTATTCGGGCTGCATTCAGCAAAGTGTTCCATGAGTCTAAGCTTTGAGGGTATACCGGCTTTGGGTCTGCTTCCTGGTCACAGCAATGGATGAAGCCATCCATGTGCAGCTGCTTTGATGGCAAGGTGTTGCTCGTCTCACTCGTGTCTGTTTTCATCCAAGCAACTTTAAATATGATAATTTTGATTTGAGAAACTTAATTACTAAAACGTAATTCCTGGAGTAAAGGAAGAATGGAATCTGAAAGCAAGTTTGCATACATCTGCAACAAGGAACTTTAAAATGGGGCTTCTCACCCTAGCATCATTGCATCACATATCTATTTTATCTCAATCATATCATGATAGGAATTTATTGCAGCTATGCCACAAAAAAGTCATCCACCTACCTTTGCTGCCAACAAATATTCAAAGGTATCAGCTTTTCCATGTGACTAGGAATACACATGTAGATCAATGCTGTCTGGCAGTAAATTGAAACACTACCATGAAAAATAATAATACACCCGAGCGGGTTCGACGGTCAGCTCGGTACTATCTAGAATGGAAACTGGATATTATAAACAGGGCCAGACGACAGAGGTAACGAGAAACTAGTTGGTCGAATTAAATCTTCTTAATAATCCCTATGAAACCCAATATGCATTATAGCCGTCCGATGCTTCCTTATAGGCCATTCAACCAATCGGTCATTTTGCACTTGATGACCCTGTAACCTTGACCCTGAGGCGAAAATTCGAAAAAGGGCTGAGACGATCTATAGAGAGCAACTAGTATTATCATCGTGTCAAGTTAGAACTCAATCGGACGAGACGTCTAGGGGGAGATAGAAAAATAAAAATTGTTGACAGATGGATGGACAGACAGACAGACAGACGGACGGACGGACCTGAGGACATCGAACGATTTTATTAGGTCAGCGAGCTGACCTAATAATTAAACTCCTAACCTAAATTAACACAAAGATCGTGTGCCTCGTTTCATAAAAAAATATTCTGGGGCATGCTACATTTATTTAATAGTCTTTTCTTCTGTTTAAAAAGACCATGCCATAGCCAACTGTGCCATAGGGAGTGGGCATGTAATGGCATTTAATGCACCAAGTAGGTAATGTGCTGGAAAAAGGATGAAGTACTTCAAAAGGTTATCACATATTTAAGTACTTCAAAAGGTTATCACAAATAATTTGGCACCATTGAAGTTTTGTCCCCCCAGGTGGTACCTGGACATGGACATCTCTTCTGCACATGGACATGGACATCTCTTCTGGCCCATGGACTATATCAGACAGATGGTGACAGCACCAGAAGCAATTGCGGGAGTGGTGTATAAATACTATACAGAATACAGTGAAGTTTTCTGATATAATTTGAACTGGAATACAGTCCAACCAAATTGGCATCTATGAACCCGGTACAAACTCCTGAGAAATATTACAGTGATAGATCTTGATGGTGGAGCTAAACGAGGGTAGGGAAGGATTAATGCGGTATGAAAGCAGACATTGTTTTCGTGATGTCCACTGCACAGGAATGCTCTTCTCAAATGCTCAACAGTAAGTCTTCATTGAGGTCTAATTACTCACAATATTCATAACTTTTGCATGTAAGTTCAGAAACATAAAAGTATAGTTCGAAGATAGTCTTGATTACAATCATTTCAATAAACTTAAAGTAATTATATTTTTATGGAGCAAACGTGGATGTCACAGAAACTTCAAAATTGACGTGGCAGAAACAGCACCACCTTTCGTGGTCGCCGGTATTACAAATCATCTTTCTTTATCTTTTGATATGAAGTACGATTTGTTGTGATCAATAACAAAAAAATTTCAAAAATGACAAAAATTGTGAAGTGAATTTCCAAGATTGTGTCGCAGCACAGTGCCCACCGAAGGTGGGCCGAGAAGTGCCCGCTCGTATCAACAACAATACATCCCTTTGTGATGTCTCCCCATTAAATGCCCCAACCTCCCAGTTCTCGTCACTTTTTTTTCTTTACTTATCACCTGCTCATCAAAATAAAGACCAATTACTGCACTGTAGTACCAAGAAGGAAGCCAGACATAACAACACACACACACACACACACACACACACACACACACACACACACACACACACACAGTACTGACAAAAGCTATTCTATTTGAACTTATAACCTTAACTTATAAGCAAATGACTGATTTCCCAACTCCCCGGATTATCAGCTGGGCACCATTTTACATAGAGGTTTCAATCCTTTCAACTTGGAACCTCTCCAAACGGCGGATCCACAACCCCGGTCGTAGGTCCACATCAGTCGATTACTCAACATCAATGGACCCAAAACCTCAAAGTTGTGCCCAGACAGTCAGTCAACACAGCAATGCAATATCCTCATTCAAACTTACATAATTATTACTTTTATTCAAAGTATTTTACATATGAATAACTTCAATCATATACCACTTTATATGATAATATATTAAGCAATAAACACTTTATATTACCTTGAAGACATGTCCATTACACAGCACCTCCATCTAACCATAGACTCAAAATGTCATTCATAACCAATTTTAACATGCTGCACTGCATACCTTTGCAACCAACAACAAATTATTTGAATGCTTATTTATAATGTATTTTATAAATAATTTATTTTTATTTTTATTTAAATACCGACATTATTTAATTTTAATACCATCAAAAAAATATATATGCGTTTACCAATAATATTAATTAAAGCATTTACCTCACAAAAATAATATTCATTATTATTATTATATCAAATGCAATGCAATATAGGAACTTCTTTACAGAAAACCAACCAAACTTAAATAAAAGGTGACGATGGAGTCTAAAGACATTCTCACAAGATCTGATCAAACAATCAGCCAATATCCTGTTTAACATGATGGAAAAAAACTCTCATCACGTTCAACAAAATCATCCTTTACTGGACAAATTCTTGAAAATCTAAGTAGCTGAGATGAAAAGACATTGTAACCCATTTTAATTGGAACATTGTTACCTGGAAAGGTGTACAAGACTCCCAGGAAACTGAAATCATCAACTTTATGACATACACTTGCACATCTGTCCAACTCTAACCAACACATCCAGATATGCAGCAACTGTACAATCATTACCACTCCTGTTTGCAATTAGGCTATCTGGATAAATCTTGTGAAGCTGCCTATCAAATATAATCTATATAATGACATGTAGTGATATTTAGCTAATCCTAATTTTTTCTCCTTCATCAGTTTCTGCATGGATGAAAATTCACAGAAAATTAGAAAAATGTCTGCTAGTAGGGGGCTGCAATTCCCACCCATGGGAATACCCTTAGCCTGTTGAAACATTATCCCACAAAAAGACACAAAATTATTAATTAAAATAAAATTAACAGCATCCTTAAACTTCTATTTATCAAAACAATGAAAACTTGAGTGTTTCTTTTTCGAAATGAATGCTCTATCAAATTCGACACATAAAAACTTCTTAAAAGAGTTAAAAATCTTGTCAATTACTTTGAATAGTGAATCCCTTACTTGTGCTAAATCCCAATTTGTTTATAAAGTTGAAAAATTTCAAACTTCAACTCCTTGATATTGAGGCATCTAATTTTATCGAAGAACTCGAAGGAAGAATTAATGCTCCAGAAAGTGTTAATATCAGAATTCTTCTCAATTGCTGAACATTATTTCCTGAACTGTCCCCCAACAACTTGTAAGCCTGAGTTAACTATAACCGATAACTGGTTGGTGCAACATTGCCTGGCACCCGCTATAAACCTATACTTGTACAGGTTTTTATGAAGCTTAGGAATCCAGAAAAGTCGAGGAATACAAAGATTTGCCTCTTTACATTTGATACTGAAATTATTAACTAAAACTTCCTGATGCTCAGAGATAATATCTTGAAGTAACTTATGACAAGGAACATATGTGCTATTTCAGATACTGGTGAAAGTAACCGTGTAAATGCCAAACTCTTAATAAAACGTCAACATTAAACTTTTTACAAACCACAACAAAATTATTAGCAGCCTTATTCGCTGGAGATATAACGCAGCTATCATGGAGATGCTGATGTCTTTACGAACACTCGGCTTGTTCAACACTGGTTTAGACCGACCCAGTGAAAGCAAGCCCCGACTACTAAAAAAAAAATTAATCCTATTATCCAGGACTTCCACAACTCTGTGAAACCATACATTAAAACTGTTTCCAGAAAACTTAAAAACTTGATGCACATTTTGTTAACAAAATTAGAGAAAAAATCCACAATTGAAGATCTAATGCAACTCCAAGGTTGAGTTACTGGTTCCCTATATTTAGCTCCAATTTTCATCAGATCCCTAATTTCACTATTACTAATTATATTCAAATCCCCAGAAACTACATGTCCACAAGGACCATGTAAAAAAGGAGAAGACGAACATGCACAGTCAGTTTCCAAAATGTCCTTTACTATATCTATACTAAGAGTTTTAAGAAACTCACCATAATTGAAAAAGGATTGTCCTATGGTCTTCGTAAAAATGAAATAAACCTTCAATGGGGTTCGCTCCCTCACTTTATCTGGTAGTAAACTCTCTACACTGGTATCCCAATACAATAGAATGAAGCCGAAACTGATCTACCTGCTTGCTGGAAAAAATCACAAACTCAGAACTTGCAGATCCGATCAACTTTGAGAGTCGACTTCTTCACCAGAACCCTCCTACAAAAAGCTTCAATCAAAAATGAGCATGTTCTCTGAACCTGCTAAACTCCGGAGAATATTAGAGAAGACTTGTTTGGAACATGACCTCAGAAGAACATAAAAATCATGAAAAATCTTTCCTTCATAAAAACCTTTAAGTTTATCAATCATCTCTGAAGTTTCCATTTTTGGAGCCATATGACACCGATTAGGATGCCCATGACCTCTGGGTCTCCTTCTGATTGGATTAGCAAAATACTCGTTTCCAAAAACATTACCTTGAGAAACGGACCCAGTACCTTGCACCCTGTCATTAAGGCCCAAAGAAGAGATCACATGTCGTGTCATGACCCAAAAGTACACTCTGCACCCAAGCTCAACATGACACTCCTCTTTATGATCAAAATAATCAACATTAACTGAGTCTATAATTTGAATAGAACAACTTATAAAAGCAAGTCCAACTTCATTGAAATGAATATATAAATAAGTCTTAACACCAGACGATACAGCAGACCTATGTCCATTCAAGTGGTGTTGATGCAAACAAAGAAGTTTTACCAACATATTGCAATCCACAATCTCTAAAAGTGAGAAGATAAATAATGTACTTTGATTTACAACCCAATAAACATTCACAATCAACAACAAAAGTCTCACCTGTCACATGACAAACAAAAGTTTTCAAGGTCTAAAAGCTTTACAACACAAACATCTCGATGAAATACTCTTTTAAAAAACAGCTTTACAAGTACTTGACAAAACATACTGACTCATTCTGACTCAAGCCTGTAATTGTCCCTTTTCGGTTTTTGACCTAGTCCGGTTGGCTCAGACCAAACAGAAGAGACAGGCTGACCAGGATACCTTCTGGCGAGGGGCTGCCTGTTTAAGGCAGGCGTTACCTGGTAGGGAACTGAAAGTTCTCCCACCTACACTGACAATGCCTAGAGATCAGGGGGTGACAGCAATTACCCCAACCATAAAACCAGATCAAAGTCAGCAGCTGCTGGTTTTTCGTGAACACGAGGGCAGGCAGCTCATGCCATAAAAATTAAGAGAAAATAGGATGTAGGTATGAGAGGGGAAGGTATTAAAAGGAGAAGTAAGAAAAATGAGGTATGAAACAGAAAAAGGAACTGTAAAGACTAAAAATAGGATGAAAAAAAACAAAAAACATCAAGGATGCAAGGAAGAACCCAGACAAGACTTAAGATCCAGCAATCACTCCAAGACAGAAATGCAGTAACAAGTAAAAGCTACCAGAGGTATATCAATGGGGAAGCAAAGTCCACACAGGATCAGCATATGGTGCAAGCAAAATCAAAATGAAGACCAATTACTGCACCATAGTCCCAAGAAGGAAAGGAAGCCAGACATACCAAAGAACACACACACACACACACACACACACACACACACACACACACACACACAACCCTTTTTCAAAATTTTCACCTTTTGTTTCCTTATAGCCTGGAACTAAATTGTATTAAATCAGACTTTTTTCACACTTGTTTACACATCATAACCCACAACTTTCCAAACGAAAAACAAATTCTACAAATTTCAGAAAATTAATTAAAAATACAAAACGAAAATATCTTGGTGGGATAAGTGTTTTAAAATAGCAATTGTAATAAATCTCAGATGCAACCAATCACCTTCAAAATCACACACTAAGTTAATTTACCTCCACCTGTGTTAAATTGGAGTGATTCTGATTATTTCAGAATAAAATCAGCTGTTCCTGTAGGTTTCCTCTGCTGGGTAGTGCATTTCACAGCAAAGACTCATCCACGAGCACCAACTAGCTTCCAAAAGACCTCCGGGATAAAGTTGTGGAAAGGCACAAATCAGGGGATTGGTTGAAAAATATTTTAAAGGCCTTGAATATCCCTTGGAGCACAGTCAAGACGATCATTAAGAAGTGGAAGGCATATGGAACCACCAAGACCCTACCTATATCAGGCACTCCCTCCAAACTGGATGACAAAGTTGAGAGGAGACTGATTAAAGAGGCCATCAAGGAGCCAATGACAACTTTGAAAGTTTTTTTTTTGTATACCTTGTCGAGGCTCGTATGAGAGAAAACACAAAACGCACATTAAGGGGGGCATGAGAAAAGAGGGGCGGGAGTGGGAAGGACAAAACAGTGGGGAACAGAGACATTAGAAGATCTATGGAAGGAGAGGGATTGGGTGGGGAACATGGGGTATACAAGATGGACATTACAGGGACTTTCAGGAAGGAAAGCAGGGAATTTGAAGGAGGTGAGTTTGGGGTGGATTAACGGGGTAGAAAAGATCGAGCATTTGGATGGGGGATGATAAGAGGTGGTGGTGAACAGCCGTTTTGAAGGCCTGGAGGGACGAATGGGATTGAACAGAGTGAGGGAGTTTATTCCAAAGGCGGGGAAAAAGAGGAATGAAAGAGTGAAGGTGAGCAGTGATTCATGATTTTGCAAGTTTTATCAGAAGGGGGGTTGTTGGCGGATCTTGAGCGCCCTGCGGAAATATGGTGGGGACAAATCCAGACAGAGCAGGGGGGTGAGACCGGAGAGGAGACGGTAGAAGACAGAAAGACCACTGACCTGCCTGCGGGGAGAGAGGGGAGAGGCCCAAAAACTCAGCCCATTGCGGGAGATACCAATGATCAAAAAATGCCTTGGTTTCCACAGCACGAAGCCGAGAAAGGTGAGAGGCAGGAGCACCAGCCCAGAGGGGAGAGCAGTACTTCATCAAGCTGTGGACGGAAGCTTTGTATGTGGTCAGGAGCTCAGGTGGGCCGAGGAAGGACTTTGCACGACGGAGGGTTCCCAGTTGGAGACTGGCTTTGGAGGCCAGGTTGGAAATGTGGCTTTACCAGGAAAGATCATGGCACATAGTGAGACTCAGACGCTTGAAAGAAAGGACTTCTTCCAGAGGATTGTTGAGAAAGTGGATGGGGGGGGGGGGGTTCCAAATGGTCCTTTCAGAGAGACATAGTGAGAGTGTGAGATTTGTCAGGATTGAAAGACATGTTCCACGTGTTGGCAGAGTTTGTGATTTTACCCAGATCTGCAGAGAGCGAAGAAGCTGCTGCTTGCCGGTCTGAGGGATGACCGATGGTACGGGCAGAGGGTGGAGTCATCAGCAAAGAGATAACGAGGATTTTCCAGAGTCGGAGAGATCATTGATGAAGTTACAGGCCTTTATGGCAAAGACTGGTCACTGTGTGCAAGTGATAAACATATCCCAAGCACTCCACAATTCTGGCCTGGAGTCAGGTGGCAAGAAGGAAGCCATGACTCCCACCTTGAGTCTCGTTTGAGGTATGCAAAAAAAAACACTCCAGAGATTATGAAGCCATGTGGAAAACAGTTTTGTGGTCTAACCAAACCAAGATGGAACTTTTTGGCCAAAATGAAAAAAAACGTTACATTTGGTGCAAACCCAACACATCACATCCTAAAGCATCATGTTGCAGGGATGTTTTGCATCAGCAGGGACTGGGGCACTTGTCAAGATAGAAGGGAAAATGGATGGAGCAAAATACAGAAAAACCCTCGAGGAAAACATGCTGCCCTCTGCAAGAAAGCTGAAATTGGGACGGAAGTTCACCTTTCAGCATGACAACGACCCGAAGCATACAGCCAAAGCTACACTGGAGTGGCGAAGGAACACAAAGATAAATGTCCTTGAGTGTCCCAGTCAGAGCCCCGACCTAAATCCAATCGAAAATCTGTGGCATGATTTTGAAGATTGTTGTCCCATCAATGCTCTCCACGCAACATGACTGAGCTTGAACAGTTTTGTGCAGAAGAATGGGTAAATATTTCCCAACCAACGACTGAAAAGTTGGTGGAGACCTATCCTAACAGACTCACAGCTGTAATTGCTGTCAAAGGTGCTTCCACCAACTATTAACTCAGGGGGGTAGACACTTATCCAACCAAGGTATTCTAGTTTTGTATTTTTAATTAATTTTCTGAAATTTGTTGAATTTGTTTTTCACTTGGAAGTTGTGAGTTACGATGTGTAAATAAAGTTGGAAAAAGTCTGATTTAATGCAATTTCATTCCAGGCTATAAGGCAACAAAAGCTGTAAGTTTTGAAAGGGGTTGTAGACTTTCTATAGGCACTGTGTATTGCACAGTATATAAAAAAAGCATTTACTTTTTCCCTGCTCATTCACGCAGTTAAAACGCCTAACATTCCAGCTTTCCAGCCCTGGCAAAGATGTACGTCACATTTGTGAAGGTTGCTCTTGCAGCAGCCTTGAGAGATAGACATAGCAACATGCATTACAGATGAGACAGACTGAAGTTCAAATTTTTATTAAAAGCTTTTGGTATGTATATAAAGAAGAGAGAGCCTGTTGCCCTATTCCCTGAAGTTTCCCTTAAAAAAACAAAAAAAAGACAAAAATAAGACACTTCAAATTAGTTGTCCATGAAAGTCAGGTCTATCATCTCCACCCCCCCAAAATTAAAATAATCCCATTCTTTTGAGAGAAATATTGATAAGAACTGAAAGTTCAAAACTTGCTCAAACTGAAAATTTTCCCAAATTATTGTTAAATCATCAAACTCGCTTTGAAATATAAAATAAATAACATTCATCAATAACATGTAATTTACTTTATTTTATAAAAATGAATTTGATGATGTAATGAGAGTTTTAGCAAGTTTGGAACTTAACATTAATTTTTGCCAATAAAAACAAAAGTTATCATGAGAAGTTAAATTTTCAAGATAGACTTTGTACAAACTAATTGTAGATTTATAAATGTTGGTTAAACTGTGAATAGCTTCATTTTAATTTACACAATACTTGACACAACGAAGTGTGCACGTGCGTGCGTGCGCAGTTCAGATAAAGCTCCTTTCTTTACAAATTTGTTCGTGCACATGTTCAAGTCTGATTGGGTCCAGAACATGAGCAGGAATAAACTAACATCTGCGAGAAGGTGCAAAAAACATCTTTAGACGAATTGATTATTTGCTCGCAATTAATGATGGGTTTATATTTGATCAGTTTCACGATGACATTTATTGTAAAGAGCTGGGATTAGAAAAGGAAAGCCAGTCACTCTTCAGTCTCTTTTTTTTAGAATTACAAATCAACAACAATTTCAAACCAAATCTATACAATAAGAAAGGCATTTGTCTCGGTGTGTGTCGCCATTTTTCTCAGAGATGGCTGAACGGATCTTCGTCAAACTTTTAGAGGTTTGTCACTGAGTGTCAGGGGGTCCATCCATCCATTGGGACCATACTCTGTGCAGAGCGTTGGTGGTGCCTAAACAGTCTCCTGGGATATTGAGCACAAGCCTGAACAGGTTGCCACTCTGACGCAGGATACCAGCAAGCTGGTACTCATTTCACTGACCTCAGAAGGATGACAGGCTGAGTCAACCTCACCTGGTATTAATTCAACAGCCAAGCAGGATTTGAACTCAGGACTCTAGGATCCCAAGCCCATCAACCTAACCATTAAGCCAACACCAGGCATATGCCGGGGGTGTTTTGGACAAAAAGCGTTTTTGATTATTGACAGTTATATCCGAGTACACATAAACATACATAAATACAAAAGAATTACCAGACACTTAAATACAAATAAACCTCTTCCGGAAGCGGTCAAAGTTAGCGGTCCATCTTCTTCTTCTTGAACAGCAACATATTTATAGATCAAGGTCAAACTTAACCCAGAAACATCAACCGCACATTCACTAGCATCCATTCGATGAATAACATGCAATTCCACTTCTAAGGTAACACTTTTACAATGCCTCATAGCCAATAATCTACAGGGTTAATAAGTTAAAAGGTTTATGGTTTTCACCAAGAACTTGTGATCCAACACCGGAAGCTAGAGCACATGTTACTCTTCCCTGTATTGGATGTACATCATACCATATACAACGGATTCTCAAAAATGCTAATATAACAGTACGTCATCGCTCGATACATAAGCTTGAATCTATTCTTCACACTCATAAGGACAGAAGGCTTCTCAATCACCATCCAGGTGTTTACCGTATCCCGTGTGAATGTGGAAAAGTTTACATTGGTGAAACTGGCAGGACGTTCACCACGAGGTTGAAAGAACATCAGGCATACAATAGAAGTGGGGAAAGGGAAAAATCAGCAATCGTCAATCATGAACAGACCAATAATCATTGCATATTATGGTCAGACAGCAAACGTATCACATCCATCAGTCACTAGCACACAAGGAGAATCGGAGAAGCTATGGAGATATATTTACATCACACGGTCCCTCAAGAAAACGGGACACCCATTAACGATATCTGGCTCTCCCTTGTTAACAAATCGACACCTACAACTACAGCTTGCATTACACTGAGGGCATTGGACTATGATGAGCAAAATGTAATCACCAATCAGTAACGTGCATTCAACAGCCAATCAGTACCTCACAATAATTAGCCAATCAGCATCCCACAATAATCAGCCAATGGAGGGTGAGGAGTTGTTGTAAAAGCTGCATTCATTCGTTCCAGCTACTTCCTCCTGTCGATAGGCAGAGCATGCTACCCGAAACGTTGAGACCTACTTTCTTCTTTAAACTTTGGAGTTATTTTCTTTTTTAAAGTATAAAGTATAAAAAATGTAAATAGCTCATTTAAGAGCTCACACATGGTGAAAACCCTAAACCTTTTAACTTATTGTTGTTGTTCCACCATGGAAACTTTTAAACGGGACTTAAATCTACAGGGTGTTTACAAAGTCCTGTTACCCCCCTCTGCAGAACCTGATAAATGAATACAATGAAAACACAAGCGGTATAAATGTAAACAATGAATACATGAGACATTTATTGTCATCAAAATCAAAGTATTAACATTACCATGAACATATACAGTACCAGTAAAAACTTTGGACACACATCCTCATTCAAGGGTTTTTCTTTATATTTACTATTTTCTACATTGTAGAATAAAAGTGAAGACATCAAAACTATGAAATAACACACACAGAATTATGTCGTAACCAAAAATGTGTTAAACAAATCAAAATATATTTTAGATTTTAGATTCTTCAAAGTAGCCACAAATTTGCCTTGATGACAGCTGTGCACACTCTTGGCATTCTCTCAACCAACTTCATGAGGTAGTCACCTGAAATGCTTTTCCATTCACAGGTGTGCCTTGTTAAAAGTTAATTTGTGGAATTTCTTTCCTTCTTAATGCGTTTGAGCCTATCAGTTGTGTTGTGACAAGGTAGGGTTGGTATACAGTAAATAGCCCTATTTGGTAAAAGACCATTATTTTGTCTGGACTGTAGTAGTCCATATTATGGCAAGAACAACTCAACTAAGCAAAGAGAAACCACAGTCCATCATTACTTTAAGACATGAAGGTCAGTTAATCCAGAAAATTTCAAGAACTTTGAAAATTTCTTCAAGTGCAGTCACAAAAACCATCAATCGCTATGATGAAACTATCTCTCATGAGGACCGCCACAGGAAAGGAAGACCCAGAGTTACCTCGACTGCAGAGGATAAGTTTATTAGCATGACCAGCCTCAGAAATCGTCAATTAATTGCACCTCAGATTGCAGCCCAAGTAAATGCTTCACAAAGTTCAAGTAACAGACACATCTCAACAGCAACTGTTCAGAGGAGACTGCATGAATCGGGCCTTCATGGTCGAAATGCTGCAAAGAAACCACTACTGAAGGAGACCAATAAGAAGAAGAGACCTGCTTGGGCCAACAAACATGAGCAATGAACATTAGACTGGTGGAAATCTGTCCTTTGGTCTGATGAGTCCAAATTTAAGATTTTTGGTTCCAACCGCCATGTCTTTGTGAGACGCAGAGAAGGTGAACGGATGATCTCTGCATGTATGGTTCCCACTGTGAAGCATGGAGAAGGAGGTGTGATGGTGTGGGGGTGCTTTTCTGGTGACACTGTCGGCGATTTATTTAGAATTCAAGGCACACTTAACCAGCATCGCTACCACAGCATTCTGCAGCGATACGCCATCCCATCTGGTTTGCACCTCGTGGGACCATCATTTGTTTTTCAACAAAACAATGACCCAAAACACACCTCCAGGGTGTGTAAGGGCTA
>CM068955.1:104139238-104150943 GCA_035128595.1 Eptatretus atami
AAGGATCTGGGGGTGGTAATAGATATGGAAGGTAAGCAGGCAGCACAGTGCCAAGCAAGTAAACAGTGTTTTTGACTGCATTCGGAGGGGGATCAATTATAAATCAAAAGAGGTGGTGTTCACATTGTACAGGAATTTAGTGAGGCCACATTTAGAATATTGTGTGCAGTTCTGGTCACCACAGTTCCGGAAGGACACAGATGCCAGGGAGAGGGTTCAGCGCCATCATGGTTCCCCATCTGCTTCATTATCTCACAGGTACGGTAAACAAACCCTGGGCACTGAGATCTGGCCAGAGGTGGGTGTTGGTGATGGTGCCCGTGGTCTTTGTATAGACACGCCGGGTTCAAAGTTATCCGTCCATGTGGCCATCACAGTATTGCCACATAGTAACAACTCTCATCACACATTTCATTATATGATACTACATTAAATCATGCACATCTTACATTAAATATAACATGCCCACTAACCAGCACATCCACTCTACTTACCTCTAAATCAAACTGTTATTTTCCCATCTATGCATGAATGTTTTTCGAATGATCGACCAAACCACCATAGTGTGCGTATGCGTGCATATGATTACTATTCAACAAGGTTTGGTTCGAGAATACATTACCTGAGAAACCAACCTCTCCCAATTCCTCAGCTATACAACAAGATAATCAAAGGTACAGGAGTTGGAAGGGTCGACGCAAACTGGGAATATATTACTTTTGCAAGATAAGCAAAACAACTTGTACTAAATGCAAATGAATCCTCTTTCCCACTGGTATCCATATACTCTAGTTCATTAGTGAACCACCATATTGCCATGGTAGCACATAAAGTACCTCCATGCAGCGTTTCATCCCTGCAGCAGCAGCGTAGTGCAGTGGGGTGTTACCCCTATTGTCTCGAGCATCCACTTTGGCCCTCTCACGTTCACCGGGGTTCAGTAGAGCACCCTGCCAGTCTAGCATCAGGCGCAGGCACAGGAAACTTCGATCCTCACGTACATGCAAGGGCTGTAGGATCAGTGTGCTTGGCATGCACGAGCAGTGCAGCGCCGTTTCTTCATGGCTGTTCCTCTTGTTGGGATTCCCCTCTTTTTCCTTCAGGAATACGCTACAAAATATAATATGGTGCAGTAATCCTTAAAGATCATTAACTATGAAAGACATTGTAAAATAGTTTATAATTAATATGATTATTAGAAGCAACCAAATTTGAATGTCATATGAACAGGGGTCCACAACTCACTGTAACTTCAACTACACCTGCATAAACAAATGGAAGAAGACAAATCATCTCCAATAAATCACTGGAATTAGCCTAAGCTTCCAGGGATGTTCAACATGGTGATACATTTCATAAATTTCCTGGCACAAATAACATTTGCAACAATTAATGGACATTAAATCTTGTAATAATAGCTCTGTAACGATATATATATATATATATTCTTTTGCAGATTAAAGATGAGAAGGAAACATGGAAACAAGAACAATCTTCTCTCATCTGTCTCATGGTCTCTTCAATTTATACCTCCAAAACCCTATCCTCTTTCACATGCAACTCTTCTCCACATGCTGTGGTGCATCCATGCATTTTTAATCCTCCTGTTTCTACTTGGCCTCACTTTGTCCACTCACCATCTTTTTTTCTACTCTTCCATGAGCATAGACACATACATATAAACATCATTTGACAATAATAATAATAATAATAATAATAAAAAACGGAGTCATCCTGAACCCAGGGAGGTCTTAGTGATTCTAGGTCCCTAGGCAAAAGTACCCCCCCCCCCCCCACCACCACCACCCACACCCCTTTTATTCTCATCCAACCCACTGAACAAGAATAAAGCACCTAATTTTCACAATGCATGTCTCTTCAATAAGACAACACAGTTCGCAATCTGACTACACTCTATTCTCTAGTATTCACCAAAACAATACAGAAAACGTAGAGCTCTTACAATAAAAAAAAGAAAAATCATATTATAATAGGAATGTAATGACTAGATTCATTTGACATCTCAGTGTAAGTACATAGTATTGGGCTTGAAAAACAACATACCCTAGCTTAACTAGGAATGGGGTTAGCAAAGTAGAAATGTTTTTCCTGTTAGCCCCAATAATGTTACCGCTGCTGCTGCCAGCAGTTTCAACCGACTGCTGAACTATTGCTGGCGGCGGCACTGCTGCTTCATTCTCGGTTTTGCTTTTGAAGAAATTAGTAACTTTATGTAAACTTTCATGCAATTTCTTCTCTGCATTAATTTTTTTTTCATTTTTCTGCTGCACTTGGATAATTTTGTTTAATTGCTTCTGGCAAACTATGCCGAGGAAAGCCATAAAATAACGTCAGCTCAATTGACGAGGTGTGTACGTCATATTTTGGAAAAACAAAACAAAACATTGTGACCAACATATCATGCTAGCTAGATCAATCAAGTGTCGATGTGTGGGTGTCATTAAAAAAAATAACACTTACGAACGCAAGTGGAATAGCTCATTTGAGAAGGGAAGGTAGACATCTAGAACTAGTTGTTGGAATTGTTTTGCTTTCAGAGAAAGTTGAAATACAGTTGATAAAAACACCATCAGATTTTTCATTCTTTACACTGGATGATGTAATTGATAGAATCTTCAGTAGGTCATATAGCATATCACCCCCACCAGCTGTCGTGGGCTCCCCAGTGCAGGGCCCTAGGCAATTACCCAGGCTGTCCCATTGGTAAGACCTCCACTGCCTGAACCACATAAGCACATATAACAGGCAGTTATGCGATTATGAAGGGAACGGAAGAAAATGAAAAGCCTGGAGTTTGGGAGCAAATATAGGTCCAAACATTCACTGCTGGTATCGGTGATATTTGTAACAAAATTAAGCTTTTTATAGTTTAAATTTGATATTCCTGAAAATTTTTTATGACTACAAAGTATTCACCCCCCCCCCCTCCAAAATTTCACATTTTGATGCCACCTGAGCTTATTTCATGATGCTTTCAATCAAAATTAATATATTGTTGCGGACCCAGGGTCGGTAGAGAGACCGAGGGGTGAACTACCCCGGGTTCCCACGAGACTCTGGAATCGCAGGCCATCGCATATGAATAACTTCATAACGCGGCGTGTTGCTAATCGACCGTGAACACTAATAACTCTACCACGTGACTTAGGGTCCTCTGTCTAATACCATTTACTAAAGGTCACGTGATCTAATTACCGAGGGACATGCCCTCGGTACGTACTTGCTCAAACCGGATCACCTTACCATATTAGATGCAGCCGAGCGGACCTGCCAAGCACATACCGGCTAGGAAACATATCGTTGGGAATAACGTCTCGGCTAAACGAGGGTGAGGACCATGCTGGACCAATGGAAGAAAACACGAAAACGAGCTGGAAAGATTTCTATGCAATACATTTATTTACAATCAAGCGAGGAAAAGTATGTGGCACATTGAATGGGATTTTATTTTATATACAGCAGGGGATAGCAAGGAATTTGTGGGGAGCAGCAAAAGACAAGCAATCTTACAAAAGCAGACACAGAGCAGAGTTATCCCGTTATATCTTCTACAATCTTAATTGATGCTAGGATAGGCGCATCACACACACACACACACACACACACACACACAACACACACACACACACACAGTCTCGGTTTCACCTCCTCAAACCCACCCACATGTGGAGATTGCACGCAACAGTAACTTGCACGTACACATGCAATTTCCTAGAAGGCGGACACACTCATTGACATGGATTTCAGCGCACGCTCGAACGGTATGACGGATGGCAACGCCGCTGTATGGGGGAAGACGACAGAGCCCAGTGAGAGCAGTAGCGGAGGAGTAGGAGTACTCGGAATGGACAGAAGGACAACACGAGGGGGGTTGATCCGCGAACCCACTACAAATACACAAAATGCGGTTGCTTTAGAAGGGAATACATTGAATGAATCAAATATTTATAAGGACAATAATGAAGATTATAAGGACAATAATGTAACAAATTCAATAAATAGCTCCTTGATCGAGGCCTCGCACACAGATGCAAACACAGACAAATGATGACAAACAAAATAAAACCCCCTTTTTTTTAAACAAGCTCAAATGAGCTAAGATCCTCGTCCTCTAATGATGACGTCATAAAAACGAATATGACGTCCTTGTGATGTATCAGGTTTGCGATAAATTATCTGTGCTAATGCCCGGCTTGATTCCCACAAACAAAATTCAAACAGCTTGCCTAGTTTTGGAGTAATGGTATAGGCGATTTCCATTAGCGGCGATATTATGACGTCAACTTTTTTCTAGGAAAATTTACAAAATTGGAGATGGTTACTGCCTGCACGTGGCTTTCTGCATATACGTGGCAAGTTTCACGAAGATCCGATGAAAACTCTGCGTTGTGAACAAAAAAATGTCAAAAAATAGGAATGACGTCATAAAAATTGATATGACGTCATAGTGATGTATCATATTGCGGTAATTCATCTCTGCTAATGCCCTGTTCATTCCCGCAAACAGAATTCAAAAAGCTTGTCTAGTTTCGGAGATAATTTTTTAGGCGATTTCCATTAGGGAGATATTTTGATGTCATAACTTTTTTTCTCGGAGGAATTTTCAAACTCGGAGATGGTTACTGTCTGCGCAGGGTATTTTTACATATATATGCCAAGTTTCAGGAAGTTTCGATGAAAACAGTAGGCTGTGAAACAAAAAAGTCCACAAGAAGAAGATGAAGAACAACAACGTGAGTAAGACTTAGAGATCCTCCACGAGGCTCTAATAAACTGGTACTCAGCCTGGTCAAGGGCTAGCCCTCGTTGATCTGGTGTTTGGGAGCTTCGTCCAGCACATACACTTGCAAGCAAAATGGCGCCGGCGTCTCTTGTGAGCCTGGGAGGAAGGCGCCTCCACAATCCAAGTGCACATGCAGGCTGAAACGCACTTCCAGTGTAGTAGCTTTCCAAACTCTACATGCACAAATCTGGCCAGCACTTCCTCGATCGGCTCGAGACGTGAACTCCCCCTGCTCGATCTGCTCTCTCTGAAGTCTCCTCACCAAGCACACACACACTTCGCCTTCGATCACCTCTCTTTTTATCCTGTCTCCTCCGGTCCGGGGCATGGCCTCCTCGCTCCAAACCCAGGAAGACAGGGCTTCTCCTGTTGTTGTTGTTTCAGGGAGTCGGTCCTTAGCTTACGGCCTGGCTTGGAATATAAAAACATTGGGAAAATAACAGAGGGTAATCACGTACAGGGGAACTTATTTTTACTTCCTAAGCTAATTAACCGCACCACCCCTCGTGTCGTGACACATAACACTAAAGCTGACAGATTCCCTGACTTGTATACATCAAGGTGCTTCTACTCTTCCACGGACCATGCTACACCATACAATCCTATCTGTACTATTAAATCGGTTCATCTACCCCATAATCATAACAGTACCATACAGCTTACAAAATCAATGAACAAGTCTATTAAATAACAACTCCATAAAATCAGTTCTTTCAAAGACAATAACACTTTCTTGATGTCTATCTTTATGACTCGTAAATGGACTGAGAGAATGGGTGGGATAATACTCACAATGCAAGTAACTTTGACCATTTAGATTTTAGATCATAGACAATCAGCGGTTATGACAACCAAGGCAGTGGGACTCAACGGATTAGCAAGGGCATCGATCGTTTGGTGCAAAACACCTCCAAGATCTCTCCCCACACTTTCAACAAGAAAGTACCATGAAGAACAAAGAAAACTAGAAGGGCACTCGGTAGAGCACATACCTCCGCCTGTAATGCCTGATCCATGAGAACATATGGGCCCAATACATTTTTGAAATATTGTGCTAGATATCGTTTTTGAGCATTGTCTCTCAATGGTGAAGAATCGCATAAAAATTCTAGTCGGCGGATCCGGATTCGGATCTTCACCAAAATCGAATGAATTTGTCATGGTCAAACACTCAACTTGTCCACCAAGTTTCATCCGAATCCGTCCGCAACTTTTTGAGATATCATGCTATACATCGTTTTTGGCCTGATCTCTCAATGGTGAAGAATCACTTATAAAATTCTCATATTCGGATCCGGATCCGGATCCACACCAAAATCGAATCAGTCAGTCCTTGTCACACGCCGAACCTGTCCACAAAATGTCATCTGGATCTGTCAACAACTTTTTGAGATATACTGCACACAAACAAATGAAAAATCACTCAGAGTGACAACTTTGCAAAACTGCACAAAGTAGAATGGCACTCGGTTGAGCGCATACCTCTGCCAGGTGTAACAGTTCACATTTTGTATCCCACTGATAGGCTAGATCCGAAGCAAAATCCAATCCGCTTGTTCTTTGTCATCGATCCAACTCATCCACCTTGTTTTGTCATCACTCATCCACAAGTTTTTGAGATATCGTGATATATTTAGTTTTTGGCCCTATCTCTCATTTTAGAAATTAGGCTGTGTTGACCTTTTGACCTTAAAATTAATTGGTAGTTGAATTCTGCAAGCTGACATGAAAATGCTCTTCAAATTTCAAGTCAATCGGATGAAAATTGAGGATTTTAGAAAGTTTGGCCTATGTCGACCTTTTGGCCTATGTTTACCTCAAAATTAATAGGTGGTTGAATACATTGACCTGACATGCAAATCCTGTTCAAATTTCAAGTCAATCGGAATTTTAAAAATTAAGGATTTTAGAAATTTGGCCTATGTTGACCTTTTGGTCAATGTTGACTTCAAAATTAATTGGTGGTTGAGTTCAGCGACCTCATATGCAAATGGTCTTCAAATTTCACGTCAAACGGATGAAAATTGACAATTTTAGAAACAAAAATTTGGCCGATTTTGGGATGACCTTATGGCCTATGTTGACCTTTTGACCCATGTATAACCTCATAAGTAATAACTGGTTGAATTCACTGACCTGATATGCAGATCCTGTTAAAATTTCAAGTCAATCGGATGAAAATTGAGGATTTTAGAAAATCTGGCCCAATTTGGCCCAAATTGGCCGAAGTTTATCTCAAAATTAATAGGTGGTTTAATTTAGCGACCTGACCTGTTAATGGTCTTAAAATGTCAAGTCATTGGATGAAACTTGACAATTTTAGAAACAATTAAAAAATTTGACCTATTTTGGGTTGACCATATGGCCTATGTTGACCTTTTGACTTATAACCTCAAAAGTAAGAGGTGGTTGAATTCAATGACCTGATGTGCAAATCCTGTTTAAATATCAAGTCAATCGGATGAAATTTGAGGATTTTAGAAAATCCGGCTCAATTAGCCTTTTGGCCTATGGAGACCTTTTCGGTCAACCAAATTTTACAAAACTTCAATGCGGGACCGTCGAGGGTCGGTGAAATTAATCTCTGGAAATTTCAGAACAATCCATTGAGCGGTTTGGGCTGGAGGCGAGCGGACAGACAAACAAACAAACAAACACACAAACAAACAGGAAGCAATCAACATACTTGTCAAAAAAAAGAAAATTGCAAGTAACAAACACACAAACAGACAAAGGGCTGAAACCAGAACCTCCTTCACCTTCGCTGGCGGAGGTAGCAAGAAGGGCACTCGGTAGAGCGCATACCTCCGCCACGCAATGCCTGATCCAGTGGAACATATCGGGGACATATATTTTTGAAATATCATGCTACAAATCATTTTTGCATCATCTCGCAATGGTGAAGAATCACTTTAAAAATACAAAAAAAATCTCGGATCCGGATCTTCACCAAAATCAAATCAAGTCGTTCTTGTCACACACCCAACCTGTCAACCAAGTTTCGGCCAAATCCGTCCAAAACCTTTTGAGATATCGTGCTAGATATCATTTTTGGCCCCATCTCTCAATGGTGAAGAATCACAAGAAAACTTTTTGGAACTGGATTTGGATCTTTACCAAAATCGAATCAATTAGTCCTTGTCAGACACCCATCTGTCATCAAGTTTTGCCCGAATCTATCCATAACCTTTTGCGATATGTGCTACATCTTGTTTTTGGCCACATTCTCAATGGTGAAGAATCACATCAAAAAAAATTCTCAAATCCGGATCTTCACCAAAATTATGCACTTCTGTCCTTGGCTGGTCCACCTATACCCACAAAATATTTCAGAACGATTGCTTGAAAACTGTGCTCAAAAATCGTGTGACAAAGACAGACAGACAGGGGTGAAACATAACCTACTTCCACCGTCGGTGGTGGAGGTAACTAGAGTGGCACTCGTAGAGTGCATACGTCCGCCAGGCTGAACAGTTTACGGTTTGTATCCACCGATAGGACGGATCTGGATCCGGACCTGAACCAAATCAAATTGGCTTGTTCTTGTTACTTCCCCAACTTATCGACCTAGTTTTCTCATAATCCGTCCACAAACATTTTGAGATATCATGCTATGCATCGTTTTTGGCCCTATCTCTCAATGGTGAAGAATAACTTCAGCAATTAAAAAAAATTTCTCGTATCCGGATCTGGATCTTCACCAAAATTGAATCAATTCGTCCTTGTCAAACATCCAACCTGTCCACCAAGTTTCATCCGAATCCGTCAATAAGTTTTTGATATATCCTGCTCACAGACAGACAAAAGACTGACAGACGGGGTGAAAACATAACCTCTGTCGACCTTCGGTGCGGAGGTAATTCTGCACATGTGTATATCATGTCTGGAAGACCTGCATGGCAGAAAGTTTTGTCGTAATGGCCCAATCTCGATGACTAGTTTTCTTGCAAACGCATGGCTGCATTAATTGGCACAAAGAGCATCAAGATTGGACTGTGCAGCAGCTCTTTATTCATGGTGGAAAACAAAGTCAAGATTTGAATATAAAGAAGCCAGCCAGCATGAAGAGGCAAGGTGATGAGAAGGGGCATTAGAGACAAGTACAAAAAGCATTTAAATGATACAATGACAGTGGATTGGAGGAAGATTAGGGACTTTTCAAGATGTTCAGTGCGGAATTATTTGGAGGTGTACGTAGCCAATGCAGGACGTAGTTATATTAAAATAGCGTCACTCAAAAAAAAAAGTCTTCCCCAAAAGTGCTTTTTAACATGGATCTACTTCACAGATAAACGACATACAGTGCAGGAATGCATTTAAAATTCAAACAGGATTGAGGCTTTTGTTGATCAGAGATTTCAAAAATATCTGCCATTCCATCACCTTTTCGACTCACTTGGCACCCTCTTGATTGTCAGACATGCGTTAATCAGGAAACAAGTGATTATGGGTATCTCACTCCTCTCTGTGCATGTGGACGCGGGATGAATTAAAAGCCAATGTACGTTAAAAACAAAAGACTCGTCTTCCTATCCA
Source organism: Eptatretus atami (assembly GCA_035128595.1). Classification (NCBI taxonomy): domain Eukaryota; kingdom Metazoa; phylum Chordata; class Myxini; order Myxiniformes; family Myxinidae; genus Eptatretus; species Eptatretus atami. Next base: position 104,148,579 of record CM068955.1, read on the forward strand.
TGTTCCGATTCGTGTTCAAAATATAATATTCGATATAAAATAGTTGTTCCTCGATCATAAACTGATAAGACAGATGGGGCGAACATGAACCGATTGCTTACCCTGATTCTCGCTTCGTGTGTGCGGGGTAATAATTGAAAGTCCATGCCAAGTTAGAACCACTCTTGGATGCAATTCATACAATTTACTAGAATTTCAGAAATCATTAGCTGGATGGGTATCAGAAATTTAGTAGATTGTTTTGTTGAGATGAGAAAGCTTTTGACATTGCAAACAAGATATAAAGTTACTCAAGAACAGGACATAGATTAAATAGTGACTGGACATATACAGTGCGCTGCAGTAGAAAGTAATAATAATTTTACTCAAACGGCCGTTCCTTACAGGAGCGGCCAAGGGGAGTCATGTATCATGATTAGACACCGAGCCTTCTAGTCTGGGAAACCTAGAGTTATTCTTCTGTTTATTCTTTACAAGCAAATATCACCGTCACTTCGATGACGGTAATACTAAAGGGGGAAGAGAGAGCGGGAGAGTGAAGAGGTGGAGGGGAAAGGAGAGAGGTGGGGGTATGCACTGTATTGGGAGGGGGTAGAGTGAGAAGAGACGAGAGCGAGGTACAGCGAGAGAGAGCGAGAGAGAGTAGAGCGAGAGAGAGGGGCGCGAGAGGTAGAGGTAGAGCGAGAGAGAGGCGGAGCGAGAGAGAGGCGGAGCGGAGAGAGAGAGGCGGAGGAGAGAGAGAGAGGCGGAGCGAGAGAGAGAGAGGCGGAGCGAGAGAGAGAGAGGCGGAGCGAGGAGAGAGAGAGGCGGAGCGAGAGAGAGGCGGAGGCGAGAGAGAGGCGGAGCGAGAGAGAGGCGGAGCGAGAGAGAGGCGGAGCGAGAGAGAGGCGAGAGCGAGAGAGAGGGCGAGCGAGAGAGAGGCAGAGCGAGAGAGAGGCAGAGCGAGAGAGAGAGCAGAGCGAGAGAGAGGCAGAGCGAGAGAGAGGCAGAGCGAGAGAGAGGCAGAGCGAGAGAGAGGCAGAGTGAGAGAGAGGCAGAGCGAGAGAGAGGCAGAGCGAGAGAGAGGTAGAGCAAGAGAGAGGTATCGAGAGGTCGAGAGAGGTAGAGAGAGGTAGAGAGAGGTAACGAGAGGTAGAGAGAGGTAGCGAGAGGTAGCGAGAGGTAGCGAGGTAGAGAGAGTAGAGAGAGGAAGAGAGAGGTAGCGAGAGGTAGAGGGGAGAGAGGGAGCGAGAGGTAGGCGAGAGGTGGAGGCGAGAGAGAGGTGGAGCGAGAGAGAGGTGGAGCGAGAGAGAGAGGTGGAGCGAGAGAGAGAGAGGTGGAGCGAGAGAGAGAGAGGTGGAGCGAGAGAGAGAGGTGGAGCGAGAGAGAGAGGTGGAGCGAGAGAGAGAGGTGGAGGCGAGAGAGAGAGTGGAGCGAGAGAGAGAGGGGAGCGAGAGAGGAGAGAAGAGAGAGAGAGAGAGAGAGAGAGAGAGAGAGAGAGAGAGAGAGAGAGAGAGAGAGAGAGAGACTTTTCTTCTCCTTTATTGCAAGGAAGTTCATACAGGCATCAAAAAAGACAACCAGGAAAGGAAGGGTAACAAAGAAGTAATATTTTAAAATTATAAATTGATTGTCAGAGCACCACAACGCGTGCAACATAAAGATTGCTTCGCACCACGCGTTTTTAAATAAAACAGGATCTTGAATTTCAAATCAAAAGAAAACGCGATGTAACCAATGCTTTAAAAATAGTTAATATGTCATCAGCTGAAACGTCAGTGTTCTGCAGTTTTCGTTTCCTCGATAAATAGATGGCTAGTTTTGGCCTCAGAACACAAAAAGTTTGCTAAAAGACATTCATTTCTGCATTGATACAAGACATTGAAACCAATATAAAAACACAATGCGTAAAAGTCAAACAGAGCCCGGATCACACACGATAATTCCAAAAAGCGAGGCCAACCTTGAACATTCAATGAAAATGTGAAAAATGGTCTCTGGGTGTCACAAAAGGGGCACAATTCGAGTTTTTCAGGACATATACGGTGGGACAGAATGTTACAAGGCAGGATGTTGTGCGCTAGCCGCCATTGTAGATCGCCTGAGCGCTTGACAATCGGTTATTTATACATCACTGCCATTTAATTGTTATGGAAACGTTAGCTTGAAGCAGCGCTCGCAATGAGCTTGTGGCTCTGCGGGTTTGCCAGGAAAAAGGGTGAGAACACATAGATTGTACACTGAGGATTTCTCCATCTAGTTAAAAAACCTAAAACTTTGAAATAAAATTAAAGATTTGGGAAAGGACATTGGGATAATTGAGGGCATCTTCTATGTCTGGGTCGCATTTTAACCCGGTTTGCTTAAAAGTCAGTAAAATCACAAG
>CM068955.1:104151634-104166974 GCA_035128595.1 Eptatretus atami
CTGTGATTTTACTGACTTTTAAGCAAACCGGGTTAAAATGCGACCCAGACATAGAAGATGCCCTCAATTTATCCCAATGTCCTTTCCCAAATCTTTTAATTTTATTTCAAAGTTTTAGGTTTTTTAACTAGATGGAGAAATCCTCAGTGTACAATCTATGTGTTCTCACCCTTTTTCCTGGCAAACCCGCAGACAGCCACAAGCTCATTGGCGGCGCTGCTTCAAGCTAACGTTTCCATAACAATTAAATGGCAGGTGATGTATAAATAACCGATTGTCAAGCGCTCAGGCGATCTACAATGGCGGCTAGCGCACAACATCCTGCCTTGTAACATTCTGTCCCACGTATATGTCCTGAAAACTCGGAATTGTGCCCTTTTGTGACACCCCAGAGACCATTTTTCACATTTTCATTGAATGTTCAAGGTTGGCCTCGCTTTTTGGAATTATGTCGTGTGTGATCCGGGGCTCTGTTTGACTTTTACGCATTGTGTTTTATATTTGGTTTCAATGTCTTGTATCAATGCAGAAATGAATGTCTTTTAGCAAACTTTTTGTGTTCTGAGGCAAAACTAGCCATCTATTTATCGAGGAAACGAAAACTGCAGAACACTGACGTTTCAGCTGATGACATATTAACTATTTTTAAGCATTGGTTACATCGCGTGTTTCTTTTGAGTTTGAAATTCAAGATCCTGTTTTATTTAAAAACCGGTGGTGTGCGAAGCAATCTTTATGTGCGCGGTTGGTGTGCTCTGACAATCAATTTATAATTTAAAATATTACTTCTTTGTTACCCTTCCTTTCCTGGTTGTCTTTTTTTGATGCCTGTATGAACTTCCTTGCAATAAAGGAGAAGAAAGTCTCTCTCTCTCTCTCTCTCTCTCTCTCTCTCTCTCTCTCTCTCTCTCTCTCTCTTCTCTCTCTCTCTCTCTCTCTCTCGCTCCACTCTCTCTCTCGCTTCACCTCTCTCTCTCGCTCCACCTCTCTCTCTCGCTCCACCTTCTCTCTTCGCTCCACTCTCTCTCTCGCTCCACTCTCTCTCTCGCTCCACCTTCTCTCTCTCGCTCCACCTCTCTCTCTCGCTCCACTCTCTCTCGCTCACCTCTCTCTGCGCTCCACCTCTCGCTACCTCTCGCTCCCTCTCTCTCCCTCTACCTCTCGCTACCTCTCTCTTCCTCTCTCTACCTCTCTCTAACCTTCGCTACCTCTCGCTACCTCTCGCTACCTCTCTCTACCTCTCGTTACCTCTCTCTACCTCTCTCTACCTCTCTTCGACCTCTCCGATACCTCTCTCTTGCTCTACCTCTCTCTCGCTCTGCCGCCTCTCTCTCGTCTGCCTTCTCTGCACTCTGCCTCTCTCTCGCTCTGCTCTCTCCTCGCTCTGCCTCTCTCTCGCTCTGCCTCCTGCTCTCGCTCTGCCTCTTCTCTCTGCTCTGCTCTGCTCTCTCGCTCTGCTCTCTCTCGCTCTGCCACTCTCTCTCGCTCCGCCTCTCTCTCGCTCCGCCTCTCTCTCGCTCCGCCTCTCTCTCGCTCCGCCTCTCTCTCGCTCCGCCTCTCTCTCGCTCCGCCTCTCTCTCTCTCGCTCCGCTCTCTCTCTCTCGCTCCGCTTCTCTCTCTCGCTCCGCCTCTCTCTCTCTCGCTCCGCTCTCTCTCTCTCTCGCTCCGCCTCTCTCTCGCTCCGCCTCTCTCTCGCTCTACCTCTACCTCTCGCTGCCCCTCTCTCTCGCTCTACTCTCTCTCGCTCTCTCTCGCTGTACCTCGCTCTCGCTCTCTCTCACTCTACCCCCTCCCAATACAGTGCATACCCCCACCTCTCTCCTTTCCCCTCCACCTCTTCACTCTCCCGCTCTCTCTTCCCCCTTTAGTATTACCGTCATCGAAGTGACGGTGATATTTGCTTGTAAAGAATAAACAGAAGAATAACTCTAGGTTTCCCAGACTAGAAGGCTCGGTGTCCTAATCATGATAACATGACTCCCCTTGGCCGCTCCTGTAAGGAACGGCCGTTTCGAGTAAAATTAAGTTATTACTTTCTACTGCAGCGCACTGTATATGTCCAGTCACTATTTAATCTATGTCCTGTTCTTGAGTAACTTTATATCTTGTTTGCAATGTCAAAAGCTTTCTCATCTCAACAAACCAAATCTACTAAATTTCTGATACCCATCCAGCTAATGATTTCTGAAATTCTAGTAAATTGTATGAATTGCATCCAAGAGTGGTTCTAACTTGGCATGGACTTTCAATTATTACCCCGCACACACGAAGCGAGAATCAGGGTTAAGCAATCGGTTCATGTTCGCCCCATCTGTCTTATCAGTTTATGATCGAGGAACAACTATTTTATATCGAATATTATATTTTGAACACGAATCGGAACATGGATAGGAAGACGAGTCTTTTGTTTTTAACGTACATTGGCTTTTAATTCATCCCGGTCCACATGCACAGAGAGGAGTGAGATACCCATAATCACTTGTTTCCTGATTTAACGCATGTGCTGACAATCAAGAGGGTGCCAAGTGAGTCGATAAAGGTGATGGAATGGCAGATATTTTTGAAATCTCTGATCAACAAAAGCCTCAATCCTGTTTGAATTTTAAATGCATTGCCTGCACTGTATGTCGGTTTATCTGTGAAGTAGATCCATGTTAAAAAGCACTTTTGGGGAAGACTTTTTTTTTTGAGTGACGCTATTTTAATATAACTACGTCCTGCATTGGCTACGTACACTCCAAAATAATTCCGCACTGAACATCTTGAAAAGTCCCTAATCTTCCTCCAATCCACTGTCATTGTATCATTTAAATGCTTTGTACTTGTCTCTAATGCCCCTTCTCATCACCTTGCCTCTTCATGCTGGCTGGCTTTTTTATATTCAAATTCTTGACTTTGTTTTCCACCATGAATAAAGAGCTGCTGCACAGTCCAATCTTGATGCTCTTTGTGCCAATTAATGCAGCCATGCGTTTGCAAGAAAACTAGTCATCGAGATTGGGCCATTACGACAAAACTTTCTGCCATGCAGGTCTTCCAGACATGATGATACACATGGTCAGAATTACCTCCGCCACCGAAGGTCGACAGAGGTTATGTTTTCACCCCGTCTGTCAGTCTTTGTCTGTCTGTGAGCAGGATATATCAAAAACTTATTGACGGATTCGGATGAAACTTGGTGACAGGTTGGATGTTTGACAAGGACGAATTGATTCAATTTTGGTGAAGATCCAATCCGGATACGAGAAATTTTTTTTAATTGCTGAAGTTATTCTTCACATTGAGAGATAGGGCAAAAACGATGCATAGCATGATATCTCAAAATGTTTGTGGACGGATTATGAGAAAACTAGGTCGATAAGTTGGGGAAGTAACAAGAACAAGCCATTTGATTTTGTTCAGGTCCGGATCCAGATCCGTCCTATCGGTGGGATACAAACCGTAAACTGTTCAGCCTGGCGGACGTATGCACTCTACCGAGTGCCACTCTAGTTACCTCCACCACGACGGTGGAAGTAGGTTATGTTTCACCCCTGTCTGTCTGTCTTTGTCACACGATTTTTGAGCACAGTTTTCAAGCAATCGTTCTGAAATATTTTGTGGGTATAGGTGGACCAGCCAAGGACAGAAGTGCATAATTTTGGTGAAGATCCGGATTTGAGAATTTTTTTTGATGTGATTCTTCACCATTGAGAATGTGGCCAAAAACAAGATGTAGCACAATATCGCAAAAGGTTATGGATAGATTCGGGCAAAACTTGATGGACAGATTGGGTGTCTGACAAGGACTAATTGATTCGATTTTGGTAAAGATCCAAATCCAGTTCCAAAAAGTTTTCTTGTGATTCTTCACCATTGAGAGATGGGGCCAAAAATGATATCTAGCACGATATCTCAAAAGGTTTTGGACGGATTTGGCCGAAACTTGTTTGACAGGTTGGGTGTGTGACAAGAACGACTTGATTTGATTTTGGTGAAGATCGCGGATCCGAGATTTTTTTTGTATTTTTAAAGTGATTCTTCACCATTGCGAGATGATGCCAAAAATGATTTGTAGCATGATATTTCAAAAATATATTGTCCCCGATATGTTCAACTGGATCAGGCATTGCGTGGCGGAGGTATGCGCTCTACCGAGTGCCCTTCTAGCTACCTCCGCCAGCGAAGGTGAAGGAGGTTCTGGTTTCAGCCCTTTGTCTGTTTGTGTGTTTGTTACTTGGCAATTTTCTTTTTTTTGACAAGTATGTTGATTGCTTCCTGTTTGTTTGTGTGTTTGTTTGTTTGTTGTCTGTCCGCTCGCCTCCAGCCCAAACCGTCAATGGATTGTTCTGAAATTTCCAGAGATTAATTTCACCGACCCTCGACGGTCCCGCATTGAAGTTTTGTAAAATTTGGTTGACCGAAAAGGTCTCCATAGGCCAAAAGGCTAATTTGAGCCGGATTTTCTAAAATCCTCAAATTTCATCCGATTGACTTGATATTTAAACAGGATTTGCACATCAGGTCATTGAATTCAACCACCTCTTACTTTTGAGGTTATAAGTCAAAAGGTCAACATAGGCCATATGGTCAACCCAAAATAGGTCAAATTTTTTAATTGTTTCTAAAATTGTCAAGTTTCATCCAATTGACTTGACATTTTAAGACCATTAACAGGTCAGGTCGCTAAATTAAACCACCTATTAATTTTGAGATAAACTTCGGCCAATTTGGGCCAAATTGGGCCAGATTTTCTAAAATCCTCAATTTTCATCCGATTGATTGAAATTTTAACAGGATCTGCATATCAGGTCAGTGAATTCAACCAGTTATTACTTATGAGGTTATACATGGGTCAAAAGGTCAACATAGGCCATAAGGTCATCCCAAAATCGGCCAAATTTTTTGTTTCTAAAATTGTCAATTTTCATCCGTTTGACGTGAAATTTGAAGACCATTTGCATATGAGGTCGCTGAACTCAACCACCAATTAATTTTGAAGTCAACATTGACCAAAAGGTCAACATAGGCCAAATTTCTAAAATCCTTAATTTTTAAAATTCCGATTGACTTGAAATTTGAACAGGATTTGCATGTCAGGTCAATGTATTCAACCACCTATTAATTTTGAGGTAAACATAGGCCAAAAGGTCGACATAGGCCAAACTTTCTAAAATCCTCAATTTTCATCCGTTGACTTGAAATTTGAAGGCATTTTCATGTCAGCTTGCAGAATTCAACTACCAATTAATTTTAAGGTCAAAAGGTCAACACAGGCCTAATTTCTAAAATTGAGAGATAGGGCCAAAAACTAAATATATCACGATATCTCAAAAACTTGTGGATGAGTGATGACAAAACAAGGTGGATGAGTTGGATCGATGACAAGAACAAGCGGATTGGATTTTGCTTCGGATCTAGCCTATCAGTGGGATACAAAATGTGAACTGTTACACCTGGCAGAGGTATGCGCTCAACCGAGTGCCATTCTACTTTGTGCAGTTTTGCAAAGTTGTCACTCTGAGTGATTTTTCATTTGTTTGTGTGCAGTATATCTCAAAAAGTGTTTGACAGATCCAGATGACATTTTGTGGACAGGTTCGGCGTGTGACAAGGACTGACTGATTCGATTTTGGTGTGGATCCGGATCCGGATCCGAATATGAGAATTTTATAAGTGATTCTTCACCATTGAGAGATCAGGCCAAAAACGATGTATAGCATGATATCTCAAAAAGTTGCGGACGGATTCGGATGAAACTTGGTGGACAAGTTGAGTGTTTGACCATGACAAATTCATTCGATTTTGGTGAAGATCCGAATCCGGATCCGCCGACTAGAATTTTTATGCGATTCTTCACCATTGAGAGACAATGCTCAAAAACGATATCTAGCACAATATTTCAAAAATGTATTGGGCCCAATATGTTCTCATGGATCAGGCATTACAGGCGGAGGTATGTGCTCTACCGAGTGCCCTTCTAGTTTTCTTTGTTCTTCATGGTACTTTCTTGTTGAAAGTGTGGGGGAGAGATCTTGGAGGGTGTTTTGCACCAAACGATCGATGGCCCTGTGCTAATCCGTTGAGTCCCACTGCCTTGGTTGTCATAACCGCTGATGTGTCTATGATCTAAAATCTAAATGGTCAAAGTTCACTTGCATTGTGAGTATTATCCCACTCCATTCTCTCAGTCCATTTACGAGTCATAAAGATAGACATCAAAGAAGTGTTATTGTCTTTGAAAGAACTGATTTTATGGAGTTGTTATTTAATAGACTTGTTCATTGATTTTGTAAGCTGTATGGTACTGTTATGATTATGGGGTAGATGAACCGATTTAATAGTACAGATAGGATTGTATGGTGTAGCATGGTCCGTGGAAGAGTAGAAGCACCTTGATGTATACAAGTCAGGGAATCTGTCAGCTTTAGTGTTATGTGTCACGACACGAGGGGTGGTGCGGTGTTAATTAGCTTAGGAAGTAAAAATAAGTTCCCCTGTACGTGATTACCCTCTGTGATTTTTCCCAATGTTTTTATATTCCAAGCCAGGCCGTAAGCTAAGGACCCGACTCCCTGAAACAACAACAACAGGAGAAGCCCTGTCTTCCTGGGTTTGGAGGCGAGGAGGCCATGCCCGGACCGGAGGAGACAGGATAAAAAGAGAGGTGATCGAAGGCGAAGTGTGTGTGTGCTTGGGTGAGGAGACTTCAGAGAGAGCAGATCGAGCAGGGTGGAGTTCACGTCTCGAGCCGATCGAGGAAGTGCTGGCCAGATTTGTGCATGTAGAGTTTGGAAAGCTACTACACTGGAAGTGCGTTTCAGCCTGCATGTGCACTTGGATTGTGGAGGCGCCTTCCTCCCAGGCTCGACAAGAGACGCCGGCGCCATTTTGCTTGCAAGTGTATGTGCTGGACGAAGCTCCCAACACCACGATCAACGAGGGCTAGCCTTGACCAGGCTGAGTACCAGTTTATTAGAGCCTCGTGGAGGATCTCTAAGTCTTACTCACGTTGTTGTTCTTCATCTTCTTCTTGTGGATTTTTTTGTTTCACAGCCTACTGTTTTCATCGAAACTTCCTGAAACTTGGCATATATATGTAAAAATACCCTGCGCAGACAGTAACCATCTCCGAGTTTGAAAATTCCTCCGAGAAAAAAAGTTATGACATCAAAATATTCCCCGCTAATGGAAATCGCCTAAAAAATTATCTCCGAAACTAGACAAGCTTTTTGAATTCTGTTTGCGGGAATCGAACAGGGCATTAGCAGAGATGAATTACCGCAATATGATACATCACTATGACGTCATATCAATTTTTATGACGTCATTCCTATTTTTTGACATTTTTTGTTTCAACAACGCAGAGTTTTCATCGGATCTTCGTGAAACTTGCCACGTTATGCAGAAAGCCCACGTGCAGGCAGTAACCATCTCCAATTTTGTAAATTCTTCCTAGAAAAAAAGTTGACGTCATAATATCGCCGCTAATGGAAATCGCCTATACCATTATCTCCAAAACTAGGCAAGCTGTTTGAATTTTGTTTGTGGGAATCAAGCCGGGCATTAGCACAGATAATTTATCGCAAACCTGATACTCACAAGGACGTCATATTCGTTTTTATGACGTCATCATTAAGAGGACGAGGATCTTAGCTCATTTGAGCTTGTTTAAAGAAAAAGGGGGTTTTATTTTGTTTGTCATCATTTGTCTGTGTTTGCATCTGTGTGCGAGGCCTCGATCAAGGAGCTATTTATTGAATTTGTTACATTATTGTCCTTATAATCTTCATTATTGTCCTTATAAATATTTGATTCATTCAATGTATTCCCTTCTAAAGCAACCGCATTTTGTGTATTTGTAGTGGGTTCGCGGATCAACCCCCCTCGTGTTGTCCTTCTGTTCCATTCCGAGTACTCCTACTCCTCCGCTACTGCTCTCACTGGGCTCTGTCGTCTTCCCCCATACAGCGGCGTTGCCATCCGTCATACCGTTCGAGCGTGCGCTGAAATCCATGTCAATGAGTGTGTCCGCCTTCTAGGAAATTGCATGTGTACGTGCAAGTTACTGTTGCGTGCAATCTCCACATGTGGGTGGGTTTGAGGAGGTGAAACCGAGACTGTGTGTGTGTGTGTGTGTGTGTGTGTGTGTGTGTGTGTGTGTGTGTGTGTGTGATGGCGCCTATCTAGCATGCATACACACAGTCTCGGTTTCACCTCCTCAAACCCACCCACATGTGGAGATTGCACGCAACAGTAACTTGCACGTACACATGCAATTTCCTAGAAGGCGGACACACTCATTGACATGGATTTCAGCGCACGCTCGAACGGTATGACGGATGGCAACGCCGCTGTATGGGGGAAGACGACAGAGCCCAGTGAGAGCAGTAGCGGAGGGAGTAGGAGTACTCGGAATGGAACAGAAGGACAACACGAGGGGGGTTGATCCGCGAACCCCACTACAAATACACAAAATGCGGTTGCTTTAGAAGGGAATACATTGAATGAATCAAATATTTATAAGGACAATAATGAAGATTATAAGGACAATAATGTAACAAATTCAATAAATAGCTCCTTTGATCGAGGCCTCGCACACAGATGCAAACACAGACAAATGATGACAAACAAAAATAAAACCCCCTTTTTCTTTAAACAAGCTCAAATGAGCTAAGATCCTCGTCCTCTTAATGATGACGTCATAAAAACGATATGACGTCCTTGTGAGTATCAGGTTTGCGATAAATTATCTGTGCTAATGCCCGGCTTGATTCCCACAAACAAAATTCAAACAGCTTGCCTAGTTTTGGAGATAATGGTATAGGCGATTTCCATTAGCGGCGATATTATGACGTCAACTTTTTTTCTAGGAAGAATTTACAAAATTGGAGATGGTTACTGCCTGCACGTGGGCTTTCTGCATAACGTGGCAAGTTTCACGAAGATCCGATGAAAACTCTGCGTGTTGAAACAAAAAATGTCAAAAAATAGGAATGACGTCATAAAAATTGATATGACGTCATAGTGATGTATCATATTGCGGTAATTCATCTCTGCTAATGCCCTGTTCGATTCCCGCAAACAGAATTCAAAAAGCTTGTCTAGTTTCGGAGATAATTTTTAGGCGATTTCCATTAGCGGGGAATATTTTGATGTCATAACTTTTTTTCTCGGAGGAATTTTCAAACTCGGAGATGGTTACTGTCTGCGCAGGGTATTTTTACATATATATGCCAAGTTTCAGGAAGTTTCGATGAAAACAGTAGGCTGTGAAACAAAAAAATCCACAAGAAGAAGATGAAGAACAACAACGTGAGTAAGACTTAGAGATCCTCCACGAGGCTCTAATAAACTGGTACTCAGCCTGGTCAAGGGCTAGCCCTCGTTGATCTGGTGTTTGGGAGCTTCGTCCAGCACATACACTTGCAAGCAAAATGGCGCCGGCGTCTCTTGTCGAGCCTGGGAGGAAGGCGCCTCCACAATCCAAGTGCACATGCAGGCTGAAACGCACTTCCAGTGTAGTAGCTTTCCAAACTCTACATGCACAAATCTGGCCAGCACTTCCTCGATCGGCTCGAGACGTGAACTCCACCCTGCTCGATCTGCTCTCTCTGAAGTCTCCTCACCAAGCACACACACACTTCGCCTTCGATCACCTCTCTTTTTATCCTGTCTCCTCCGGTCCGGGGCATGGCCTCCTCGCCTCCAAACCCAGGAAGACAGGGCTTCTCCTGTTGTTGTTGTTTCAGGGAGTCGGTCCTTAGCTTACGGCCTGGCTTGGAATATAAAAACATTGGGAAAAATCACAGAGGGTAATCACGTACAGGGGAACTTATTTTTACTTCCTAAGCTAATTAACACCGCACCACCCCTCGTGTCGTGACACATAACACTAAAGCTGACAGATTCCCTGACTTGTATACATCAAGGTGCTTCTACTCTTCCACGGACCATGCTACACCATACAATCCTATCTGTACTATTAAATCGGTTCATCTACCCCCATAATCATAACAGTACCATACAGCTTACAAAATCAATGAACAAGTCTATTAAATAACAACTCCATAAAATCAGTTCTTTCAAAGACAATAACACTTTCTTGATGTCTATCTTTATGACTCGTAAATGGACTGAGAGAATGGAGTGGGATAATACTCACAATGCAAGTGAACTTTGACCATTTAGATTTTAGATCATAGACACATCAGCGGTTATGACAACCAAGGCAGTGGGACTCAACGGATTAGCACAGGGCCATCGATCGTTTGGTGCAAAACACCCTCCAAGATCTCTCCCCCACACTTTCAACAAGAAAGTACCATGAAGAACAAAGAAAACTAGAAGGGCACTCGGTAGAGCACATACCTCCGCCCTGTAATGCCTGATCCATGAGAACATATTGGGCCCAATACATTTTTGAAATATTGTGCTAGATATCGTTTTTGAGCATTGTCTCTCAATGGTGAAGAATCGCATAAAAATTCTAGTCGGCGGATCCGGATTCGGATCTTCACCAAAATCGAATGAATTTGTCATGGTCAAACACTCAACTTGTCCACCAAGTTTCATCCGAATCCGTCCGCAACTTTTTGAGATATCATGCTATACATCGTTTTTGGCCTGATCTCTCAATGGTGAAGAATCACTTATAAAATTCTCATATTCGGATCCGGATCCGGATCCACACCAAAATCGAATCAGTCAGTCCTTGTCACACGCCGAACCTGTCCACAAAATGTCATCTGGATCTGTCAACAACTTTTTGAGATATACTGCACACAAACAAATGAAAAATCACTCAGAGTGACAACTTTGCAAAACTGCACAAAGTAGAATGGCACTCGGTTGAGCGCATACCTCTGCCAGGTGTAACAGTTCACATTTTGTATCCCACTGATAGGCTAGATCCGAAGCAAAATCCAATCCGCTTGTTCTTGTCATCGATCCAACTCATCCACCTTGTTTTGTCATCACTCATCCACAAGTTTTTGAGATATCGTGATATATTTAGTTTTTGGCCCTATCTCTCAATTTTAGAAATTAGGCCTGTGTTGACCTTTTGACCTTAAAATTAATTGGTAGTTGAATTCTGCAAGCTGACATGAAAATGCTCTTCAAATTTCAAGTCAATCGGATGAAAATTGAGGATTTTAGAAAGTTTGGCCTATGTCGACCTTTTGGCCTATGTTTACCTCAAAATTAATAGGTGGTTGAATACATTGACCTGACATGCAAATCCTGTTCAAATTTCAAGTCAATCGGAATTTTAAAAATTAAGGATTTTAGAAATTTGGCCTATGTTGACCTTTTGGTCAATGTTGACTTCAAAATTAATTGGTGGTTGAGTTCAGCGACCTCATATGCAAATGGTCTTCAAATTTCACGTCAAACGGATGAAAATTGACAATTTTAGAAACAAAAAATTTGGCCGATTTTGGGATGACCTTATGGCCTATGTTGACCTTTTGACCCATGTATAACCTCATAAGTAATAACTGGTTGAATTCACTGACCTGATATGCAGATCCTGTTAAAATTTCAAGTCAATCGGATGAAAATTGAGGATTTTAGAAAATCTGGCCCAATTTGGCCCAAATTGGCCGAAGTTTATCTCAAAATTAATAGGTGGTTTAATTTAGCGACCTGACCTGTTAATGGTCTTAAAATGTCAAGTCAATTGGATGAAACTTGACAATTTTAGAAACAATTAAAAAATTTGACCTATTTTGGGTTGACCATATGGCCTATGTTGACCTTTTGACTTATAACCTCAAAAGTAAGAGGTGGTTGAATTCAATGACCTGATGTGCAAATCCTGTTTAAATATCAAGTCAATCGGATGAAATTTGAGGATTTTAGAAAATCCGGCTCAAATTAGCCTTTTGGCCTATGGAGACCTTTTCGGTCAACCAAATTTTACAAAACTTCAATGCGGGACCGTCGAGGGTCGGTGAAATTAATCTCTGGAAATTTCAGAACAATCCATTGAGCGGTTTGGGCTGGAGGCGAGCGGACAGACAAACAAACAAACAAACACACAAACAAACAGGAAGCAATCAACATACTTGTCAAAAAAAAGAAAATTGCCAAGTAACAAACACACAAACAGACAAAGGGCTGAAACCAGAACCTCCTTCACCTTCGCTGGCGGAGGTAGCTAGAAGGGCACTCGGTAGAGCGCATACCTCCGCCACGCAATGCCTGATCCAGTGGAACATATCGGGGACAATATATTTTTGAAATATCATGCTACAAATCATTTTTGGCATCATCTCGCAATGGTGAAGAATCACTTTAAAAATACAAAAAAAATCTCGGATCCGGATCTGGATTTGGATCTTCACCAAAATCAAATCAAGTCGTTCTTGTCACACACCCAACCTGTCAACCAAGTTTCGGCCAAATCCGTCCAAAACCTTTTGAGATATCGTGCTAGATATCATTTTTGGCCCCATCTCTCAATGGTGAAGAATCACAAGAAAACTTTTTGGAACTGGATTTGGATCTTTACCAAAATCGAATCAATTAGTCCTTGTCAGACACCCAATCTGTCCATCAAGTTTTGCCCGAATCTATCCATAACCTTTTGCGATATTGTGCTACATCTTGTTTTTGGCCACATCTCTCAATGGTGAAGAATCACATCAAAAAAAATTCTCAAATCCGGATCTTCACCAAAATTATGCACTTCTGTCCTTGGCTGGTCCACCTATACCCACAAAATATTTCAGAACGATTGCTTGAAAACTGTGCTCAAAAATCGTGTGACAAAGACAGACAGACAGGGGTGAAACATAACCTACTTCCACCGTCGGTGGTGGAGGTAACTAGAGTGGCACTCGGTAGAGTGCATACGTCCGCCAGGCTGAACAGTTTACGGTTTGTATCCCACCGATAGGACGGATCTGGATCCGGACCTGAACCAAAATCAAATTGGCTTGTTCTTGTTACTTCCCCAACTTATCGACCTAGTTTTCTCATAATCCGTCCACAAACATTTTGAGATATCATGCTATGCATCGTTTTTGGCCCTATCTCTCAATGGTGAAGAATAACTTCAGCAATTAAAAAAAATTTCTCGTATCCGGATCTGGATCTTCACCAAAATTGAATCAATTCGTCCTTGTCAAACATCCAACCTGTCCACCAAGTTTCATCCGAATCCGTCAATAAGTTTTTGATATATCCTGCTCACAGACAGACAGAAAGACTGACAGACGGGGTGAAAACATAACCTCTGTCGACCTTCGGTGGCGGAGGTAATTCTGACCATGTGTATCATCATGTCTGGAAGACCTGCATGGCAGAAAGTTTTGTCGTAATGGCCCAATCTCGATGACTAGTTTTCTTGCAAACGCATGGCTGCATTAATTGGCACAAAGCGCATCAAGATTGGACTGTGCAGCAGCTCTTTATTCATGGTGGAAAACAAAGTCAAGAATTTGAATATAAAGAAGCCAGCCAGCATGAAGAGGCAAGGTGATGAGAAGGGGCATTAGAGACAAGTACAAAGCATTTAAATGATACAATGACAGTGGATTGGAGGAAGATTAGGGACTTTTCAAGATGTTCAGTGCGGAATTATTTTGGAGGTGTACGTAGCCAATGCAGGACGTAGTTATATTAAAATAGCGTCACTCAAAAAAAAAAAGTCTTCCCCAAAAGTGCTTTTTAACATGGATCTACTTCACAGATAAACCGACATACAGTGCAGGCAATGCATTTAAAATTCAAACAGGATTGAGGCTTTTGTTGATCAGAGATTTCAAAAATATCTGCCATTCCATCACCTTTATCGACTCACTTGGCACCCTCTTGATTGTCAGCACATGCGTTAAATCAGGAAACAAGTGATTATGGGTATCTCACTCCTCTCTGTGCATGTGGACCGGGATGAATTAAAAGCCAATGTACGTTAAAAACAAAAGACTCGTCTTCCTATCCATGTTCCGATTCGTGTTCAAAATATAATATTCGATATAAAATAGTTGTTCCTCGATCATAAACTGATAAGACAGATGGGGCGAACATGAACCGATTGCTTAACCCTGATTCTCGCTTCGTGTGTGCGGGGTAATAATTGAAAGTCCATGCCAAGTTAGAACCACTCTTGGATGCAATTCATACAATTTACTAGAATTTCAGAAATCATTAGCTGGATGGGTATCAGAAATTTAGTAGATTTGGTTTGTTGAGATGAGAAAGCTTTTGACATTGCAAACAAGATATAAAGTTACTCAAGAACAGGACATAGATTAAATAGTGACTGGACATATACAGTGCGCTGCAGTAAAGTATAATTATTTTATCGAAAACGGCCGTTCCTTACAGGAGCGGCCAAGGGGAGTCATGTTATCATGATTAGGACACCGAGCCTTCTAGTCTGGGAAACCTAGAGTTATTCTTCTGTTTATTCTTTACAAGCAAATATCACCGTCACTTCGATGACGTAATACTAAAGGGGGAAGAGAGAGCGGGGAGAGTGAAGAGGTGGAGGGGAAAGGAGAGAGGTGGGGGTATGCACTGTATTGGGAGGGGGTAGAGTGAGAGAGAGCGAGAGCGAGGTACAGCGAGAGAGAGCGAGAGAGAGGTAGAGCGAGAGAGAGGGCAGCGAGAGGTAGAGGTAGAGCGAGAGAGAGGCGGAGCGAGAGAGAGGGGAGCGAGAGAGAGGCGGGAGAGAGAGGCGGAGCGAGAGAGAGAGAGGCGGAGCGAGAGAGAGAGAGGCGGAGCGAGAGAGAGAGAGGCGGAGCAGAGAGAGAGAGGCGGAGCGAGAGAGAGGCGGAGCGAGAGAGAGGCGAGACGAGAGAGAGGCGGAGCGAGAGAAGGCGGAGCGGAGAGAGGCGGAGCGAGAGAGAGGCAGAGCGAGAGAGAGGCAAGAGAGCGAGGAGAGAGGGCAGAGCGAGAGAGAGGCAGAGCGAGAGAGGCAGAGAGAGAGAGAGAGGCAGGAGAGAGAGGCAGAGCGAGAGAGAGAGCAGAGCGAGAGAGAGGCGAGCGAGAGAGAGGCAGAGCGAGAGAGAGGCAGAGCGAGTGAGAGGAGAGCGAGAGAGAGGCAGAGCGAGAGAGGGGGCAGAGGAGAGAGAGGAGAGCGAGAGAGAGGCAAAGAGCGAGAGAGAGGCAGAGCGAGAGAGAGGTAGAGCAAGAGAGAGGTAGGCGAGAGAGAGTAGAGAGAGGTAGAGAGAGGTAACGAGAGGTAGAGAGACGGCTCACGCGAGAGGTAGCGAGAGGTAGCGAGGTAGAGAGAGGTAGAGAGAGGAAGAGAGAGGTAGCGAGAGGTAGAGGGAGAGAGAGGGAGCGAGAGGTAGCGAGAGGTGGAGCGAGAGAGAGGTGGAGCGAGAGAGAGGTGGAGCGAGAGAGA
>CM068955.1:104204722-104217386 GCA_035128595.1 Eptatretus atami
GCAGGTTTATGGTTTTTGATTTTAGTTTCAGTGACCGGAGTGGTGACCACAACATCTTGGGGCGTTGCGCGAGTGGCGACCACAACATCTTGGGGCGTTGCGCTCGGTCCTTGTTCATGAGAGGGATGAACGGAAGCGTCTTCCTCCTCTCGTTTCAGGCAAACACACTGAACCTATTTGTCAGCAGAAGACCTAGCTGCGGAAGCTTCTGTTCTAAAAAGAAACATTACGTCATTCGACGTGCTATCTTTTTTCGAAAGCTCGCCTGTGTGCTCATTCCGTCCTCTTTTATAATTCCTCTTGGAGGACACGGTAATAAAACCCGCGTCATCAGCGGGAGAATATGATTCCGCATCGATCGAAAATAAGGCCGATCTGCCGTCCCGAGGCCATTATTATCACTAATATCGCATCTGGTTCTGTCCCGTCTAGATGTGCCACTAGAATCGCGTTTCTTCCTGACTGTTCGATGTGCCACTAGAATCGGCTGTTTGTTCCTGACTGTCTACATGGGCCACTAGAATCGGCGTTTTGTCTGACTGTCTAGATTGCACTAGGATGGCGTTGTTCCTGACGTCTACATGTGCCACCGGATATACACTCCAACAAGCACCTTTTAAAATGTCCCGAAGGACCACACATGACACGTCAATTGTCTCTGTGCCAATGTACATTCGATAATTTCGATTTTCAACTATCCCATGTAGCTGAGGCATTGAGCGTTGTTTTTTAACACCATGTAACAAGTGCCGCCGGAAGGTCATGATAATGGCCGGACTGAAGAATCCGAACGCAAATGAAAGGGAATCATGGAGATTTTTGACACCGACCTGGTGCCAATTGTCCCAAAACGGACAAGATCTGTTCGCTTTTTAACAAAGGCGGTAAATTAGATAAAGTGGACTTTCACGCCGGTGAAATCCAACATCTAACTTAAGAAATATCTGGCGGTAAAGACAAACCGGTTTCAACCGCTGAGCGACAATAGTGCTCCTCGGAAAGAAAAACAACAACTCGTTGGTTCATACTTGAACTGCGAGCACATTTCAAACACAACGAGTTTAACCCAAGCCCATCAACGACGTTTCGACCCGAACCCGCGTCGGGTGACTACTAATCCCCCATTCTACGAGTAAGCTGACTCGTAATGCCTATTCTGGCAAACGACTGTTTGCCATAGCTGAAAACAAAAGAAGAGTTTTAATTTAACAGAAGGAAAACTGTCGCAAAGCAACCAGGCAAGTGGGGTCAAATGAAGTATAAGGAAAAGAAGAGTGTAATGGGAAGAAGTAAACCACCGATAAAGCGGCAGGCCTATGAAAACAAGGCAGATGAAACGTGGCCCGGAAACCGCGAAGGTTTTCAAGAAAACCACAAAGCACCTACCGTGCCGCTCTCCCTCTCTCTCTCTCGTCTCAGCAGGATAGAAACAGGGGAAAAGAACTCCACATACACGTACGGGGACACGAGGGAAACGGAAATGGGGATAGGAAAAAACAGTACTCACGCGCACACACGGAGGCCGCCATCGACGCCACACCCATGCACGATCTCACCACTGGACGCGAGGCAGGGGGCGAGAGAGAGAGAGAGAGGAGAGAGAGAGAGAGAGAGAGATGAAGAGAGAGAGAGAGAGAGAGAGAGAGAGAGGGGGTAGGGAAGTTAAGCAGAAAGAAATGTATGGCTTAAAACACACACTCGTACACACACACACACACACACACATCCCACCACACACGGCCGCCGGCAATCTTTCAGGAATGCGGCGGTTGGAGTCAGTAATGGTTATCAACTACAGTAACTTACTGTATAAACCCAGAAACCTTGAGTAGTTTCATCCAAAGTAATCCAATGCCAGAGATGTCAACGAGCAGCTACTGGGAATCTGGTTGGCCTTCACGACTGCGAGTGTAGCTACGGAATCGGTGGCTTGTCCCCTGATTGTCTTCACAGGTTGTTCCTTGACGGCTGGGTTGAATCTGCTCAGATGCCTGAAGTTGAAGGTAGTGGTCCCGTCGACTGGGCCTGTTGATTTTCGACATAAAGGCCGCTGCTCGCTGCCTGCACTGGAGTCTGCTGGACGTAGTCTGAGTGTTGTGGTTACACCTCAGCTCCTCCTCCTCCATCCTGCAACGATGTATGACCGGAATGCACATTGCTGAACCACCTCAGCCGGCTGCTTCCAACCCTCATCCCATGCACTTTTAACAAGACAGATCATAAGGGTGCAGCTCCGTCCAGTAGAGGGGTGCTCTCGATAAACAGTACTTTATTTGTTAAGTTTGCACACCCACATGTCCCACCTACGTCATGGTTGCATACACCAGGCTAGCGTAGATGGTATAGTCGGTAGAGTTGTTGTCCGTAGTTTTCCGACAACATGAGCCAGCTGGGCTCGTCTCAGACCTGGTATGGGAGTTGAGCGTACATCAGTACAAGAAGGTCTTCCTGCTTTTGAGAATCTCTGTCGCTGGTTTAATTCTTCTATCTCTATCTCTATCTCTGCCTCTGCCTCTGCCTCTGCCTTCGCCTATGGGTGTAATGGACTACTTTAGCATGCCTGAAATTCCAATTTGTAGCGAATTTCTGAACTCTGCGAAGCAACTGTGGCCCATTATCTGAATCTGATCATCTCAAGATATTCCATATGTGCGAAAATATTTCTTCATTTTGCATACCACTGCGGAATTGTCATTTCTGAAAGAATAGAGATGTAATCTGGAATAGTAATCCACTGACACAAGGTAGACTGTCCTTTAAAACTTACAAATGTCACTCCTATCTTCTGGAACGGTCGATCGGGCAACATCGTTGTAAGAAGTGGCTCGCTTGGGGGGATGGCTGTTTCACAGAACAATGCTGACATTTACCACCTGCTCTTGAATGTCTTTGCTGGATGCCTGGCCACCACACAAACACTGGTTTGCAATGCTCACGACACTTTGTAATCCCAGTGCCCATCATGAATGCGAACGAGGATTTCAAGTCAAGGGGGAAGGAATGATAATCGCTCACCCCTCGTCAAGATTCCGTCAACGAGCTCAGTTCCCTCGTGATTTGCAACAGGTTTGTTTGAGTGCCAACTGAACCTCTCTTTGTAAACAGGCCACCCCAAGATGGTGTATTCCAGAGCTGTCTTCAGATTGACGTCCTTTTGTGTTTCTTTTCGGATTTCGTTGAGCCTGACATCTGAATACTGGCCATGAGGAGAAGACCTCATCTGACAAAGACGATGGATCGTCTTCTTCTTGAAGATCGATGCTGTCAGAGTAGACACAAGGACTCATGTACAATGTGTGCAACAATAATGCCTTGCCTGGGGTGTGAATGTGTCTGCCCTTGGATATACGAGTCTCATACAAGCATGTGTTGGATCAAATGTGTCCTCTGCAGTTTTGGTGTTCACTGGAGGCTGGTGGCCTTATGAACTGTACACAATGTGAACGTCTCATAGTTACAAGTAAAGTTCAAATCGCTCACAAGCCCCCACTGCTGCAACACTCTTTTCAATTTGCACATAACGTGCCGTTCAGCTTCGGTAGTGTTCTTGAACAAAAAGCAACTGATCGAAGTCCGTCTTCATGTTCTTGCAGCAAACTCCACCAAGGCGATAGCTGTAACATCCACGCATTTAACTGGTTGTTCGTTTTGGTCGGTCAAAGTCGCCAAGGGTTGGTGGCTTTTGTAAGCATGTCTGATTTTGGAGAAAGCCTCCCTGTTCTGGTTTCCCCAGGGTCCGTGCAGTTCAGTTTCAGCAGTTTGTTCAGTGTGTCAAGGCGTTGACAAGTAATGCAGATACTCTGCCCAGGTAGTTGCCATGCCGGGGTATTTCCTTCAGCTCTGTAACGTTTGCTGGTTCGTATCCATCTTTGCTATCGCCTCAACTTTGATGAATCTAGACGCACGCCCTTTTTCGCTGATTAAGTGTCCAGGAAATTGATCTCAGAGACCTCAGATATTCACAATTTTTTGTTGTCAAGTTATGAAGACCCATTCACTTAGTCCCTTTTTCAACTTGACCAAGAGTCGTTCATGTTCTTTCAGTGGAGGACCTGTATAAGCAGAGAATGTCATCGAAGGACCAAATACTCCATCAATTCCTGCTAGGATTTAATCAATTGTCCTCTGGAAAATCTCCGGTGGCAGATGATATTCAAAAAGGGAACTTGCTTGTAAGAGAATGTCCAAATGGTGGTTATGAATGTGGTTAACTTTGGTGGTGGGCAGGTCGAGGAATATGCCAGAATCCGATGCAGCATCCAGCTTAGAGAACACCGAAATGACCCACGTAGCTGGTGGATAACATCATCACTGTAAATAATGATATATCTCCACGTTGACCGCTTGGTTTGAAGTTTTCTTTCTTCAGGTGACACAAATTCTGAATCTTCTTCTGAAGGTTAACACAGGAACCTCGTGAGAGCCCCACTCTGTTGCCTCGGTATTTATTCAATCACCCTCCATCCTTTCACCTCTTGATCTACCTGCTCCCTTTCTGAGTAAGTGGAATAGGCAAACAACGCCTCACAAGTTGTACACGTATGGCATTTCCCCATCTTTAAGCAAAGCTTTGACTGCTGGTAGTGGCTGTTTGTTCTACAGATGAGATATTCAGTGTCATTATCAATTACGTAAATGGTGGATGGATAAGCTGTTCCTCCACTGAATTCCAATCGTTTCTATCACAGATCCATTCTGCCTCCTTGGACTCATGGAGCATAATTGAGTTGGCAGGACTACAGGTCGGGTTTCCCAAGGAACGTCACATTTTTCTTGCTGATTACCATTAACGTCAGCTCCGTGTCGATCTTCGAAGTTTCGCTCTTCTCTTCTGCAACGTATCTCAACATTCACCCTATGGTGGTTCCTCATTTTGTTTGTAACAGACCACAAAAAATGGTGTAACGTGTTTCGCGGTTCAGATGCCATCAACTCATTTACAACTCTTTGTCCTGGCAGACTCATGCAATGTGTGAACAGCTTCCCACAATTCATGCACTTCTATTCTTTCGCCTACACAAGTCTTCTCTTGGGTGCACATGAACCGCATTTGCCAAAAAGTTGAAACCTTTAACCATCACACTCTTATACCCTGTCTGTGTCACTAATGTGTGGCTCATGCCTTAACGCGTGCTGCTATACGGACAACTCTCTCTTTGCTGAATCCTGTGATTTGAAGCCTGTTCCTAACTGCTATCCATAGTCATCTGCCATGGTCCAAAGTCAGTCACTTGCAATTGAAGTTTCCTGAAAGCTTTTGTCATTTTATTCAAGCACAAGCCTATTAGTCGGCTCTTGGGGGGCGGGGTTTGTGTACATCTCTCTTGTGCAAGCAAAACCTTGGTATTTCCTGTCTATATATGAGACCCTCGAAAAAGTTGGGAACACATCCCAGAACAAGTGCAATTTTCCCCTGTACAGCCCAATATGTGATTATGCCTTGACCGCCATGGACCAAAATGGCAAAAGTCGGTTTCATGGAAATAAACCACAAGTAGGCAGCATTAGATTCAATGTTACATTTATTTAATCATTGTTTGAACAATGGATAATCATAAATTTCGCAATGGTTCAATACATAAATCCTGGTTCTTATGCAAAAAATGCCTTATTTAGCGTATTTTTCTCCAAAAATCACTTTCAGTTTGAAGTTGCTCAAACTTCGATCACCTCTCTACCACCCAATTTTGTAGATAGAGTAAACTATAATTGGCCAAAAGTTTCCTTATTAATGTCATTCATCATTCAGTTCATATTCATACTTTTCGGGCAGTATATAGTGACAGTTAGGGTCAAATGTAAACAGAAGTCACCCGCCCCCAATAAAGTCCGCTTAACCAATTTGGGTAAAGGGTTCTAACTTCAAAAATAAGTGTGATAGGAAGTTGATTGGGTCATGGCATAGGTTTTTTGATACCAAAGAATTCATTGGCACCATTATAAGCCTCATTGGAGTGACCTAATTTGCATAATTTTCAAAATGGCCACCACACAGTTTCTGGCAAAGACAAGTAATAAGGGAGGGACAATTGCTAAATTTCACTAAAAGTTCAGCTTTAATCCTTGTGTTGATCTCAGCAAGGAGCACGATGATAATGCCTTTCTAAATTTAATTCCTCGTCAATTATGGCGTACGCACCAGATTAAGCTGTGACAATAATACGCGACCTGCGCAGAAAGCCAACAGATTCAGTCAATGGCAAGAGGAAAGGCTTGCTGTCAATTACCAACCTTTCATCACTCGAGTTCGCATATTCTTTTATCAAGTCATGGCATTTTTGCAAGTGAGGGGATGCTTCTTATTGACAGAAATTGACATATTTTGGCACTAGCAGTCCTACAAGGGAGTGAGGCACACTTAAGTGCATGAACGACAACCATCCAATTGGTTCACGGGTTTCCATGAATGTCTCAGGTATCCACTGTTCTTTGTCCAGTGCTTTAATAGCCACAATCCTCTGGCTTCAGACACATAATTTCCTTGGAAATATGATGAATCTCCAAAGCATGCATGATGGTGTAAGCATTGTAAAACTGCGCTTGATATTGTGGCAGGAGTCCCTGGCTGGTCGGAGGTACGTTGTGAATGAGAACTCCCTTTCATGTGTGGGAAAGACTCGCCCGCAGAATCAGAAAAGTTTCTTGGACTCACTACTTGATTTTAGCACTTTGACAAGTAACAATCTGCATTCCTTGATAATGGATGGGGAAAGGGTTGGCATTGTCCCCAAATTGCTGCAGCAACTTTCTGGTTCAGCTTTCAAAGCGGCCTTGTTAGTCCCCAACTTTGCTGGTTGATATACATCACGTAAGGCTTGGTGTACAGCAGTAGGATGGCATAAGTGACAATCCAATACACTCGAACAAGTAATGAAGGGGCACATACCGTGTGCTATCTCCAATCCAGCTGTAACCCACAGCTCCTCTAGGTTATATTGGAGAAAAGACAGGCATGTGGTTGAAAGCAGGGCACAATTACGTCGGTATCAATTGGAGGATGAAACACACACTTGTATCCTTCCTTGATTGAGGTCCCAGAAACATGAAAGGAAGTTAATGCAAGATTCAGCTTCCTATAATGTGATTGAAGGTGTGGCTATTGCGGTCTGGCGCCTTTGTGAATTTTAATGACATTGCCAATCATCTCCTCTCTGGTCACCTGTCGGAGTACAGTAGATAAACCGATCAGTGTGACGGAATAATTGGGAAGCGAAGATGATTGTAGATCAGTTTTTGCAAGGAGAAGTTTGTTATTGTGGAAGGCCCAGAAAGTTTTCAATATCTTTTGGCAGTGGTGGTTGATGGCTCAACTGCACGTATTTCAATGGTACAGTCTCAGTAAACTCTTCCTTCGAAGTCGGGTAGCTGATGGCAAGTCCTTCATTGGTCATGGGTTTGGGTCACAATTTTGTCTCATGTCCAAGAGCTATTGAACAGATTCTGTATTCATATATGCATAGGTGTTCTCCTTCTCACACTGCGTGTACATAGGTACATGATCTGAAAAAGTGACTGTACCATCTGCCTGCAACGTTGGGGGAGAGTTGCCCATCCAATGGCTGGGTTGCTTGGATCGCAACTTTCAGCATCTGTATCCTCATCAAGAATTTAGTGGTATGCTTCTCCTCTTTCATGAGGCATCTGCTTGTTCTTTGGGTAGGTTTCCGGAATTGAAATGATAACAAATGAACCAAAAAAAAAAACAGAGTAAGGTTTCCGGGATTTCATCGTACTTCAATGCATGTTTAAGATTCTTGTGCATCACAAAAGCTATTGTCAAGGCCAAAATATAATCATCTAGAAGCCTTCCTGATCACACTGGCACATACCGCACAGGATCAAGATAACGAATAACGCTGAAACTATAACACATTCTTTGGAACACTGAACTAGCATCATTGATTTGTTCAAAGCACTGGGATAATGTAAAATCAATCTCACTTCCAAACTGGTTCATGACGAAAAGTTCACTATTTTGCAAAGTTACATTTTTCAATCAATATTGTAAAACTATCTCTGAATAACACAAAGTTTCGTAACCGCCGATCTTTAAGCTTTGCTCTAACCCTTAGCAACCTGATTCCCATGCAACCTTTTTTCAGACACTTGCGGTTGCAAGGCTTTGTACGAGATGTCATACTTTATATAGGAGTATTTAGTCATACAGCCTTGTGGTAATACAGATCTGCTCCAAAAACAGAATGCGGGTCTTGAAGGTCACAAGTTGAGTGAATAACATCCATCTTGAAAGAAAGTTTTGTCGCTGCGAGAAAGGATAAAGCACGGCTTAGATTCACAAAATGCATACTTGGTGTACTGTTGTTTTGTGCGATTTAACTGCACAAGATATACAGTCACTTGGCCGTAAGGCTGTCGCGGTCGTATCTGTAATTTTGGTGGATGGCAGACAGCTCTGGACGAGTACTTCCTACCTTCTTCCTCCCTTCGTTCTGCTGAAAGATAACCGCAGGGTCTTGGCATTTAGCGAGACTTCTACTTTTCTATCAGAACAGATTTCATGGTGTACTTTTGTAACAGTCATTGGTCTAATATAAACAAACTCATCTCCTTCAACCAGCTTAAGTCGCTTGGAAATTGGTCCATTGTGGATGTCACTTGCTTCTACGTATCCTTTTGCGTGCATCTTGATTTGTGCTAACTAGTTTTTATCACCTGAGCTATTCTGGCAGATTGATGCATCTAGTCACATCAAATGAAATGTCTTTGGTTGGTGCTGAAGAGTGTTACAGACTCCATCGTTAACAACAGATCATTTGCTGCAATCCCGAGACTGTTGCTGCACATCATCAATGGACCCTGTTAAATATAAATGTGAAAGACCGAGTAAGGCAGTGATTCCACTTTTTCCTAACTTAGAATACGTGCCATTTTTCAACATCCTTCTACATCAATATGTTGGGAATGTTGGTTCAGCAAGCCAAAAAAAAGAGGGCAACGCTAACTGGTCTGAAGCCCCTTTCGTTTAGAAGGCTATTTCACTCAAATTAGGTTTACAGTGCCTATTTAGAGTGCGCCACAAGATGACCAAGAGCAATCATGACGTGCTCGAGTTTACTACAATAATCTGGTGTCTAGCCTTTACCGATGAATTACTTTGAGTATCCATTAGCCTTGGTTCAACACAATAGATATTGACCAATTGGAAGGATCAAGAAACACTAGCCCAATAAAATGGAAAATGATATAATACAGCAGTAGAAATCATATTCAGGCTTTTCCTCAGAACTCAACCTTTCATCAGACAAGGCACAGACACAGTTTCCCATGAATGCAAGCTCCTCAAACAATTAAAGAACAGATCCAAAACAATAGTCTGCTTCCTGAATTAGAAATGCACATGGCTTCAGATGGTGTAGTTTCGTTATCTCAATGCCAGATGGCAGCACGTTGCTTGAATATGTGTTATACGAGAAACAACTGACTTGTAATTAATGATGCTGGGCAATGGCCAAACACCCACTTTTTGGGGAGGTCATCTTCGCGTCTCTGTTGCGCCACCATTTCTGGATTTTAATGCAAATTTAAGTCGATTCAAAGAAGTACAATGATACATTTATTTGCTACATCTTTTCATAATTGTAAACCAAAGATCAAAATACAAATGCACAATCGGACTTTTATATAACTTACCATGTCTTTATTGGTCGATGTCTTAACTGAGAGCTTGTTTGGAGCCATTTTGAAACTAACGCAAATTAGGTCCATCCAATAGGCTAGTAATGGTGCCAATGGATTCTTCTGGTATCAAAAAATACCTATGCCAGAGACACCAAAATCAACTTCCATCACACTTATTTTTGAAGTTTGAACCCTTTGGACCAAATTTGTTAAAGCGACTTTTTGGGGTCGGCGGTGACTTCTGTTATCATTTGACCCAACTGTCACTAATATACTGCTCGAAAGCATAAATATGAATCAGGGAGTGATCAGATAGATTTAATTAGGAAACTTTTGGCCATGTTACTCTATCTACAAAATTGGGTGTATGAGAGTGATGAAGTTTGAGCATCTTTTCAAACGAAAGTGATTTTTGAGAAAAAATAGCTAAATAAGGCAATTTTTTGCACTAAAACCAGGCTTATTGTTTGACCATGCAAAAATTATGTTAGCTATGTTTCCAAACATGAAAATAAATGTAACTGAATGTAAAATCTGACTACTTGTGTAGTTATTCCATGAAACCTGAAAACTTTTGCCATTTTTTGGTCATTGGCGGTCAAGGCATAATCACACATTGGGCTTGTCGCAGGGAAAATGCACTTGAATCGGAAGTGTACCCAAACTTTTTCTGAGGGTCCAAAATATATATCAGAAAAATACCAATTTGCTGTACAACGGAGATGTACATGACCCCCCCCTTCTCAGAGCCATACTATATCTCTAATGTTTCTTCTTTGTTGCAAAAACTCAGCGCACTGAGAGAGTTCATATAAACTTCATGTATTTTTCAACCAAACATTCCCCATCTTTTGGTTTCTTTGATAGAAGGTACCCTCCTTCACGATCACGCTTTCTTTTTGCCTGAAATGATCATTTAATTTAACCTCCCAGCACTGTATGAAATCATCGGCATTTTCTCTCCCACCGAAAATATGATTTGGCTGAAATATCTGCTGGCCTTCCGCACCCATTGCATTACAACAAAAGTTACGGACCTGTACATTCCCTTTTCCTGTCAAGCTTTGTGGCTATTCTATAGGGATAATCCCGGCGGCCATTCTGGCCATGCCGTCGGCGTGCGAAGGAAAATCTTTTCGGTGTTTGAAGCCATCGTTAAGAACGTACTTTGTACTTCACGTCAATCTCCTTCCGATCGAAACTGCCTCGATCTCAGGTTACTTCTGACCCACTCATGCGTCGCACCTCGATGTCCGTAAGGCACACTTATGACTGGATTGCTTTACGCGATCCGGACAGAGTCTGCAACATGCCGTGTTCCAATACAGGCTCGACAGAAGGCCCCTTTTTATTGCGCATGCGCGAGGACTTCGCATGATACCAGGAGTTGCTAATCAAGAAAAACATACATTGACACGTAGGGTTACATAACTTTACCATTAGCTTGTTATACATATAATCTCACACAGAAGCCGGCTTGAAAACCCCAAGAAAAACGTGGAACACTGCTTCAACTGTAATCTATAGACCTTAACATGGCGTTTTTCCAAGTAGCTTATACCTAGTCCCCTTGGCAAGTTTGGGTTGGGAATTGGACAATTAATGGCTGATGCATTGGCCACAGACATGCGAGAGCATCAATTGCCATATTTTTGTTCGATTATCAGGCCTACAACACACATTTAAGGATGTGTAAATGTATTACGTGTTTATCAGTATTTATTCAACATCAATGATTGCTATTGCCCAACATGCTTTAAAGTGCGAGGTTATAAATCTTGAATAAATTCGCTTGTGGAACTGGGATTTAAATTCTGATTCATGCACGCGGTTGCATCATTACTGGGTTAATGGATTTGTTGCTGATCACAGTGCCCTACATATCGGCAGGATTTAGAATTTGGCCAGGGTGCCGGCACAACTCTCTGACTTTCCCAAAGGAACACCGAGGATTTTAACGATCATCACAAACGAATATACTAGGAGACAGGACACCTAGCTTAACATTCACGAGGGATGGCGTACACACTGATGCCTACCATACCTGTGAACACCAGGATGACAGTTTAATAGCTTGGGTCGACAGATTTTGATTTTAATGCACCGAATTGCACACATTTTAACTGTTGATGATAATTCCTTGTTTGTGTATGGTAATTAAATGCTATCACAGGCCCCAGTTACTGGAGAGTAAAACAGGTTTCCCAGAGGCCTTTTTTATTATTTTTTTTCTTTTTTGGGCTATCTAATGATGATAAATCAGTGAGTAGGCTTAGATAAATATCCACAAAATATTTAGCAAAGAGACATTTATTTACCAGTTTCCGAGTCACCAACATGCCCTCAGTTGTATGGCAATGCCTCCTCAGATTGCAAAGAAATATAATTAAGATAATTATAATAATGTAGTACAGTAATCACAAGTTAAAAAAATAATCATGGCATAACAGCAAGTGAAAATGAAGTAACTCTGCAATTTACAGTCAGCGAGTCATACCTCTGCAACACGGGAGGTAGCAGCACCCAAATTAAAAGCAAACAACCCATGGTTTAATGCGCCTGGCACAATGCGTTCTAGCACAAACATTCGGACTAAATGCAAGTTCCTTTTTAGACTTTTGCTATGGGAAATTGAGGGTCATACCAATTGGCAGCAACATGTCAATGCAAGGACAATCGGCTCACGAGAGTAGGCGGACCAGGCATGGCAAGCTGTTGTAAAAAAAGTGGGGCAATCGGGGTGTTGTGGCTATGTATCCGCCATATGAAGCATTAGGTCCAAGGCGTGGGCCAATCTGTGCATTTGTTTAGTACAGTTGTAAAGCCAGGGCTTCCATCCCCGCTTGTATGCCTTGCGCAGCTTGGTAGGCAGCATTACCCCCCATGGTTCCCAGACCATTGATGGCCATCAATGTCAATGACCTTCGGCTGGCAAGTTTACAGCCTGAGGAGGAGTAAATGAGGGTGGGGGGGGGGGGGGTGAGGAGGGGAAAGGGAGGAA
Source organism: Eptatretus atami (assembly GCA_035128595.1). Classification (NCBI taxonomy): domain Eukaryota; kingdom Metazoa; phylum Chordata; class Myxini; order Myxiniformes; family Myxinidae; genus Eptatretus; species Eptatretus atami. The sequence continues at coordinate 104,217,363 of CM068955.1, forward strand.
CTGTCAACAAAATTACATTAAATG
>CM068955.1:104224542-104254542 GCA_035128595.1 Eptatretus atami
TGTTTAAGATCTTGTGCATCACAAAAGCTATTGTCAAGGCCAAAATCATAATCATCTAGAGCCTTCCTGATCACACTGGCACATACCTGCACAGGATCAAGATAACGAATACGCTGAACTAACACATTCTTTGGAACACTGAATAGCATCATTGATTTGTTCAAAGCACTGGGATATGTAAAATCAATCTCACTACCAAACTGGTTCATGAAGAAAACTGTTACATCTATTTTGCGAAAGTTACATTTTTCATCAATATTGTTAAAACTATCTCTGATAACACAAAGTTCGTAACCCCTGCCATCTTTTAAGCCTTGCTCTAACCCTTTAGCAACCTGATTCCATGCAACCTGTTTTTCAGACACTTGCGGTTGCAAGGCTTTGTCGCGAGAGTCATACTTATATAAGTATTTAGTCATACAAGCCTTGTGGTAATACAGATCTGCTCCAAAAACAGAATGCGGGTCTTGAAGGTCACAAGTTTGAGTGAAAACATCATCTTGAAAGAAGTTTGTCGCTGCGAGAAAGGATAAAGCACGGCTAGATTCACAAATGCGATAAACATTGCGTGTACTGTTTTTGTGCGATTTACTGTCACAGATAATACAGTTCACTTGCCGTAAGGCTGTCGCGGTCGTTCTGTATTTGGTGGATGGCGACAGCCTGGGAACGAGTACTTTACCTTTTCCTTCCTTCGTTCTGCTAGATACCGCAGGGTCTTGGCATTTAGCGAGACCTTCTTTTTTCTATAGAACAGATTTCATGGTGTACTTTTTGTAACAGTCATTGGTCAGATGATAAACAAACTCATCTCCTTCAACCAGCTTAAGTCGCTTGGAAACTTGGTCATTGTGGATGTCACTTGCTTCTCGTATCCTTTTGGGCCATGATTGTCTAACAGTTTTATCACCTGAGCTATTCTGGCAGATGATGCATCTAGTCACATCAAAGAAATGTCTTTGGTTGGTGCTGAGAGTGTTACAGACTCCATCGTTAACAACAGATCTTTGCTGCAATCCGAGACTGTTGCTGCAACACATCAACTGGACCCTGTAAATATAAATGTGAAAGACGATAAGCAGTGATCCACTTTTCCCTAAGCTTTAGAATACAGGCCATTTTCAACATCCTTCTACATCAAATATGTTGGGAATTTGGTTCAGCAAGCCAAAAAAAAGAGGGCACCGCTAACTGGTCTGAAGCCCCTTTCGTTTTAGAAGGCCTATTTCACTCAAATTAGGTCTTACAGTGCTATTAGAGTGCCACAAGATGACCAAGAGCAATCATGGACGTGCTAGAGTTACTACAATAATCTGGTGTCTAGCCTTTACCGATGAAATTATCTTTGGAGTATCATGAGCCTTGGTTACAAACACAATAGATATTGACCAATTGGAAGGATCAAGAAAACACATAGGCCCCATAAAATGAAAATGATATAAATACAGCAGTAGAAATCATATTCAGGCTTTTCCTCAGAAACTCACCCTTTCATCAGACAAGGCACAGACACAGTTTCCATGAATGGCAAGCTCCTCAAACAATTAAAGAACAGATCCAAAACAATATGTCTGCTTCCTGAATAGAAATGCACATGGCTTCAAGATGTTGTAGTTTCGTTATCTCAATGCAGATGGCAGCACGTTCTTGAATATGTGTTATAGAGAAAAAAACTGACTGGTATTAATGATGCCTGGGCATGCAAACAACCACTGTCATCTTCAGCTGTCTCTGTTGCGCCACCATTCTTGGATTTATGCAAATTAATCGATTCAAAGAAGTACAATGATTACATTTATTGCTACTATCTTTCATAATTGTGAAACCAAAGATCAAAATACAAATGCACAATCGGACTTTTTATAACACTTACCATGTCTTTATTGTCTGATGTCTTAACGAGAGCTTGTTTGGAGGCCATTTTGAAACTACGCAAATTAGGTCCACTCCAATGAGGCTAGTAATGGTGCCAATGAATTCTTTGGTATCAAAAACCTATGCAGAGACACCAAAATCAACTTCCTATCACACTTATTTTTGAAGTTTGAACCCTTTGACCAAATTTGGTTAAAGCGACTTTTTGGGGGTCGGGGTGACTTCTGTTTACATTTGACCCTACTGTCACTATATACTGCTCGAAAGCATGAATATGAATCAGGGAGTGATCAATAGATTTAATTAGGAAACTTTTGGCCAATTATAGTTACTCTATCTACAAAATTGGGTGTATGAGAGGTGATCGAAGTTTGAGCATCTTTCAAACTGAAAGTGATTTTTGGAGAAAAAATATGCTAAATAAGGCAATTTTTGCATAAAAACCAGGCTTATTGTATTGAACCATGCAAAAATTATGTTAGCTATGTTCAAACATGATAAATAAATGTAACATTTGAATGTAATGCTGACTACTTGTGAGTTATTCCATGAAACCTGACTTTTGCCATTTTTGGTCCATTGGCGTCAAGGCATAATCACACATTGGGCTGTCCAGGGAAAATGCACTTGATCTGGAAGTGTTACCCAAACTTTTTCTGAGGGTCTCAAAATATATATCAGAAAAATACCAAGTTTTGCTGTACAAGAGAGATGTACATGACCCCCCCCCCTTCTCAGAGCCTATACTATATCTCTAATGTTCTCTTCTTTGTTTGCAAACTCAGCGCACTGAGAGAGTTCATATAAACTTCTCATGTATTTTCAACACTTTCCCCATCCTTTTGGTTTCTTTGATAGAAGGTAGCCCTCTCACGAATCACGTTTCTTTTTGGCCTGAAATGATCATTTAATTTCCCCAGCACTGTATTGAAATCATCGGCATTTTCATCTCCAGAAAATATGAATTGGCTGAATATCTGCTCGGCCTCCGCACCCATTGCATTACAACAAAGTACGGACCTGTACATTCCCTTCTTCCTTGTCAAGCTTTGTGGCTATTCTATAGCGGATAAATCTCCGGCGCCATTCTGGCCATGCCGTCGGCGTGGCGAAGGAAAAGTCTTTCGGTGGTTTGAAAGCCATCGTTCAGTAACGTACTTTGTACTTCACGTCAATCTCCTTCGATGAAACTGCCTTCGTATCTCAGGTTTACTTCTGACACCATGCGTCGCACCTCGATGTCCGTAAGGCACATACTTATCGACTGGATTGCTTACGCGATCCGGACAGAGTCTGACAACATGCCGTGTTCCAATACAGGCTCGACATGAAGGCCCCCTTTTTATTGCGCATGCGCGAGGACTTCGCATGATACCAGGGAGTTGCTAATCACAGAACAAACATACATTGACACTGTAGGGTTACATAACTTTTACCATTAGCTTGTTATACATATAATCTCAACACAGAAGCGGCCTTGGAAAACCCCAAGATAACGTGGAACAATGCTCAACCTGTAATCTATAGACCTTAACATGGCGTTTTTCCAAGTAGCTATAACCTAGTCCCCTTGGCAAGTTTGGTTGGGATTGGACAATTAATGGCTGAATGCATTGGCCACAGACATGCAGAGAGACATCAAATTGCATATTTTTGTTCGATTATAGGCTACACACATTTAAGGATGTGTAAATGTATACGTGTTTATTCAGTATTATTCAAATTCAATGATTGCTATTGCCCAACATGCTTTAAAGTGAGAGGTTATAAATCTTGATAAATTCGCTTGTTGGACTGGGATTTAATTCTGAATTCAGCACGCTGGTTGCATCATTACTGGGTTATGGATTTGTTGCTGATGCACAGTGCCCCTACATATTCGGGCAGGAATTTAGAATTTGGCCAGGGTGCCGGCACCAACTCTCCTACTCTTCCCAAAGGACACCGAGGATCTTTAACGATCACAAACGAATATACTAGGAGACAGGACACCTAGCTTAACATTCATCTGAGGGATGGCGTACACACTGATGCCTCACCATACCTGTGAAACACCAGGATGACAGTTTATAGCTGGGTCGACAGATTTGATTTTAATGCACCGAATTGCACATTTTACTGTTTGATGATAATTTCCTTGTTTTGTGTATGGTAATTAATGCTTATCAACAGGCCCCAGTTACTGGAGAGTAAAACAAGGTTCATCCCCAGAGGCCTTTTTTATTATTTTTTTTCCTTTTCTTTGGCTATCTAATGATGATCACAATCAGTGAGAGGCTTAGATAAATATCCACAAAATATTTAGCAAAGAGACATTTAATCTTACAGTTTCCGAAGTCACCACCCATGCCCTCAGTTGTATGTGCAATGCCTGCCTCAGATTTGCAAGAAATTATAATTAAGATAATTATAATAATGTAGTATCAGTAATCACAAGTTAAAAAAAAATAATCATGGCATAACCAGCAAGTGAAAATGAAAGGTAACTTCTGCAATTTACAAGGCAGCGAGTCATACCTCTGCACACGAGGTAGCAGCACACCAATTAAAAGCAACAACCCATGGTTTAATGAGCCTGGCACATGCTTCTAGCACAAACATTCAGGACAAATGCAAAGCTCCATTTTTAGACCTTTTGCTATGGGAAATTGAGGGTCATACCAATTGGCATGGCAACATGTAAAATTGCAAGGACATCGGACTCACGAGAGTAGGCGGACCATGGCATGGCAAGCTGTGTAGTGCATCGGGGTGTTGTGGCTATATGTATCGCCATATGAAGCATTAGGGTCCAAGGCGTGGGCCATCTGTGCATTGTTGTAGTACAGTTGTAAAGCCAGGGCTTCATCGCCCGCTTGTAGTGCCTTGCGCAGCTTGGTAGCAGCATTACCCATGGTTCCCGACACATTGATGGCCAGTCAATGTCAATGACCTCTCGGTGGCATAGTTTACAGCCTGAGGAAGGAGAAATGATGGGTGGTGGGGGTGGGAGGGGGAAAGGGAAGGGAAGGAACTGTCAACAAATAAGCATTAACCAGATAAAAAATACAGCTAATCCCACTCCTTTAGGAGTAGTAGCCAATATATTCTGATAACGAGAAGGGCGCTCGGTAGATCCGAGGCACTCGGTAGATCCGGAGCGCATACCTCCGCCCCGCAATGCCCGATCCAAGAGAGCATATCAGGCTCACTACATTTTTGAAATATCATGCTATACAGTATATTGTTTTTGGCCCAATCCACTTTTAAAATTAAATAATTATCCTATCCAGATCCGGATTCGGATCTTCACCAAAATCAAAACAGTTCGTCCTTGTCAAACACCCAACCTGTCCACCAAGTTTCAACCGAATCTGTTCACAACTTTTTGAGATATCATTGTTGAAATCAGTTTAGCCCTATTAGTACAGGCATTTTAGCAGAAATATTTGGTCAACCTCCCACAAATTGCAACAAAAGCAAACTCAACAGATTTTGATTCCTGGATATGTCCTCAGTGACAGAAAAAAAGTCCGAAGGGATCCTCCGGGGGGAAAGTCCTGAAATCATGGAAATCCAATATGGCCGCCACCCGGCTTCGGGGAACATGAGAAAATTGTAAAGATTGATATTTTAATATGTAAATATATGTTTTTCTGCATTCTAATTGTTTCTAGTTATGGTCAGTATATTGATATACAAGAATAATTATAAAAAAGTGAAATGTATTGAGGGTAAAATAAAAAATTATAGCTTTTTTGTCCAAAAATGTCAATTTTTTATCCCGAAAAAAAAAATATTTACCTGATACTGATTTTGGCTCCTGGACCAAAAACAAATAAGAAACGTTGAAGACACAAGATGAAATCAAGTCTATGGCAATACAATTAATGTAAACATTGAACATGACAAAATTCACAATTACACTCGGGCAATCACATCTGCCTAACGAAGGTTTCGAAATGAAAATGAAAATTCGCATTAAACTCAGAAACTACATCCATTATAAACTTACTATACATGTTGAGAAAAATCAAGCGTATTAAAGTTAGAACTCCAAATGTCGTCGTCATCCTCATCATTGTCACATGGAGTGTTTGTGCAGCCAGAGCCCCTGCAGTTTCCACAAGCTGGAGTGCACTCAATGTTGTGCTTCTTGCATGTGCATCTCATGGTGCTACATTCAGCCTGGCAGTTGCACCTAATGACACGTAACATCTTTTCAGGAGCTGGAGCTATTGATATCTGAAGTGGCACAAAACCCTCATCACACTTCTGCAACCCCAGTCTGTGGAAGAAGTATGCAAGTCTGACGTCTTGAAACGAATCAAAGACCACCTACAGAAGCATGCCGAGTCTGCAAAGATATCTTCTAGAACTTCAGCGCTCTGGGTTCAGTATATGGACATGCTAGACATTCTACGCAAATACATTCGGGCAGAGCGCACTGGGAACTGGGCACTACATCTCAGGCCATCCAGGAAATGCTGTCTTACCTGGCAGCCTCGGGCCACAACCTGTATGCCAAATCTGCAAGGGTGTATCTGCAGCAGATGTCCAACCTCAAAACTCAACATCCCAATGTTCAACACGTTTTGATGAGGGGTTCCATGTGGTTCGATGAAGTGATCGCCTGTGGGCAGGTCTTTCATCTGACCTGATCATCGAACAAGTTCTGATGAGAAGTTTGAAGACCAGTGGGGGCTCACACGAGGGCGAGGAATGACAGAGCAACAACGGCTGGTATGGCTACTATCAATGCCTGCCTGTGCAGAAATAAACCAGGCAATGCAGGAGCTACAGGTGTGAACTACAACACTGGAGAGCAGAAGAAGGACATGACCAAGGCAAGACAATCTCGTGACTGGAAGGACACACTATCAGCTCTTCAGTATTTACAGGAACGGAATCGTTCAGTAGTGATCCACGTCTGAGGAACATTGCCACTGGAGTTCATGCACACCCCACCGTCAACTTCGATACAGCACTGCTGTAGGAGCCAAAATATTGAAATCTATGGATGGGAAACACCTGCCGAGTACACATTTAAGAGGAAAGACCAAGTTGTCACCTAGGCATGAAGTCATCTGTCAAGATTGATGGAGAGCAAGTCCAGGTTGACCCACAACTCCTCTTCCAGAGACTGATCACTGTTGCACAGACAGCAGAAGAACTGGAGTCGGCCTTCAAATTGAACTGTGCAGCTATCCACCAGCCCTCTTTGATTCCTCTCTTCAGCTCCGAGAAGCACACAAGCCAGTCTTTGCTGATGCCATCTGGGATATTCTTGGATCTGATGTCCCAGCCGATATCCCCAATGATGGGCAACAGTATGTTTGGAGGGCGGGGCACTTGTTCAACGCATTCCATGGTCTCGTGGATCTACATACAGACATATGCCACCAGTACACTGATTATTTAACAAAGAAGTATGGAGATGCCATAGTCGTGTTTGATGGTTATGAGAGTACCAACACGAAGGACATGACACACCAGAGACGGTCTAAAGGGAATGCTGGCACTACTGTGACATTTACAGCTGACATGCATCTCACAATGAAGAAGGAACAGTTTCTTGCCAATAGGCAGAATAAACAGGATTCATTTTTATGTTGAGTGAAGAGTTTCAGAAGAAGAACTGTGAGACACACCATGCCTCAGGGGATGCTGATCTCCTGATTGTACTGAAGGCCGTGCAGTCTGCTACTGTCACCAACACTGTGTTAGTTGGTGATGACACAGACCTCCTCGTCCTCCTATGCTACCATGCAAGCTTAGAATCCCATGACCTCGTCTTTTTGTCCCGAGCCAAGAAGAACACGAAGAAGCCTCGCATCTGGAACATCAAGGCTACAAAGAAATGATTGGTACAGACATATGCAAGCACATACTGTTCTTACATGCAGTTCTTGGGTGGACACGACATCTCGTCTTCATGGGATTGGAAAGGGAGCTTCCCTCAAAAATTCAAAGCAAACAACACATTCCGTGAGAAGGCCAAGGTTTTTGATACATATCCAGCTTCCGTATGTGATGTGGCAGATGCAGGAGAAAAAACATTGGTGATAATCTACAACGGAAAGTCAACTGACACCCTGGACACCTTCGGTAATCAACGTACTGGGACAAGGTGGCTTGGAGCTCCTCTCACGTGCAACCACAGACGTTACCACCAACATGAGAAGCAGCAAAGTGTCACAGCCTGCGCATGTATCTGCAAGTCCAAGAATGGAAGGGATGTGCAGATGAACTTCTTCCGACAGAACTGGGGTTGGCAGAAGTGTGACGAGGGTTTTGTGCCACTTCAGACATCAATAGCTCCAGCTCCTGAAAAGATGTTACGTGTCATTGGGTACAACTGCCAGGCTGAATGTAGCACCATGAGATGCACATGCAAGAAGCACAAACATTGAGTGCACTCCAGCTTGTGGAAACTGCAGGGGCTCTGGCTGCACAAACACTCGATGTGACAATGATGAGGATGATGACGACATTGCCGAGTTCTAACTTTAATATGCTTGATTTTTCTCAACAAGTAAGTTTATAATGGATGTAGTTTCTGAGTTTAATGCGAATTTTCATTTTCATTTCGAAACCTTCGGTCAGGCAGATGTGATTGCCCCGAGTGGAATTGTGAATTTTGTCATGTTTCAATGATTTACATAATTATATTGTATTGCCATAGACTTGATTTCATCTTGTGTCTTCAACATTTCTTTTGGTCCAGGAGCCAAAATCAGTATCAGGCAAAAAAAAATTTTCGGTACAAAAAATTGACATTTTTGGACAAAAGAAGATATAATTTTTTATTTTACCCTCAATACATTTCACTTTTTCATAATTATTCTCGTATATCAATATACTGACCATAACTAGAAACAATTATAATGCAGAAAAACATATTACATATTAAAATATCAATCTTTACAATTTTCTCATTTTCCCCGAAGCCCGGGGTGGCGGCCATATTGGATTTCCATGATTTCAGGACTTTCCCCCCGGAGGATCCCTTAGGACTTTTTTTCTGTCACTGAGGACATATCCAGGAATTAAAATCTGTTGAGTTTGCTTTTGTTGCAATTTGTGGGAGGTCATCTGACATTTTGACTGTACTATATCTCTCAATGGTGAAGAATCACTTTATAAATTAATAAATAACAATAAAATATCGAATCCGGATTCGGATCTTCACCAAAATTGAATCAATTCTTCCATTTCACACCCAAAGTGTCCACTAAGTTTTGTCCAAATCTGTCCACAACTTTTTGAGATATTGTGCTATATATCATTTTTGGCACTATCTCTGAATGGTGAAGAAGCACTTAAAAAATTATATTAGCCAAATCCGGATCTGGATCTTCACCAAAATCTAATCAGTTTGTCCTTGTCACACACCCAACTTTCTCACCAAATTTCATCCAGATCCATACACAACTTTATGAGATATCCTGCACACAAACAGACAGACAAACAAACAAGAAGAAGACATCGTGCAGAGCACGATACTTGCAAAATGCGTAAAACATATTTTACCCTCAAAAATAATTGGTGGTTGAATTCAATGACCAAATATGCAACTTCAAATTTCAAGTCTTCAAATTTCAAGGCAATCGGATGAAAATTCACAATTTTAGAAATTCGGCCTATGCTGACCTCTTGGGCAATGTGGACCTCAAAAAATTCCGGGACTTGAAATATAAATCCTCTTCAAATTTCAAGTCAATTGGATGAAAATTGAGGATTTTAGAAATACCACCTTAGTTGTTGACCTTGGGCCTATTTTGACCATTTAGTCCATGTTGACCTCAAAAATAATTGGCTGGTTGAATTCAATGACCTGAAATATAAATCCTCTGCAAATTTCAAGTCAATCAGATGAAAATTGAGTATTTTAGATTTTAGAAAACACATTTCACTGCTTGGATTCCAGCTCCTCAAGTCAATGAGAAAAGCATAACCAAACTACCATTTCCTACACCTCACCATTCAAGTGCAAACCCCACGACACCAGTCAATGAGGTCAACACCAGCCAAATATAATCAAAAAATTATCTGCCACTTCGTTCTGTTTTTGGAGATTCTGTTTTTTTTTCATGTACCGACTCAGTTTGGATGTAAGCACCATGATCGACCATATCATCTGGTATGAAATGAAAACAGGCCGCTCTTTAAAAATGAAAAAGGATCATTTGGGATCAGGTGTTCAGTCGATTTTAAACCCCGAGTTGTTCATAAGTCAATTCCTTCCTCTCCGAGGACATGTCGTCTTGTTTACATTTTCTCACTCACAAGTCAAGCATTCTTTCCTTTTCTTGTTCAAGGTTCACTGGTGTGGCCATCAGACATACTGGCAACATGTGGGGGGGAATGGAGATGTGTGTGTGTGTGGGGGGGGGGGCGGGGACGAAGACCTTTGCACTCCAAAAATTCCCCATTGCTGGCTACTCAAGCAGCTTGGTATGATTGATGAGTCTTTAACAGCTTCAGTTATTACATAAAATAGTCTTTAACGACCACAATTAATCCCACCTCGAGGGGGTTGGCCAGGCCAAGTTTTAGACCCAAGTCTTTCACAAACTGGCTGGACTGGCATGACATTTGAGACGAAGTAGGTTATAGCAGGAATTTGTAATTTGTTCAGGGTACTGGCAATAGCTTGCCTACTCTTTGTGAAGGACACCATGAGATCTTTGACATCCACCAACGTTTAGCTGGCAGTCAGGACACAGTTTAACGTCCATCTGGGGGACGGCACACACATCAATGCCTCACCCTGTCTGCGAAACACCAGGGTGACAGTTTATGCCTGAGCCAGAATTTGAATTCAGGCCAGACAACTCAGATGTAGGTGAAGCAGCTCGGTATGATTCATGGTAAAAAAACAAATTGTGGAAAGAATAAGCCCATGTGTGTTTATATTGTGACAATGTGAACTAATATTAAACCCAGGAGAAATAATTAATTGTAAAGAAAATGGGATCACAAAAAACCCTTTGTGGCCGAGACACAATGCATTACTGTCTAAGACAAAGTGTATCTTTACGAGAGGAGCTGCGGGATAAGAGACGATGCCTTGCCCAACTGCCATCACATCTTCGGAATGGGATTCCGAAGAACAGTGAGCCACACAAACAGGACTGAGCTGTAAATATTCTGCGACAAAGCAAATCACAACAGCCGTTCCGCTGTGAAAAAAACATCTCCATTTTACCAATTCCAGCGAGTACGGAAAATGTACTCAATCATCTGCTTCCATATTAAATAAACATCACAAACTTTTGCTTCAACATGTTAACAATATCAGAAACCTTAATGAGAGACACCACAGAAAACTTGGCAAAAATCAAAACTACAGTTCCTTTAAACAACACAAATGGGATGCATAAACTCAGCATCACAAGCTTTCCTGGAAACACACTTGGTATGCATTTTGACAAAATACAGGAAAAGCAAATTATTTACAAACTACAAAGACTGCATAGCCAACCATTCATACCTTGTCTGCATCTGGTTCACAAAGCTCAAATAAAAGACTTCTTATAACATACCAAATGGCTCATCCGACACTGATGAAAATATGATTAAAATGCATCACTTGGGTATGCCAAAATAATCTGCATTTCATGCAAAATAAATAAATAAAAGAAAAGCACAATACGCTTCTTTTTTAAACCTCGGTGCAAGAACTGGTTTCCCTAGTTTACCTGAGAGCAAAATGCAAATCCTTTGCCCCAACTGATAATTAATCAATACAGCAGAAGCTGTGCATAATCACCGTATGGACTAGTTATTTCACTTCAACTCACCTCGTCTGTCTCGTCGCTGTAGTATTCATCATGGTTTTGGAAACAGTGATGGAATTTTTCTCATAACCAGCTACACCACACTTGCAAATGACCCCAAAACGACCATATTACATTGATAATTTAAAGGGAGCGAGTGCAAAGTCTAAATGGCGGTATTTTAAGCCAGCCATGACATAAAGGCAGGAAACCATTACATAAATAGACTGCATTCCCAGCCATTCAGTATACATTTCAAACAATCATTAGCCAGGTGATAAACAGCGAGGATTTCAATACATCTAGGTATACTGAGTTTATGTGTTCCTTTACTGCCTCTGAACCAGATGTTAGTTTTGATCCCATTGTGGAGAAAACCAATCGTGATAAGGTAGATTAAATCCCATGACCGAAATACCAATGTTCGGGGTGAGTTGGCACAACCGGGTGCCGATTGTCGGCGTGTGATCACAGGGTGCTCTTGTACTATGATCAATGTCTGACTTTGTGTGAGGCTTCGGTGCCCGTAGGCCTTCAGTTGGACCAATGGCTATCTACACAAAGGAGTTTCGGGATTTCAATCTTCATTTCAGAGTATGCTTTTGGAGTTCGCTCGACATGGTGTTGATTGGTTCAGCACTTTTGATAAATGTATTGAAGTAGCTTTCTTCTGTACAAGCATGGAAGAAAATATTTGCCAGCCCATAAAAGCTTTATGAAGATCAGAGTCTATCATGTGGCAGCTGAGGTCGACATCAACCTTTACAGCATGACTGTTGTCGAACTCCGCAGTTGAGAATATCAGAACAGTTGTCATGGTTCTGAGAGTGGGAACAAGATGGCAGTTTCAAAATTATAGGAAGTCCCACAGTCACTTTCTTTGCACTTATTGATTGAACCATTAGAAGTTGATCATATTTGACAAAGGTAAGTGCGGTCCACATGTTCACTTTGACCCATGCTTTTACTACCTATAATATCCCACCACTAGGAATCGTGCTGCACTTCTAGGAATCTCAAAGTCTACATAAAAAGATGACTTTCTCTTTATTCAGTCAACAATCATTGAGCTCTACATTTGCTTTTTTATTGGTCAAGTGAAAATATGTGATCACACCCATCTTTGGGTCGCTCAGCTTCAGTTGCTAATTGGCGCACTAAACTTACGGTTTTGCCACGTCCTCAGTCAGGGTCTTTCCGATTAAACTTTCGTGATGTTATTCCAAAATTTCAGTGAAATGTTATGTTGCATGTTGATATGGCCGGAAGATCATGTATGTGGATGATGACAAGTAGTGCTACCGCTAATATTAGCAAGACCATTCTTCAATCCCGAAACCACACTCGTTATTTCGAGCATGCAATACAAACAATTTGTTTATGCTGAGCACCTTCATGACATCAAATAACTTAGTGGAAGTTCTGAGACATTTCAACACTGTCTGACACAGCTGTCACATCACCGACATGATCCCCGACTTCAGCATCTGCTGAAATCATCAAAGTTTTGGACAAGTCAACACACCTAATCTTCAGTCAAACAACCTATCCAGAATACAGCATGTTCACCAGAAAAGATCAACTTGATGATAGGGTCGTTGAGAAGTTATCTTTCCAAGAGCATGAAAGCCATGTGTAAAAGAGTGATGGGACGAACCATTTACTCCACTTCTGTAGGTGGCTTTCTTGCCTTTTGAATGACAATGATCTTGTCAAATCTCCTCGCTGCTGGGATAGTTTTATTACACTTCATACAGAAACAGTCAGTTAATCATCTTTGCACTGACATTACTCGGTTGTGGAAAAACTCATTGCAAATGTAGTCTGACTGGAGATTTTCCAGATCTTCGATAAGGATGCAATGACATCTGGAAAACAAAATTTATCCTTGTATATCTATAAACAACAAATATATAACTAAATTGATAAGGATCGAGCTAGATGATTCTTTAATGCAAATCAAATGAGAAACTCAGTAATGCATATCTTCCATTTGGATTGAAAACTTCCAAACCTTCACAACAATAAGTAATAACCGTAAATGCATTGTTATGTCGGCATGGTGTGCAAATTTTAAAAAAAAAAAACATGTCGACAACACTTTCAAAAGAGATTCTGCGATCAGAAGTAATACTTTACCCCAATAACAATCTCTGGTATATCTTTATACAAGGATTTGCAAAAACAAAAAAAAAGAAATGAACTTTGTTAAACTCAGAAATAGAACAATAACAAACCTGAGTTAATACTCAGCCCATTTCTTCACTTTTGCTATTACACAAAGGGCTTACTGTCACTTTATCAATGCTACACAGTAATGCCTTCTTTCAATGTCCAATGAAAAATTAAAACAAACTAAAACTCACACTTTCAGTTTATAGATAAAATAATACCATGGTTGTGAAAATTGGCCAGAAAACAAAAGGAACTAGCAGCATTCGAAGAATGCATAGTCTCGCCTCATGCGCTCATTCTGAGCAAAAATACCATTATTACATGGGTCGCTCAGTCTTCCCTGGTCACACCTACCAGTCGTCATCTCCACTCGCGAATCTCTATGACTGAAGAGTCTTCCCCGAACCTGAAGCATCTATCTTCACCCCAGCAAGGAACCACGACTCATGGATCAAGCAGTCTCCTTATCTATATTCCATTTTCCCATCCATCCCCAAAGTGGTGATGATGTAGATCTGCTTGACGACCTGTGTGGCATCCAGGGTATGTCCGGTCTTGGTCTCATCCTTCCTTGACCAGATAGAGTCGGCAAAACCCAACAAGCCACAAGGCAAGTCCAGGGCTCCAGGCCACATCCCCAAAACCTTGATCGGCACAACTCCGGGCGCTATCCTCCCTACCGAAGCTGCTGACCCCGGCTCGGCTCTTACTCTCGCTCTCACCAAAGCCACCGCATTCGGCGTGGTCCTCAATCCCATGAAACTCGGTCACATGCGGGCAGATTGAACCCGGAAAAAATGGAGTCGCCAAAGCTCGGGCCCTCATTCTGAGCATGATGGGATCGGCAAAACCCAACAAGCCACGTCCCAAACGCATGTCGATCAGCACGACACCGGGCACCACATGCACGGCTCTCTGACACATCAAAGATGCCATCCATGGCTCGGTTTTAACTCACATTGAAGTCGTATTCGGCACGATCTCATTCCCACAAAACTCGGTCTCTCTCATCCTCAACGTGCGGAACTTTGCAAGAGGGAGTCTGACAAAGCTCGGGCCTTCTCTCTTGACAGCATGGGGTCAACAAGTCCCGCCAAGCTGCAGGGCCACAAACGCATGATGAATGGCGTGATACCGGACGCCTGGTACACCTCTCATCCCACTGAAGCTGCTGTTTTTGTCTCGGTCTTCAATGCCTTCGAAAATGATGCATTTGATGTGGCCCTCAGCCCTTTCCGTCCCAGGTGAGAGGGAGGTGAGCAAAATTCACGCCACCTCCCCTCTCCACCATTGTGTGTGTGTGTGTGTGTGTGCGTGGCGTGTTATTAATACTAACAGAGTACGTGACCAACGGGCGATGTATTCCAAGCCTGCAACACGTTCTTCTGGCACATACTTTTATTGGGCGGTATATCGGCAATTGACAGCTGCCTCAATCACTCCCCCCCCCCAAAAAAACACCCCAGGTTACGTGCATGAAGCAAAAGCATACCTACTGCTTGGAATTCAAAACACCTCACTGCAATGTACTGTTCAGGGCAGGGACTTGTAATACCCTCTCCCACCTGGAGGCGGAGAAACACGATGCACAAATGGAGAATTTGCGTCACCTCCTACCCCCGCCACCAAGACCACCGGCAAGGGTAAAAACACCCCTACACATTAATTGGAGTCATGCAAAATCCCATGTAGCAAATCTGGATGTAAATCAGCTCAGAACTGTAGGAGTAGCACGACAAACAAAACAAACAAACACACACCACCGGTCTGGGAATTATAGTAAGGAAGTAAGGATATCCACACCTATCGCTTGCTTACATGAACAGAAAATGGTAGCAACTCATCACCTCTCATACACGGATATTTCTCACATTTCCTATATTCCCATGAGTGATTTTCATCCAGGAACACAAAAATTATGGTTAACCATTTTGAAATTGCACACTCTTTCATTGAAATGCTGAAAATCATGTTGAAAATCACTATTTCACTGACAGATTTCATGTTAGCAATAGCAGGTTAAAAGTGTCCAAGCTAGCAGAAGGGAGTCACTGAAAACGCACACAGAGTACATGCGTGAAATAACTCGTTATCATTAATAAATAATTTTGAAAGCGCCGTATTGTCAATAGACTTGGTTCCCACAGTGTAGTTATGAAAAGTAGTAAAAATAAAAATAAATAAATAAAACTAGAAGGGGACTCTTCGACATCACGATGTCACCAGATATGCCTCTACCCACATTATTACATCATTATACATACTTGTACCAAGTTTGATTTAAATCCCTGAACCCACATTCAAATTATTAAATAATTCTGGCTGCCAGACCATGCATCCGATCAGATTGAAATTTAAAACACATATTTGCCATGACTACGAGATCATAATTGTGACGTTTCATGTCGATTGATGAAGCGGTTCAAGAGAAATAATTTTTCGGATTTTCGTTCAAACCAATATGGCTGACAGACCATGTGACCTATTAATTATTCATAAACAATATGGTATCCGCAAGGCTTGGAGAACATGTGGGTGAAGTTTCCCCTCGATCTGTAAAGCCATTCTGGAGAAGATAGTTTTTAAAGGTATGAGAGTAAAATCAATATGGCTGCCAAACTATGTGACCTATGACGTTATAGTTGGAGAACTTTTTGCTCCTCATGGATAGGCGATCATACTTGTAAAGTTTCGCCTCGATCTGTTCAACTGTTTCGGAGAAGATTTTTGAACGTTTTTTTTGTTAAAAACAATATGGCTGCCGAACCACATGACAGATGACGTCATCAATTTTTTCCCCTAATTAGAATTTGGCCCGAGATGACCCTCAAAAATTTTCATACTGATCGGATAAAGCGTTTGATATGCAATTATGACATCATCAAAAATAAATAAATCACACTTGTTTCCCACGGGGAGTACATCACATGTGTCGTTTCATTTTTTTTTCCCATGGAGCTGTTTTGGAGATAGAGGCCCAAAGTTTTTCCGTTTTCCCCAACATGGCAGCCAGATCATGTGGACTATGACATCATTATCATAAAAACATTCTACGTGAGTAGTCACACCTATGGTAAAAATTGTGTCAATCGGATAAGCGGTTGCAGAGAAAACAGGAAAGCAAAGCATGGACAGACTACGTGCATACATATGGACAGACAACCTGAAAACATAACGCCACCGGAGGCATAAAAACAATACACTTCACAATTCGATGTACAAGAGCTACCGCGGGAACTAACCCATCTACCCCATCTACAGCCAAAGAGCAAGCATGCAAATGCTCCACTCACGTCAATCGCAGCTGCTTCAGACGAGCATCGCTGTGAATCTCGATCTTGATTGCTGGCACTAAATACTGAATAAAATTTCATCTAACAATCTCTGGAGAGCCCAATGAAATGAAATTTGATTTGAAAATGGCCCCACTTTGTTGAAAATTCAGTGAAAACATCAAACTAAAACAAGGCAATGTCTGTGGATCTGTAAGTCTGTTCCTTAAGGAATCAAAAATGGTTTGACCGACCTCTACCAAATAGGCAAGAGTTAAAATCTCCTCCCCCGTGCACACAAGTGGAGGAAACAACTTGTGCAATTGTTGCTTGTACACGTGGAATAGTGGAAGTGGTTTAACCATTGACAGCCACCAGAGGGAAAGCATACTGTGGGTGGGGAAACTATGCCAATTCTGAAAACAAAATGTCTTCCTCCCAGAGGTAGTGGGTATTGACTCGTTTCCTCAAAATATGATCTCCGCCAAAAGCAAAATGCCAGATATCACATGCGCATGCATGCGACTTGGGAGGAACTATTTTACTCGTCAAAAATCGTTGAAATACAGATGAGATTGTCAAAAATAATTTTATAAACATCAAAAGAAACACCTGAAACACAAAATTAACTTTTATGAAACCCTTTTAGGGAGGAATTTTTTCACGAGTCAAGAATGGTATTGTTTAGAGTGCCACACCCCATGTATCCGGTTTCCACATTTTCCCATGCGCAGTTTACAATCCTACCATTTTATTATTCTGCGCATTTCCACGCCACGCTGTGGCAAAATACACCACCCAGGGGCGCTGCGGAGGATGAGGGTCAGAGACTTGAGGAAAATTATTTTTGTCAATTGTTTTTACAATGCAAGCGCACCAATATAAATGATTTTTTCCATTGATATCATGGAATAGTATTTATTTTCTAACAGAACTAAAGTTTTTTTTGGAAACAGAAAAGGCACTTTTCACTGAAAAAAAAATGGAAAATGGAAAATAATAACAATAATCACTGGTTCTGTCGTCTATATATATCCTGGTGATGTTCTGTATCATTAACTCCACTGTCTTTTTAACATTAAGTTACATTTATAAACAAAGCTTGAGGGGAAATTTGATATTAATAACTCTGAGTGGATTGAATGAAGATTGGATTTACGCTAACCACACAGTTTGATCCATTGAATAACTTATTAGTAAATCAGTTCTCAAAAACACCAACTTCGTTGAAATTTTTGACTTTGCCATTATCTAAACAAGCTCGAATGAGCTAAGATCCTCGTCTCTTAATGATGACATCATAAAAACGAATATGACGTCATTGTGATGTATCAGGTTAGCGATAAATTATCTGTGCTAATGCCGCTTGATTCCCGCAAACAAAATCAAACAGCTTGCCTAGTTTCGGAGATAATGGTATAGGCGATTTCCATTAGCGGCGATATGACGTCAACTTTTTTTCTCAGAAGAATTTCCAAATCGGAGATGGTTACTGCCTGCGCGTGGCTTTCTGCATATACATGGCAAGTTTCACGAAGTCCGATGAAAACTCTGGGTGTGAAACAAAAAAATGTCAAAAAATAGGATGACGTCATAAAAATTGATATGCAGCAATAGTGATGTATCATATGTGCGGTAATTCATCTCTGCTAATGCCCTGTTCAATTCCCGCAAACAGAATTCAAAAATCTTGCCTAGTTTCGGAGATAATTTTTAGGCGATTTCCATTAGCAAAGATATTTTGACGTCATAACTTTTTTTTCTCGGAGGAATTTTCAAAATCGGAGATGGTTACTGTCTGGCAGGGTATTTTACATATATATGCCAAGTTCAGGAAGTTTCGATGAAAACTGTAGGCTGTGAAACAAAAAAATAGGAATGACGTCATAAAAATTGATATGACGTCATAGTGATGTATCATACAGTATGTGCGGTAATTCATCTCTGCTAATGCCCTTTTCGATTCCGCAAACAGAATCAAAAAGCTTGCCTAGTTTCGGAGATAATTTTTTAGGCGATTTCCATTAGCGGAGATATTTTGACGTCGTAACTTTTTTTTCTAGGAGGAATTTTCAAAATCGGAGATGGTTACTGTCTGTGCAGGGTATTTTAACAAAGATATGCCAAGTTTCAGGAAGTTTCGATGAAAACTGTAGGCTGTGAAACAAAAAGTCCACAAGAACAACAACGTGAGTAAGACTTGGAGATCCTCCACGAGGATCTAAATATGTACATCAACATATCAGAGGTGAGGACCAATGTTTCATTTTTGCTTCAAAGCTTCAGAAAAGCATGAAGATGGGTGAGAAAAGCTCACATTTCCGATTTTGTGACTCCCATTTGGGATTTTGGATTTCAAGATGTAAACCATCAAAGCGTACATAACATGTAAGGTGTATGAAGATATGAGAATGCCAAAGTGTTTGAAAAATTAAAATTGTGAGGATTATGGCTGGTTCCTAGACCGGCAGGATAGCTTAGAGGTTTGCACACTTGCCTTTGAGCTGTCTATCCAGGGTTTGAATCCCAACTTGTTAAAGGACAATCTACATCTAAAATTAGCAGGACAGAGGAGTAAAGAATGGGGAAAATGATAAGAGTATGTAAAAAGAGGTTGACAGTAGAAGAGTAGAGGAATATTTATTGCATTTGGGACATGTGTGGGTAGATGGGAGGGTTAAAAAAGAAAGAAAAAGATCTTTCTGCATGTAACTGGCATGAATGGAAAGGAAGATGGATGGAATCACCAAACTTGAGATCCCTGAATATGACTTCAAAACTTCCTTGGACAGCTCAGATATTTAAACAAGAAACAGTTCTAATGCTATAATCACTACGATTCAGTTATTTTGCTCGCTCTCCCATCTTGCCATCCTTGAGGTTGTGGAATCCAAGGCCCTCCGTGGCAAAGGCATCTCATCACAGGAGGCAGAGTCTCAGGGAATGACAGGAGGCTGAGCTTGAGGGGGTAACAGGAGGCTGAGTCTTCTTGCTCACAACAGGCAGATTAGTGGCTTTGCAGTTTGTTTGTTTTTATAACCAGCTCTGTTCTAGTCTTGGTCTTCTTTCACTATCAGCCAAAACCCAGCTCCTCCAGGTCTCACATGTTCTAGTAAAAACCCTTTCCTGTTACTCCTCTTCTCCCTATCCCCATCCCCCTCCACAAAGTCTGAACATAATGGTCACCTCCATTCATTCATCTCCCTCTTCTCTCACCTGTGGAAATGCCTTCCTGAATCCATCGTCTCAAGCTCTTCCCTCCTCAATGTTAACTCAGCTGCCCAACACCACCTAATGATCTCTCCCTTTTCTAACTTTGAGCTTTACAATTCCAGTTTAGACAGTTCCACCTGTCCCCCGCATTTTGTCCTCTTCTTATGCGATATATTGATATGTTCTTAACTTGCTGCTTTTCTTTCACCCGATTCTGTCTGTTGCCCCTTTGATCCACATTACTTTGCTCTTGGATGAGCATCGACACTTGTATGATAATTTTCTTTTTTTAAATAAAAGATTTATGGGGACGGCTCTGGAAAAATTAGGCAGCTGCAAGTTTTTAGTTAATGTTTTAAAAGGTCACAAAGACAAACAAGTTCACCCCAAATAGTGGTGAGAAAAGCTTTTCAATAAAATGGTGACAATAGAAATGGTCACAGAAACCTTTACCGATGGCAATGAGGACCAGAAAGTAAAATTGCAAAGTCCATAATTTTTTTAAACAAGGCATATTTTGGGGGGGAAAAACAACAATGATTCCAAAGAACAAACCACAATGGACAGCAGACATCTATGCAGTAGGTTGTGTGTAACTATTCGGAGGACATGATCATGTATCATGGTAAACAAACCAAAATGCAACAAAGTAAGTGTTCACACGATAAAATGAACGGAGGGACAAGAATATCTCAAAAACATGGTAAGACATGATAATATTTGAACACGTAATCATCATCGAGCTCAAATTAAAGAGCAAACTAAAAGACAACAACACAAACCTTTTGTTGTGGCTTTGGAAGACCCCGAGGAGTTACATCCACCACACAAAGAAACCCTGGTGTTCAGATATCTCCGTAGTATTTTTGTTCAGTGAGATTACCTCTGCCCTTGTATCAGTGGAAGTGACAGATGCATTGTGAATTGACTTAGAACTATCTCCATTTTGCTTTCCCTCATTCTCCTTCTCCGTCCTCACCAAATTCTCAAGACACTTGCCTAATGTAACGCCATTTCAGCATCAGTTGTGAGCGTCAGTCCATGCCAGGCACTTAAAGGAACACAACGATGAGAAGTACCAGGCGGAACGAGAACAGAACCACAGGTTTTCAGGTGTGAACAGAACTCCTCAGAACTGACTTCTCTCCTTATACATCTTTTCCACACCTTATATCCTTGCACCTTTCAGCGCACACACCTCACTGACTCGCACTGATGTGGAGCATAAACGGAATCCACAACATTTATTGAGCTCATTACACTCTAATGCATACACTGCACATCCCACCTGCACTTCTCAATCACCCACACCATCTCCTTGTTTGTTGCACATGAGCAAACTGGCTAACGCACAGGTGAGCTTGAGGTCGACACCATACTCCACGGACTTTGCTATATTCATCACCCTTGCTTAACTTGCTTGCCGGAATGATTGAGGCAACTGTGTCTGTAACTTTATGGTAAGACGAATGACTTAGGGGCTTGTGTGTTGAAGGGTAAGGTTCTTTATTGGCGACACTGCTTTTGCTTTGTAAATGACCGTTTCCTTGTAAATATGTGCCTTTTGCTGAACATGACCATTCGTTTCCAACCTGCCCCAATGTGTCTTTTTCCATTCGTTAGACACGAGTGTGTAAATAGTGGATGGGAGTTTTGCTACGGTCAGACTCGCCGACATCCCACTTACGGTTCAGCTCGGCTGTTCTTAATTCACAGGAGTGGGGCATCGAGATCACGTTTCCTGACCTGGGAGAATTAATTTTCTGGAAAGGTAATGCGGGAATTGAACACAAGGACCCTACCTAAATGAATCATCTCAGACGACATCGTGGTTGCTTAGCAACCCATGTGCCACGGAGTTATGGGCTTCAGGGTCAAAGGTCGGGAAGCGAGTCTGAGAAATCACTCGTGACCCGGCTGGCAAACCCGCAACAATATAATCAATCCCTCAAATACACATCTCGTTTTTGCAATTGTCTCGGGTATCAATTGGCCGTTCACACAACTCAATACTTCATGACTCCAAGACAGATTGAAGCATGTAAATGAGAACCATTTTGCATCTTTGATCTGGACATAAAGCTGCACAATAATGAGGGTGTCAAAAGGCACGTGATTTTGCACTCGCATTAAAAGAGGCATTTGAAGATGGCTCAGAAACTGCAGGTTATTTTGAAGTGTTAGGGTTCCATAATTTGGTATGTTGGTTTGGCCACGTGGTATTCATGTAAAGGTGTATCAATATCATCTGTCTTGGTTTTCATGCTGTTAGTACACTGTGCACAAAAAAACTCAGGATATTCCCAATAAATTGGTCCATGGTATATCATTAAATATTTCATATTTTTTACCTCCGCCACCAAAAGTGAAGGTGGTTATGTTTTAACTCCTCTCTGTCTGTCAGTTTGTAGTGGTTATGTTTCACCCCGCTCTGTTTGTTTGTTTGTCTGCCTGTGTGCAGGATATCTCAAAAAGTTGTGGACGGATCCGGATGAAATTTGTTGGACGAACCGATTAGATTTTGGTGAAGATCTGGATCTGGATCAGACTACTGGACTATTTTGAGTGATTCTTCAACATTGAGAGATAGGGCCAAAAACGATATATCGCATGATATCTCAAAAAGTTGTGGACGGATTCGGACAAAACTTGGTGGACATGTTGGGTGTGTGACAAGGAAGAATTTGTTCAATTTTGGTGAACATCTGAATCCAGATCCACATAATTTTTTCAGTGATTCTCCACCAGTAAGAGATAGGGCTTAACTCATATATATAGCACGATATCTCAAAACGTTGTGGACGGATTCGGACACAAACAAAACTTGATTGACACATTGGATGTGTGAAAGGGAAGAATTGATTCAATTTTGGTGAAGATCCGAATCCGGATCCGATAATTTTTTTCAGTGATTCTTCACCATTGAGAGATCGGGCTAAACTGATATATAGCACGATATCTCAAGAGGTTGTGGACAGATTCAGATGAAATTTGGTGGACAGGTTGGGTGCGTGACCACGACAAATTGATTCAATTTTGGTGAGGATCCGAATACGGATCTGGCTACGATAATTATTTAATTTCTGAAGTGATTCATCACCATCAAGAGATGGTGCCAAAAACGATATATCGCATGGTATTTCAAAAATGTATTGAGCCCGATATGTTCTCATGGATCAGACTTTACATGGCGGAGGCATGCGCTCTCCTGGTTGCCTTTCTCATTCGGAATGTAACCACTTTTTTGAATGGTCAATCACCAAAATAAATACATGCGGGCAGTACGTGACTAGTGCAGTGGAAAATCACTGCATTCATGAGCTGGTGCAAGTACACACAAAGTGTGTGTGTGTGTGTCCATCTAAAAGAAGGTTCAGGGTGTTGTAGAGGAGGTGGGAAAACAATAATAGAAACTTGGAGAAAAGGTAAATGCAGAATTTTTAAGTACAGATTATGTGGATGACTCCCAAACAAAGCTTATATCAGCGAATGCATTTCATAATATATATATATACATATACATATATACACAGGGTGTGTCAATAAAAGGTTAACCGCTTCAAATGACCTTTGTACTTTTAGTCATTACCTTATTTATGGGGGTTTTGCAGGAGTGATCAATGATCTTTGGAGAAGTCATTCAAGCATAACCAAAGTATTCGACAGAAAAAATGGCGTGTAGAAAAACTTAAAAAAAAACAGAAAAACTTAAAACATGTAGAAATGCAAAAAAAAGAATCGAAATTTTGTTGAAAAAAAAGTTGAAAAAATTTTTTTTCTCTAACAATTTTTTTTTGGGGTGGGGGGGGGGGGTTGGAAATCACTTAAAACATGTAGAAATGCAAAAAAAAAAAAAATTCTCTAAATTTTTTTTTTGGGGGGGGGGACACAATGTCCAAAATCTAATGGCATGATCCTTGGACCATACCTAACCCCCCCACCAAGTTTTGTCGAAATCCGTCGAGGAGTTTTTCCGTAATACTGTTCACAAACAAACAAACAAAAACAGAAAGGGGTGAAAACAGTAACCTCCGATCTTCGATGGCGGAGGTTAATAAAAATGATGCCACCAACCTGTCTGCAATAAGGAAGAAGCAGGCCTCCCTGTGCTTCTGCCTCTGTCCGATATGCCAGTGATTTGACCTTTGGATCCCAAACCATATAGGAGTGAGTTGTGAAGTGAGGGCGCCAGCCTTTAAGGAAAAGCAGTGCTCCATTAAGTACGTACAAAGACCTTGCAGGTTGTGCGAATTTTGGATTTACCAAGGAAGGGACACATTGAAGGATGTGGCTGGCTTTGCAGGCCAAGAGCGTTATGAAAGTGTAGCCGCTTCAATACTTGGTATGTCCATCTGGCCATCCGTCAAAAAAATTTTTTACGCGATGCAGACGCTGAATTGACACAATGGGGAGCTCTAGCTGCTTATAACCATGAGAAGGAAATTCCAAACTGCACTGCTTCCTTCAGACACGGGTGCAATTTTGTTTTTTTGACTGTCCAAGTGAGCTCTTCTATTTTCGAAACTCATGGTGAACCAGAGAGACTAAACCTCTTTGAGTGGTTAATTTTTAAAATGGAGAGGTCTGTTTGTTTGATCCTACCAGAGAGACAGGGTAAGAATGTGATATTTGCCTGAACCAAGACACGTGTTCAAAGTGCTGAACCAAAATCTGATCCTTTCAAAGTCATCAGCGAGGGAAGCTGCTGCTGCCATTATGCCAAGGTGGGATGCGGAAACATTATAATGTGGAGGCATTTATGAAGAAGAAAACAAGGGTTTTCCAGAACATAGGAGAGATCATTAAGCAATACAAAGAACAGGACTGGGCCCAAGACACTGCATTCGGCACTCCAGCATCGAGTGGAAGAAGAGATGACAAGATTCCATATAAAACTATGTACTGTATTGCATGGGTGGAGGAAGTCAGCAAGGCAGGGAATGAGGTGGCCTTGTAATCCACAGGCAGAAAGCTTGAAAAGCACCGTGGCATGTCAGACAGTGTTGAATGCCCAAGATGTATCCAGACGCAGCCCTGACGTTTCAGGACCGAGATACATTATTGAGAAAGCAGCAGCAGCACATCCAAGGTCATGTAATCAGGACAGAGTTCAAACTGATGTTCAGACATCAAGCCATTTGATAAAAGGAAACCTTGAAATTAGGTAAAATGAGACGTCATTATGGACATTTCATTTTCAATGCATACTATTGTCTTCTTCTTGCATATGGCAGCTTGACTGCTGGGTAGCTATAATTTTGTTGGGGCACGACTATGCTGCTGATACTGTGCCCCTATACCAGTACAATGGTACTCATTTTGCCGACCTCAGAAGGATGACAGTCGGCTGTGTCAACCCCACCTGGTGTTAATTCAGCGGCCAACGGGGCTCGAACTCAAGACCCTCACCACCAAGCAAACACCAGGCTTTATACTATAGTGCTAAGACAGCAATGCATATATCTTAGTGATTCATTCAAAACTATTACCGATCAGGCAATGTTTCGAAGCAGACAATCTCAGGATAGATCAATCATCTCCACAACCCCCTAACTTGTTTGAAGTACATGGAAGGTTGATGTTGAGGATTGTTAATGACACTTTCACAAAAATTATTATTCTTATAATGGAGACATTCACTGAAAGAGATAAAGGTTGATAGTCTGCAATGTGCACACCTGAATATCATCTGTGATCGGATGGCAAAATGGCATCCAAAACAGTGGCGTGCATGCCTACCATTGAGCTGTGTCATCTGGATTCCAATTGAGATGGTCTGTATCCACATTTACAAACAATCGATATTCCCAACCCAACTATCTGAAACTGACATACAGAATGAAAGAAACCATTGGGCTTAAATATCAGCAAAATAAGCGTAAACTGCCTAAGATGCAGAAGTGGGTCATATTGACCCAGCCTTATTTTTGTTTTCCTCTAACTTCATCATAAAACCATTTATATGCATAACCTTTCATATATGCTTCAAATAAAGGGTAATGTAATGCATGTTACTTTGTGTGTTTTTTTAATTTTTGTTTTGTTTTAATGTTCAGGATCGAGGGAAAGCTTCTTCCCACAATGTATTTGTGGCTCCTTTTCCTCTGGGGCCGTAATGATTCTTTGTTTTGTTATAACTTTGTTCAAATATTTTTTTCGATGCATGACCTTTCATATATGCTTCAAATAAAGGGCAATATATATTCCTTTGTGTGTCTGTGGTTTTTTTTTGTTTGTATTTCAGGATCGTGGGAAAACATATTTAAAAATCGAATTCCCCCTAGAATGCAGAAGTGGGTCATAGTGACCCGGCCTGATTTTTTTCTTTCACTACAACTGTTATAAAAATTATTCTAAGCATGACCTTTCATTAATACTTCAAATAAATACACACAGTAATATGCATTAACCTTTATTAGAAGCATATATAATAGGTCATGCATGAAAATGTTTTGTTATTATGAAACAAACAATCATTCTTGGCCTGGGTCAATATGACCCACTTCTGCATTAGCGCAAAGTTGTTGTTTTTTATATATAAATGACATTTTTCTCGTGATCCCGAAAGATCCTGAAAGATCCTAAAAGACAAAAAAATAAAACACACAAAGGAATAACTATTACGCTTTACTTGAAGTGTATATGAAAGGTCATGCAGAGAAAAAAAAACTTCAAACAAAGTTAGAGCAAAACAAAAATCATGGTGTGTCCAAAAAGACCCACTAATGCATTATTGTGGCAAATCAGGGAAGGGGAAAAAAATATACATTAAGTATTAAAAGAATAGATCTCAAAGAATACAACAATATTATTATAATTCAATGTCTGTCCGTCTGTCTGTTCCTAGGTACCGCAAAAACGGCTGAACCGATCGCAACTATTTTTTGGGTGTGTAATCCTGGGACCCCTTGGAGTAAAATAGGCATAAATATAATAACATGACCCCCTTGAAGGCTCCCGTAGGGAGCGGGTGCTTCTAGTAAAGATAATTATATTTTGTTGTTTTTGGTTTTGCAACAATAATGCCCGACAAATCACGGGTCAATATGACCCACTTGTGGAAGCTTGCGAAGTTGTATAACTTCTGCATCTTTAGGGTTAAGAGTATCAAGTACAACTAGAATGGCACTCAGTACAGTGCATGCCTCCACCAGCCATAACAGTTTACGTTTTGTCGCCCACTAATAAGCCAGATCTGCATCCGTACCTTAAGCAAATGGTCATCAATTCGTCCCTGTCACACACCCAACTCATCCATCAAGTTTTGTTGGAATCCATACACAACTTTTTGATAAGGCGTGATATATATATATATATATATATATATATATATATATATATATATATATAGTATATAGTTTTTGGTCCGATCTCGCAATGATGACGAATCGCTTAAAAACAATTCTCGGATCAAGATCCGGATCTTCACCAAAATCGAATCAATTCATCGTTATCACACAACCAACCTGTCCACCAAACTTCATCTGAATCCTTCTTTTTGAGATATCCTGCTCAGACAGACAGACAGATAGATGGTTGAAACATAATAGTAGAGGGGCCAAAATGAAAAAGAGGCCTATTATATTTAAGGAGTTGGGTTACTTTGTCTGGTCAAAAATTTTCATTGGTTCTAGGTGTTAGGTACATACATGGGGGTCATCACCAGGGTGGATGAAGGTTTTGAAAGTGGTGCAATATTATTTGCTTTATGAAATCGCCTTTGACCTCCACATTGGATTCTCTTGCTAAATGTACAAGAGGCAGAAATTTCCAATTATATGTATTATTCACCACTTATATATTTTGTTGTTGTTGTTGTTGAGGGGAGGTAACAAGTGGAACAAATAGACAAAATGAAAATCGAGATTAAATATTTACCTTTAACTTTTTTTTTATGATTATATTGTCGTGAACCAATAAACAACAACAACAAAAAGTCATTTTCCATTTAGATGTGTGATACCATTAATACTTTTTTGTAAGTCATATTTTTGCAATACCAAACTATGTCAAAACCCTGTCAACTAAATGTCATGTTTTGCAGTATTTCAATGTCGAAAGACCAAAATACTATGCAAAACGGTAGCACACCCTAACCCTAACCATGTCATTGTTATAACATGATGCATGTATACGTTTATGTACAGTCATTATCCACATAATTGAAAGCTGCATCAAAACTATTCATTGCGACATCTTTTAAATTTGTGTATACTTGGGTGATATAGATTGCAGAAAATTACTTGTATACTGTTGTAGAGATCATTTAATTGATTGTAAATTAAAGAGAATATAAAAGGTAAATTTACATATTCTGACATAACTCTGTTGAGAAACCTCAATGTGGAGCGCACCAAAATTTTCGGTTGTCCTACTCAAGCCTGTGTGCATGTACATGTACTTCATTTTCAATGCAGGTAGTGATAACAAAAATGCACGTATACATGCATTTTGTATTAGCACCTGCACATGCAAGTCCAACGAGGTAACAGAAAGAAGGAGTACATTGTCATTGGTGAGCATGTGTTTGTCTTTGAAGGTATTACAGAGCTGGAGCAACTCAAGCACAACTTAATACAGTATACCTGTTATTCCATTATGAATATTTTGTTCAGTTTGCCTAATAACTGCCCTGTAACATAAAGATGTGCAACTGTCTCATCCCACAAATGTACAAAAGATTAATATCATTCTTACCTTTATGTTCATGACCAATACTTCAAGTTTCTGAAGGAAGCTCCGAAAATGAACCTCAAGACAACATTATCAGGCATCGATTTGGTGATATGTCCATATGAATACTATTGCTGAAGAGGGATATCTTAAATGATACATGTAATTCATTGGCTCACACAGTTCTACGATATATTTGTTCAACTTTGCTGTCTGAATCGATGTCAGAAGTGTACAGAACTCTGTCGCTACACAATTCCTCTTCGCATCTACAAGCGTCAAAACAGAAAAAGTCGTCCTTTCGACATTTGCACCTCATGGTGCTGCAGTTTGTCTTGCATCCACATTTGGTGAATGTTAGAATTGCTTCAGGAGCAGGTGGTAGTGGTGTCAGTTTTGGGACGAGATGGTCATTATCATCCATTATTCACAGGTGGCACAGTGAGATATTGATGAGCGGCATGTGTCCAGATGTAGGCTTGGTGATTGGCCCATTTCATGTGATGCTTTAGCGCATCAATAGTTGGACTTTTTAACTGGTTTCGTTATGCTTTGAAAACAATTCATAGCATACATCAAGACAAGCTTCTGTTCTCCCACAGGACATGATTGATACAAGAGACACATACACTGCTTCAGTTTCAGAGTCTATTTGAGGTGGATATTTGTTCCCCCGAGACCCTTCAAACCTTCCATCAGTTCTGGGTGTGCTGACACCATTTTCATCCATCTCTCTTCCCATTCCACTGAATGCTGATGTGGAGTCACATCCACTGAATGCATGGATAGAGGGCAGCACAAGTGACATGTCTTCTCCCAGTTCCTCTGTCACTGTATGCATTGGTACAAAGAGCTCTTCTTTTGACCAGTTCCCATCTTTAAGAACAGTTCCTTTATTCCGGTTACTGCACAGCATCACGGACACATTGAAGCCACATCAGAATCCAAGCTCCACATGATGACTCCATCCACATCCAGTGTTTGCTTTGCATGTGCAATGTGCAGAAACATCCGTGAATCTGCTTCTTCAT
>CM068955.1:104259542-104266574 GCA_035128595.1 Eptatretus atami
GGGGAAAACTTTGCGACCCCCAATCTTAGATGATAGGAGGAAAACCACGGGGTAAACTTCCCGGGTCAGATTGTGGTGGTTTGTGTCGGGGTGGTGCTGAGGTGTTGTCCACCACACGGCGGTCTCCTTGGGTTAAACTGAGGCGGTCCCTTTGGGAGGGTGCATGGATTGTCCTATCCATAAAAGAGGATGATTACCTGTCTCTGTTATCATCCGAGCTCAAGCGTTTGGACATCGGTATTGCAACACTCTCTGAGGTTCGGAGACCGGATTGCGGCGAGATCATGGCGGGTGGTCACATATATTGTTGATCTGGTCACTGATGGTTACCATGCACAAGGACTTGCTGTAGCTGTGTCCAATAAGCTGACTCCAATGATAATTGACGTAACACCTGTCAACGAGCTTATTATGAGACTAAGGATTCATCACTCCTTGGGTTTCATTCCCTGGTCGCTGTATATGCTCCGAATGAGGCGAGTGATCTCACCGTGAATGACGCATTCTATGCCACGCTCCAGTCTGTGGTTAATCAGTGCCCCAGACGAGATACTCTTCTCCTCTTGGAAGATTTCAATACATCAACTGGAACTGATAGGGATGGTTATGAGACGTGTGTTGGTCCCCAAGGGTCTGCAACTGTGAACAAGAACAGCATTAAGTTCCTTGACTTTGCAAGAAGTCATGGACTTAGTGTGGCCGGTTCATGGTTTCAGCATCCACAGGCTGATCGCTTGACTTGGTATTCCAACGCTGGTGGTGTGGCAAAGGAGATTGACAATGTGCTCATTGATGGTCGCTGGAGGATGATCCAGAACTGCAGGGTGTACCAGAGTGCTCAGTTCCTCAATGCCAATCACAGACTTGTTGTAGCAACTCTAAAGCTGCACCTTAAATCCAGGAGAATGGTACCATCCCATCCTAGGCTGGATGTTGGCAAGCTCAAGGATGAGAGAGTAACTGAGGAGTTTGCGAACAAGCTGAGTGGAGATTTGGGGGGGGTCTGGGTGCTTTGTGGAATCCTGAAGAGTTGTGTAGTGCCTTCAAGACCACCAATTTTTATGTTGCCTGTGTATGTCTTCGAACTCATCGGAGGGTGAATAAGAATTTTGTCTCTCAAGAGACACTGGATACCATTGACCAGAGTTGCAGGGCCAGGCTGAATGGCAGAACTGAGCTGTTCAGGGAGCTGAGGCATAAAACTGTAAGTGTGCTAAGGGTGGACAAGGAGGTCGATGTGTAAGGAATCTGTGAGGGGGTAGAGCATCACCTGTGGTCATGTAATTCTCGTCCTGCTTACAGGGGAATTCACGCATTGCGTTCCGACAAGCCTGTCCCTCGGTGTGTTGCAGTTCGAGCAGAGGATGGTGGGCTCTTGGCAGAGGAGTCCGGAGTGAAGGCCCGCTGGGTTGGTTACTTTCAGCGGCTGCAACAGGCTCATCCACCAGCTGTCAAGTTGTATGTCTGGGATGTTACTATCCCTATTGCTGACCCTCCAATCAACTGTGATCCACCTTTGTTTGTGGAAAGACACACTGCGGTGAACCGGTTGAAATGGTGTAAAGCTCCTGGGATCTGTGGCATCCAAACTGAACTTCTCAAGGCTGGTGGAAATGCTGCACTCGTGTCGTTGCATGCAGTTCTATGCTCTGTCTGGAACACAAGCATCATCCCAACCGAGTGGAAGAGGGGCCTTGTTGCCCATCTCTGGAAAGGAAAGGGTGATCGCCAGGACTGCAACAACTACCGAGGGCTGACGCTGCTCTCAGTGCTGGACAAGGTCTTTGCTCAGATAATTGGTTCACGAGCGCCAGTCAGAGTGACCACTATATTCGTTATGTTGGGTAGTCGATAAAGTCGAAAAAAAAATTATATATATTTTTTTTATCTACCCTTATTATCACTTTTTCCGTCGATATGTTTGTCTGTATGTCTGTCTGTATGTCTGTATGTATGTATGTCTGTCTGTTCGGTCCAGTGCTCCGTTAATACAATGGCGATTTCGATGAAACTTGGTGGGTAGGTTCATACCATGACCTAGTTGTGTGCAAATGAGAACCGTTGCTATGGAGACCACCGTTGCCTAGCAACGGGACTTTGAAATTTTTGAAAAATCATAAAAAATTATTTTTTCGAAAATCAAAAATCGGGCCACGAGCGACTGTGGGCAGTACATTCAGCCATATTGTCAAAAATTTCCAGCCGAATCCTATGAAAACTGTCGGAGAAGATAGACTTTGAATGAACCCTGGTCGAAAACAATAAAAAAACGAAGTTCGTTATATCTCAGAGACTATGAGTCAGATATACATGAAACTGGTATGGTAGGTTCATGGTATGTCCTAGTTATGTGTGAGAAAGAACCGTTGCTATGGACCCCTCCGTTGCCTAGCAACGGCCGAAAAACCTCTAAATGTGGGGGTATTTTAACGAAAAAAACAATCTGCAGCATTAACCCTTGAAGCTAGAATCATGAATTTTCTTGTGCTTAATCCTCAGGTCATTCCCCATCGAACGGGCCCATCGCGTCAGGTTCTATTGGGTAGGCGACTACCCATGTCCGCCTACCGGCTTGTCTGTGTGTCTGTCTGTCCAGAGCATAACTCCATGGACTTTGATCCGATCTTGATGAAACTTGGTTATGTGTTCGATATCAATGTCTCGTTGTGTTTTCCTGGATGAGGGCGTGCTACCCCCATTGTGGGCGAAGCCACGCCCAAAAAATAGCCATTTTTAGGGGGTAGTCGGATTAAAAATCTATCTTCTCCTCGGGGATTTACTGAATGAAATGGGTTCTTCGGTATTTGAATTGCAAAATGAATCATATAAAACTTGTCGTTGTCCGATTTTTCATTTTCGTCCCAAGGTCAAAAACTTAGAAAATTGCGAATTTACGTGCATATAGCTTATTGGAGTTAGTTAGTCGAAGAAGGTCGAAACCCGGTTCGATTCCCACAACTTTCAAAATTTGACCTTTGTGGCCTTTAAAGATCAAAGGTCAAGGATTATGACCTTTGGTGCAAAACTTCCTCTGGAACATTCCAGGAATAATATAACGTCATATAGGCTATATGGCATTTCGCACTCCTCAGATTATCCATACTTTGATGAAATCAGCATAAAAACAACTTGAAGGGGACGCCACGGCAAGGTGTTCGAGATAGAGCAAAATGGTTTCAAGACTTTAGGTGGGGAATGACCTCAAGATTATGCATAAAAAATATTGTCATCCGAGCTCTCAAAGTTTGGCGGTCGCATGATTTTTATGTCAAAATTCGCAATTTTCTAAGTTTTTGACCTTGAACGAAAATGAAAAATCGGACAACGACAAGTTTTATATGATTCATTTTGCAATTCAAATACCGAAGAACCCATTTCATTCAGTAAATCCCGCGAGGAGAAGATAGATTTTTAATCCGACTACCCCCTAAAAATGGCTATTTTTGGGCGTGGCTTCGCCCACAATGGGGGTAGCACGCCCTCATCCAGGAAAACACAACGAGACATTGATATCGAACACATAACCAAGTTTCATCAAGATCGGATCAAAGTCCATGGAGTTATGCTCTGGACAGACAGACACACAGACAAGCCGGTAGGCGGACATGGGTAGTCGCCTACCCAATAGAACTGACGCGATGGGCCGCTTCGATGGGGAATGACCTGAGGATTAAGCACAAGAAAATTCATGATTCTAGCTTCAAGGGTTAATGCTGCAGATTGTTTTTTTCGTTAAAATACCCCACAATTTAGAGGTTTTTCGGCCGTTGCTAGGCAACGGAGGGGTCCATAGCAACGGTTCTTTCTCACACATAACTAGGACATACCATGAACCTACCATACCAGTTTCATGTATATCTGACTCATAGTCTCTGAGATATAACGAACTTCGTTTTTTTATTGTTTTCGACCAGGGTTCATTCAAAGTCTATCTTCTCCGAAGTTTTCATAGGATTCGGCTGGAAATTTTTGACAATATGGCTGAATGTACTGCCCACAGTCGCTCGTGGCCCGATTTTTGATTTTCGAAAAAATAATTTTTTATGATTTTTCAAAAATTTCAAAGTCCCGTTGCTAGGCAACGGTGGTCTCCATAGCAACGGTTCTCATTTGCACACAACTAGGTCATGGTATGAACCTACCCACCAAGTTTCATCGAAATCGCCATTGTATTAACGGAGCACTGGACCGAACAGACAGACATACATACATACAGACATACAGACAGACATACAGACAAACATATCGACGGAAAAAGTGATAATAAGGGTAGATAAAAAAAAAATATATATAATTTTTTTTTCGACTTTATCGACTACCCAACATAACGAATATAGTGGTCACTCTGACTGGCGCTCGTGAACCAATTATCTGAGCAAGACCTTGTCCAGCACTGAGAGCAGCGTCAGCCCTCGGTAGTTGTTGCAGTCCTGGCGATCACCCTTTCCTTTCCAGAGATGGGCAACAAGGCCCCTCTTCCACTCGGTTGGGATGATGCTTGTGTTCCAGACAGAGCATAGAATGCATGCAACGACACGAGTGCACATTTCCACCAGCCTTGAGAAGTTCAGTTTGGATGCCACAGATCCCAGGAGCTTTAACACATTTCAACCGGTTCACCGCAGTGTGTCTTTCCACAAACAAAGGTGATCACAGTTGATGGAGGGTCAGCAATAGGGATAGTAACATCCAGACATACAACTTGACAGCTGGTGGATGAGCCTGTTGCAGCCGCTAAAAGTAACCAACCCAGCGGGCCTTCACTCCGGACTCTCTGCCAAGAGCCCACCATCCTCTGCTCGAACTGCAACACACCGAGGACAGGCTTGTCGGAACGCAATGCGTGAATTCCCCTGTAAGCAGGACGAGAATTACATGACCACAGGTGATGCTCTACCCCTCACAGATTCCTTACACATCGACCTCCTTGTCCACCCTTAGCACACTTACAGTTTTATGCCTCAGCTCCCTGAACAGCTCAGTTCTGCCATTCAGCCTGGCCCTGCAACTCTGGTCAATGGTATCCAGTGTCTCTTGAGAGACAAAATTCTTATTCACCCTCCGATGAGTTCGAAGACATAACACAGACATAAAAATTGGTGGTCTTGAAGGCACTACACAACTCTTCAGGATTCCACAAAGCACCCAGACCCCCCCCAAATCTCCACTCAGCTTGTTCGCAAACTCCTCAGTTACTCTCTCATCCTTGAGCTTGCCAATCCAGCCTAGGATGGGATGGTACCATTCTCCTGGATTTAAGGTGCAGCTTAGAGTTGCTACAACAAGTCTGTGATTGGCATTGAGGAACTGAGCACTCTGGTACACCCTGCAGTTCTGGATCATCCTCCAGCGACCATCAATGAGCACATTGTCAATCTCCTTTGCCACACACCCAGCGTTGGAATACCAAGTCAAGCGATCAGCCTGTGGATGCTGAACCATGAACCGGCCACACTAAGTCCATGACTTCTTGCAAAGTCAAGGAACTTAATGCTGTTCTTGTTCACAGTTGCAGACCCTTGGGACCAACACACGTCTCATAACCATCCCTATCAGTTCCAGTTGATGTATTGAAATCTTCCAAGAGGAGAAGAGTATCTCGTCTGGGGCACTGATTAACCACAGACTGGAGCGTGGCATAGAATGCGTCATTCACGGTGAGATCACTCGCCTCATTCGGAGCATATACAGCGACAGGGAATGAACCCAAGGAGTGATGAATCCTTAGTCTCAAAATAAGCTCGTTGACAGGTGTTACGTCAATTATCATTGGAGTCAGCTTATTGGACACAGCTACAGCAAGTCTTGTGCATGGTAACCATCAGTGACCAGATCAACAATATATGTGACCACCCGCCAGATCTCGCCGCAATCCGGTCCCCGAACCTCAGAGAGTGTTGCAATACCGATGTCCAAACGCTTGAGCTCGATGATAACAGAGACAGGTAATCATCCTCTTTTATGGATAGGACAATCCATGCACCCTCCCAAAGGACCGCCTCAGTTTAACCCAAGAGACCGCCGTGTGGTGGACAACACCTCAGCACCACCCCGACACAACCACCACAATCTGACCCGGGAAGTTTACCCGTGGTTTTCCTCCTATCATCTAAGATTGGGGGTCGCAAAGTTTTCCCCAATCCCGTCATTTGGTGAGCTGCCCTGTGGAGGGCAGCTGCACAAGAAGTACTCCCACGGAGTGGGTTTTCAGATTTATTTGTGCTTTTCGCACGTTTTGTGGAATGAAGGGTTTTACGGTGGCTGGAGTGCAAATCCTGCCACCAACCTCTTCGTAAAAAGTAACCCAACTGCAGGAGGACGTCCGCAGACACAGTTGGGCACAAGATATGGACAGTGGTCCTGTGGTTGAAAGGAGTGAAAACCCACTGAAGATAGATAGAGCTGCGACGCGGCACGTGTTACGAAGCTGTGGGTGCAGAGAGAAAAGTGCTGCTGGAGGATAGGGCCGCGAACGCGATTTAACTCCAGTGAATTCAGTTTAACTTCAGTGAACTTTCGTTTAACTCCAGTGAAACTCAAGTCAGCAAATCATTTCCACGACCGTGGAAATAGCGAGCTGCCAGGCAGGGAAGCGTCGTCACACTTGGTTAAAACCTTCCTCTCTGCTCATCCCTCGAGGGTGGGTCCAAGAGCCTGATAGTAGTCTGGGTCAAAATGATTGGTTAGAATCCAGATTTAAAAAATCACACCTGCACGACTTCCATTGGTAAATGGAACAAAGTTCATGCTGTAAAAGTACTAACAAGTTGGTATGATGAAAAATACACCACAGACAGCTTCAGGTCCTGCAGACCCAATAAGAACCTTTAGAACCCTAAGAGCCTGTGGAACCTTAAGATCCTTGAAGACCCTTGAGAACCATAAAACCCTCAGAACCTCTTTATCGCCTAATGCAGCATGACTCTACGGAACTATTCATTTTATGACGGAGGTGGAGGTACTATGAGATCTGGTAGGTCTTATTGTTTCAATTCTGTTTGTTATCCACACACACACTTTTCATTAATTGTA
>CM068955.1:104274073-104293379 GCA_035128595.1 Eptatretus atami
GGAAAAGGGGAAAAAACAAGGGGAGGAGAGGGAAAAGAAAAGTGAGAGAAACAGGAAAAGGGAAGAAAAACAACCAAAAAAAGAGGGGGTGGAGGTAACCGGGAAAAGGGGAGAAGAGAGAGGACGAAAAGCGAACAGGAAAAGGGGAAAAGGTGTGTGGTAACAGGAGAGAAAAGGGAAAAAGGGAGGGACGGGAAAAAGGGAAAAGACCCGAAAAAAGGGAAAAAAAGGTAACAGAAGGAAAATGCAACAAAATGCATGGCCATGATGCCAAGCAATGAATGGAGATCTTAAATAACTATTTCACTAAGAGCTCAGACACTCCACAATGAAAGACAAAGCTGGAATGACAGGTCAACAGAGAGTTCAGGAAACCGGTGCAGAGCCTGGCAGAATGACGAGGTCCCATTCAGCCAGCAGGAGGCTGTCCAAACTCTCGTGCAACTGGCTGAGGAGAGAGGAGGGAGAGAGAGAGATAGATAGATAGATAGTAGATGAATAGAGATGGCTTCAGCCTTGCTCAGGTGTTCATTACGATCGATTGGGTGAAGCCATACTCCACTCGGGTCAGGGCATCCCCTCCACTTTCTGAGTCACCCCCACTTTTATGCCCCCCAGCCCATGCATCACCAATGATGTGCCATGCCCCTCCTGACTCACTTACCATTGGATGCTGTCCAGTCAAGTGGACAGGATGAGCCTGTCCGTGACATTTCTCACAGGGCTGTTCACAGCCGCCACCTGGCTCCAGTTCTCGCCCCAAAAACACGTGCCGCAAGGTCTCGCGAATGATCAAAAGCATATGTAGGACAGAATATATAGAGGGCAGAATAGTGGAAAAAATGGATTGAAAAGGTTTGGTAATTTTAGACAAAGACATTGGGAAAGGGACGCTCGTCTAACTCGACATATAAGTGACGCAAATCTAATATCACATTAATTACTTTACGCTTCTGCTGACATTCACTTTAAGGAAATGACTGCTCTATACTAGGGATTATAAACCCGTAGGAGCCATTTCCACAACAATATACTTCTGCCTTCAGCCTTTATCAACAAGACAAATCAGCTTAATGCAAGGTTCCCTTCCAGGCAGTTTGATTGGTTTGTAACACCATGTAATATGGAGGGGTGCAGGAAGAACATAAATTTTGCTAAAAATACAAATGTGATGCCTGCACATCTAATTAATATGCAGTATATTTCTAGTATAAAGTGCAGGACAAGATCACAAACGAAGAGGTACATGCTCAAAAGGCAATTTAACTTGGTGTTGGCTTAACAGTTAGCCCTTTGAACCCTGAGCTCCTCGGACTTTCGGCTCCCCCACCCTGGGTCCCTGGAGAATAATTTGGCTGCTCAGGTAGATGGAGCTTTGAATATAGCGGCTGGTACAATGGCTGCTCAGTATAATTATGTTTGAAAACGGCTGGTAAACGGCTGCTAGGGTTCAAAGGGTTAAGGTAATTGGCTTAAGATATTAAGATCTTGAGTTTGCACCCTGTTTTCCATTAAATAACAACAGTGGGTTGACTCAGCCTGTCACTTCCGAGGTCAGCAAAATGAGTCAGCTTGCTGGAAATGGGGCACTGCTCAGTGGACAGCTGCTGCACTCCCAGCAATGATACAACCAGCACCGCAGGCTGCATATGAAATAATAATATGGCAAGCTACCAACGAACCTACATTTGAAAGGAAAGTGAAACTGATTCCCAAGAGTATCAGAACGAATAAAAACCAATATATTGTGTTTCACATTTTTGATGGAGGTGAACAAAAGGATACTGTAATTTCAGGAGATTGTCTGGGATTCCTGGGTCTTCTGAATTGCAAGGCTTTTTTGCGAATCTCCTCTTCACTGTAAAAATAATCTTCAAGAAGGATAACTTTCTCTTCCTTGTTGTTTCTTTCCTCTCTCCTGACTAGTTTTCCAAGACCACTTCAGTGACCGGACCGTTTTGAATCTCATGGTCGTTTTGAAACGTTTAATTCATTCCTTCTGAATCATTAGGAGCCGTCGCATCCCCTTGCGCCACTTCCTGCTGTTGTTTTTCACTTCCTCTCAGTCTGCCTTTTTCTTTCTGACCACGGCATTCATCATTGGACAAGCCCTCTTCTTTCCCTGAGGATTCCTCTTTGTTTCACTGTGTTGTCAGCTGCTGGTGCAATATTCCTGGTTTCCAATGGGGTTTCAGTCGGTCTTTCAGGACATACTTCCCCTTCTCTTCGGTTCTCGGTTTCATCTTCATGCCTTTTAATCCACGTGTTCGATGGTGACTTGCTGTGAGGTTCTTCCTCCATGGTTCTGAAAAAAATGAGAAAATCAAATTCATATTCTATAATAAGAAGAAGGCATTGTATAGTAAAAAAATTAAGATAAGGCACATGGAAAAAAGAAGAAAAGTAAACCTTCAAGCTGCGCAAAAAGTCAGACTGCATGTCCACGATCATATATCTGAAGATTAATTTACCCTCCCAGTCTCACATCTCCCCATGTTTTCTCTCATTACCTCCACCACTGAAGGTGGACGGTGTTGTTTTCACTCCTGTCTGTCCGTTTGTTTGTTACCAGGATATCTCAAAAAGTTGTGGATGGATTCGGATGAAACTTGGTGGACAGGTTGGGTGTGTGAGGGGATGAAATCATTCGATTTTGGTGAAGATCCGAATCCAGATCTGGCCTATCAGTGGATATGAAATGTAAACTGTTCGGCCTGGCAGTTTACCCCATGGTGGTCGAACACAGCAGCCGAGTGCTTACCCTCACCCTCACCCTCTCATCCCTCGTGCACTGATCCTAAGTCCTCACCATATGGAAATTCAAACACCCCCCCCATCCCCAACTTAAATTCTGGGAAACCACTGTGCCTGAAAGATACTCTGGGAGCTTTAAAGTCCACCGATGACTACTGCTGCAGAGGGACACCATTCAGCAAGCTTGACGTCCATCTGAGAGGCGGTGTACTTTGTAACGCAACTTGCTGCTTCTGAAGCACATATCAACAGTGTGTAGTCGGGTCGGGAATCCAGGGCCGGATTTGGCATGGGCAAGTGGGCAGTTGCCCAGGGGCCTCCACAACCAGGGGGCCTCCACATGTTTCATGAAAAAAAATTGTAAGGAAAAATGTATTTGTGAGTGTCTTAATGGTAGTTGGTAGTTAGTGAACGAGATAAGATATTATCCATAACAGATATAAGATATTCATCATAACAGATATAGATATTCATCTTATCTCATTCTCTATTTATATAGAAGTTCAGATTCTTTGTTCTTGTGAAAATATACTTTATGGATGACTGTAAATATGTCTTGTCACCTTTTTAGTATTCTAAGAGGTGGGCCTCCATTACTGAAGGCTGCCCAGGGGTCACCACATGTCTAAATCCGGCCTGCGGGAATCCAACCCATATTCGACAGCTCAAACTGTCGGACATACATTTCATTAACGATGCACCCACCATAAAGCATTCAAAAATAACCCACCATGTTGGAAAAATAAACATTAATAATTGGGAAAGGGATAGAACTTCAGAATCGGCAACAAAATGAGGAACAAGAGCTGGAAAAAAGAGCAATTTCGAGGATATTTCACTCTCATGATTATATGAAATCGAATAAAACGCAAAAATTCTTACACGTATCTGAGGAAAATGTTCGCTTTTGAAATTCGGTGTTTAATATTGCTCTTGGAGAACAGAATCAGAGTTTAAAAGCTTTATTTCCGCTTTACCTGTTGGTGAAGCACCGACGTGGTTGCTAGGCAACACGACGCACAGCATTCTGGGATCGCGTCGTGGTGCGTACAGTGCACCCACCACTCACTGTACGATGTTTACGGGTTTATAAAAGATGTT
This sequence comes from Eptatretus atami, assembly GCA_035128595.1. Classification (NCBI taxonomy): domain Eukaryota; kingdom Metazoa; phylum Chordata; class Myxini; order Myxiniformes; family Myxinidae; genus Eptatretus; species Eptatretus atami. The sequence continues at coordinate 104,277,929 of CM068955.1, forward strand.
GTCGTACATTAATAACAATATTAAAGCCGTGTGCTTGTTAACAGCTTGAAGTTTGAATCATCTTGAAATAAATTAAAGTGTATCGAGCTGTAAATCGTCAGTTGCGTGTTCATGTTGATGTTCCTTTCCGTTTCGTTTCTTCTTCTTCTTCTTCTTCTTCTTCTTTCCACTTCGTCTTCTTCTTCTTCTTCTTCTTCTACTTCTTCTTCTTCTTCGACCGCAAACCAGATTTTCTAAAATTAACGGAATTATTTGTTGAAATAAGCTGAACAATCTTTTCTAACCCATTGCCAGTTCAGGTTACTGTCGTATTTTCGGGTTAAACGTCATCAGTCGAGTCACTGTGTAATTGAGGTGTAAATTGAGCCGGTTGTCCTCGCTGCGTGTATCTGATTTCCAGCCCTGTGTGGATTCGACATGCCAGTTTGACTGTACTTGTACATCGACCTACCGTGGTATCGTGTTTCGAGCGACATTTACCCAACTGAAGAGCGATATATACTCAACCGAACAGTGAATGCATTCCACAGTGAGTGGGAATAGATCCCGGGGGGGGGGGAGGGTTTAGGACGGGATCTATTCCCCACTCCACTGTGGAATGCATTCACTGTTCGGTTGAGTATATATCGCTCTTCAGTTGGGTAAATGTCGCTCGAAACACGATACCACGGTAGGTCGATGTACAAGTACAGTCAAACTGGCATGTCGAATCCACACAGGGCTGGAAATCAGATACACGCAGCGAGGACAACCGGCTCAATTTACACCTCAATTACACAGTGACTCGACTGATGACGTTTAACCCGAAAATACGACAGTAACCTGAACTGGCAATGGGTTAGAAAAGATTGTTCAGCTTATTTCAACAAATAATTCCGTTAATTTTAGAAAATCTGGTTTGCGGTCGAAGAAGAAGAAGAAGTAGAAGAAGAAGAAGAAGAAGAAGACGAAGTGGAAGAAGAAGAAGAAGAAGAAGAAGAAGAAGAAACGAAACGGAAAGGAACATCAACATGAACACGCAACTGACGATTTACAGCTCGATACACTTTAATTTATTTCAAGATGATTCAAACTTCAAGCTGTTAACAAGCACACGGCTTTAATATTGTTATTAATGTACGACAACATCTTTTATAAACCCGTAAACATCGTACAGTGAGTGGTGGGTGCACTGTACGCACCACGACGCGATCCCAGAATGCTGTGCGTCGTGTTGCCTAGCAACCACGTCGGTGCTTCACCAACAGGTAAAGCGGAAAATATAAGCTTTTAAACTCTGAATTCTGTTCTCCAAGAGCAATATTAAACACCGAATTTCAAAAAGCGAACATTTTCCTCAGATACGTGTAAGAATTTTTGCGTTTTATTCGATTTCATATAATCATGAGAGTGAAATATCCTCGAAATTGCTCTTTTTTTCCAGCTCTTGTTCCTCATTTTGTTGCCGATTCTGAAGTTCTATCCCTTTCCCAATTATTAATGTTTATTTTTCCAACATGGTGGGTTATTTTTGAATGCTTTATGGTGGGTGCATCGTTAATGAAATGTATGTCCGACAGTTTGAGCTGTCGAATATGGGTTGGATTCCGCAGGGCCGGATTTAGACATGTGGTGACCCTGGGCAGCCTTCAGTAATGGAGGCCCACCTTGCCTTAGAATACTAAAAAGGTGACAAGACATATTTACAGTCATCCATAAAGTATATTTTTCAAGAACAAAGAATCTGAACTTCTATATAAAATAGAGAATGAGATAAGATGAATATCTTATATCTGTTATGGATGAATATCTTATATCTGTTCCACTAACTACCAACTACCATTAAGACACTCACAAATACATTTTTCCTTACAATTTTTTTTTTCATGAAACATGTGGAGGCCCCCTGGTTGTGGAGGCCCCTGGGCAACTGCCCAGCTTGCCCATGCCGAAATCCGGCCCTGGATTCCCGACCCGACTACACACTGTTGATTGATGCTTCAGAAGCAGCAAGTTGCGTTACAAAGTACACCGCCCTCAGATGGACGTCAAGCTTGCTGAATGGTTCCCCTCTAGCCTACAGTAGTCATCGGTGGACTTTAAAGCTCCCAGAGTATCTTTCAGGCACCAGTGGTTTCCCCAGAATTTAAGTTGGGGATGGGGGGGGGTGTTTGAATTTCCATATGGTGAGGACTTAGGATCAGTGCACGAGGGATGAGAGGGTGAGGGTGAGGGTAAGCACTCGGCTGGCTGTGTTCGACCACCATGGGGTAAACTGCCAGGCCGAACAGTTTACATTTCATATCCCACTGATAGGCCAGATCTGGATTCGGATCTTCACCAAAATCGAATGATTTCATCCCCGTCACACACCCAACCTGTCCACCAAGTTTCATCCGAATCCATCCACAACTTTTTGAGATATCCTGGTAACAAACAAACGGACAGACAGGAGTGAAAACAACACCCGTCCACCTTCAGTGGTGGAGGTAATGAGAGAAAACATGGGGAAGATGTGAGACTGGGAGGGTAAATTAATCTTCAGATATATGATCGTGGACATGCAGTCTGACTTTTTGCGCAGCTTGAAGGTTTTACTTTTTCTTTCTTTTTTTCCATGTGCCTTATCTTAATTTTTTTACTATACAATGCCTTCTTCTTATTATAGAATAAATTAAAGATTTTGTTTCTCATTTTTTTCAGAACCATGGAGGAAGAACCTCACAGCAAGTCACCATCGAACACGTGGATTAAAAGGCATGAAGATGAAACCGAGAACCGAAGAGAAGGGGAAGTATGTCCTGAAAGACCGACTGAAACCCCATTGGAAACCAGGAATATTGCACCAGCAGCTGAACAACACAGTGAAACAAAAGAGGAATCCTCAGGGAAAGAAGAGGGCTTGTCCAATGATGAATGCCGTGGTCAGAAAGAAAATAAGGCCAGACTCGAGGGAAGTGAAAAACAACAGCAGGAAGTGGCGCAAGGGGATGCGACGGCTCCTAATGATTCAGAAGGAATGATTACAACGTTTCAAAACGACCATGAGATTCAAAACGGTCCGGTCACTGAAGTGGCTTGGAAAACTAGTCAGGAGAGAGGAAGAAACAACAAGGAAGAGAAAGTTATCCTTCTTGAAGATTATTTTTACAGTGAAGAGGAGATTCGAAAAAAGCCTTGCAATTCAGAAGACCCAGGAATCCCAGACAATCTCCTGAAATTACAGTATCCTTTTGTTCACCTCCATCAAAAATGTGAAACACAATATATTTGGTTTTTATTCGTTCCTGATACTCTTGGGAATCAGTTTCACTTTCCTTTCAAATGTAGGTTCGTTGGTAGCTTGCCATATTATTATTTCATATGCAGCCTGCGGATGCTGGTTGTATCATTGCTGGGAGTGCAGCAGCTGTGCCACTGATGCAGTGCCCCATTTCCAGCAAGCTGGTACTCATTTTGCTGACCTCGGAAGGGTGACAGGCTGAGTCAACCCACCTGTTGTTATTTAATGGAAAACAGGGTGCAAACTCAAGATCTTAATATCTTAAGCCAATTACCTTAACCCTTTGAACCCTAGCAGCCGTTTTACCAGCCGTTATTCAAACATAATTATACCTGAGCAGCCATTGTACCAGCCGCTATATTCAAAGCTCCATCTACCTGAGCAGCCAAATATTTCTCCAGGGAGCCCAGGGTGGGGGAGCCGAAAGTCCGAGGAGCTCAGGGTTCAAAGGGCTAACTGTTAAGCCAACACCAAGATTAAATTGCCTTTTGAGCATGTACCTCTTCGTTTGTGATCTTGTCCTGCCACTTTATACTAGAAATATACTGCATATTAATTACGATGTGCAGGCATCACATTTGTATTTTTAGCAAAATTTATGTTCTTCCTGCACCCTCCATATTACATGGTGTTACAAACCAATCAAACTGCCTGGAAGGGGAACCTTGCATTTTAAGCTGATTTGTCTTGTTGATAAAGGCTGAAGGCAGAAGTATATTGTTGTGGAAATGGCTCCTACGGGTTTATAATCCCCAGTATAGAGCAGTCATTTCCTTAAAGTGAATGTCCAGCAGAAGCGTAAAGTAATTAATGTGATATTAGATTTGCGTCACTTATATGTCGAGTTAGACGACGTCTCCCTTTCCCAATGTCTTTGTCTAAAATTACCAAACCTTTTCAATCCATTTTTTTTCCACTATTCTGCCCTCTATAATCTGTCCTACATATGCTTTTGATCATTCGCGAGACCTTGCGGCACGTGTTTTGGGGCGAGAACATGGAGCCAGGTGGCGGCTGTGAACAGCCCTGTGAGAAATGTCACGGACAGGCTCATCCTGTCCACTTGACTGGACAGCATCCAATGGTAAGTGAGTCAGGAGGGGCATGGCACATCATTGGTGATGCATGGGCTGGGGGGCATAAAAGTGGGGGTGACTCAGAAAGTGGAGGGGATTGCCCTGACCCGAGTGGAGTATGGCTTCACCCAATCGATCGTAATGAACACCTGAGCAAGGCTGAAGCCATCTCTATCTATCTATCTATCTATCTATCTCTCTCTCTCCCCCTCTCTCCTCAGCCAGTTGCACGAGAGTTTGGACAGCCTCCTGCTGGGCTGAATGGGACCTCGTCATTCTGCCAGGCTCTGCACCGGTTTTCCTGAACTCTCTGTTGACCTGTCATTCCAGCTTTGTCTTTCTATTGTGGAGTGTCTGAGCTCTTAGTGAAATAGTTATTTAAGGATCTCCCATTCATTTGCTTGGCATCATGGCCATGCATTTTTGTGCATTGCTTCCTTCTGTTTCCCTCCCTATGACTTTTGATCGTGCATTATTAGATACGAGCAAGTACCACCCATCACTTCGCTGACAGGAATACTAAAGGGGGGGGAGGAGGGAAGAGAGAGAGAGAGAGAGAGAGAGAGACGGGTGGGGGCGAGAGAGGAGGGAGAGTAAAGAGGTGGAGGGGAAAGGAGCGAGGAGGGAGGGAAGGAAAGACAGTGTGAGGTGAGAGGAAGGGAAGGCAGACATGTGGTGGAGTGTGAATTACGATTCATCCTGTCTCATCAAAATGATTCTGCTAACAATAACAGTGAAAATGGAAACAAAATATTCTGTAATCCATTTTCTACTGGTCATACTATAAACACGGCCCCGAGAAAAAAACCTCCAGAGCATGTCTGGAGAGAAAACCTGCCGGACGTATCCAGACCCAAGCCGTCTAGACACAAACACAGCTCGGACACATCTGAAGACAAACTCTTATCCGGACACCTCGGAAGAGAAATTCCCGTCTGGAGACAATCTACCATCCAGACACATCCAGACACAACCTCCCATCCAGAGACAAACTCCCATCCGGGCATAAATACCACCCAGACGCGTCCGGAGCCAAGCTGTCCAGAGACAAACACCAACCGGACACGACCGGAGTAAACACCACCTGGATGTGTCCGGAGACAAACACTGCGCGGACACATCCAGAGACAAACACCGCCCGGACACGTCCAGAGACAAACTCCCATCTGGACATAAATACTCCCCAGACATGTTTGGAGACAAACACTGCCCGGACGCATCCGGAGTGAAGCTGTCCAGAGACAAACTCCCGTCTGGACACTTCCGGAGATAAACTCCCGTCTGGAGATAGACTCCCATCCGGACATAAATACCGCCTGGACGCTTCCAGAGACAAACACTGCCTGGACGTGTCTGGAGACAAACACCACACAGACATGTCCAGGTACAAACACCCGTCTGGACATAAATACTGCCTGGATACGTTCGGAGACAAACACCGCCTGGAAGCATCCAGAGCCAAGCTGTCCAGAGGCAAACTCCCATCTGACACATCCAGAGATAAACTCCCGTCCAGACATACACCGCCCAAACGTGTCCGGAGACAAACACTGCCTGGACGCGTCCAGAGACAAACACCACCCAGACACGTGCAGAGACAAACTCCCGCCCGGACATAAAAACTGCCTGGATGCATTCGGATACAAACACCACCTGGACGCATCCAGAGCCAAGCTATCCAGTGACAAACTCCCATCTGGACACGTCTGGAGATAAACTCCCCTCCGGACATAAATACCGCCCGGACGCGTTCAGAGACAAACACCGCCTAGAGCCAAGCTATCCAGAGAAAAACACCGCTTGGACACGTCTGGAGCCAAACTCGTCATTGTTTGACATATTGGTAGGCATTATGAACATCCGACGTGTTCTCTCCAGTCCACAGGTCAGGTCATGTCAGGTATGGGAGCATGCGTCAGAGCAGCGTGTCGCTGCGTCTACTTTCCGCCGGTACTCCAGGGGCCTCTGTCTGGCCATCCCCCAGGCAGATGCCTGGCCCATCCCCATCTCCTTGAGATGCTGATCAACCTGCTGCAACCACGAGGCACGTGGTCGGTCCATTGGCCTCCTCCACTCACGAGGCTCCCTCGCTGAGAGAATCTGGTGAGCAGGATCAGCGTCAGGAAAAGGAGCCACATATCCATACAGCCGCAGCTGATGCTCGCGGACTATGCAGGGAACAAATCTCATTTGAATCTCTCTCAGCAATCGCTCGTTGGACACAGTCCGACCACGACTAGCCAAGGATTCTCCGAAGAGACCTGGTACCAAAGAATTAAGTCTGCGTCTCAGATCCATGGTCAGAGTCCAAGTCTCACATCCATAGAGCAAGACTGGAAGCACAAAGGACCTGAAGACTCGGACTTTCGTCCTCCCCCACAGGTACCGGCAGCGCCACACCCCATTATCCAGTGAATCCATGACTCCCAGGCCTGACCCACACGTCATTGACCTCTGACTCACAGCCAGCAGAGACATGAATATCACTGCCAAGGTAAGTGAATCTCTCCATGACCTAAAGATCCTCACCACAAACAGCACAGACAGGACAGCAGCATTGAATATGTCATTGAAAGCCTGGATCTTAGTTTTGACCCAGGAAACCCGTAATCCCAGTGGCTCCGACTCCTCATTCAGCACCTCGAGGGCCCCCAAAAGGATATCTAAAGTCTCCGCAAAGATGACTGCATCATTTACGAAATCAAGGTCAAAGATCTTGACATTCCCAAATGATGCACCGCAGCTTGAGCTCTCCAACATCCTCCCTAGAATCCAGCCATACAAGTGCTGAAAAGTGTGGGGGCCAGTACACACACCTGACGAACTCTAGTAACAACTGGAAATAAGTCAGAGATGGTACCACCACATCTCACAGCACTCTCAGTACCAGAGTAGAGTTCAGACATCAGATTGATCAGTTTGGTGGCACCCCACGAAGACCAAGAATCCTCCAGAGGGCATCCCATTTCACTGAATCAAATGCTTTGCAGAGATCAACATAAGCTGCAAGCAGCCCCTGCCGAAACTCTCGCCTGCATTCGGTGAGGACCTGAAGAGCAAGGATACGGTCAATACGTTGACCTCTTTGGTGTAAAGCCTGACTGCTCCGGATGCTGGTGCTCAAGCAGATGGTGGCACCCTATCAAGAATTATCCGAGCAAAGACCTTGCCGGCACGGCACTGAGAGCAGCGTCACCCCTCGGTAGTTGTTGCAGTTTTGGCGATCACCCTTTCCTTTCCAGAGAGGGACAACAAGGCCCCTCTTCCAATCAGTTGGGATGATGCTGTGTTTCCAGCAGAGCACAGAGCTGCATGCAACGACATGAGTACAGCATTTCCACCAGCCTTGAGAAGTTCAGCATGGATGCCACAGATCCCTGGAGCTTTACCCCATTTCAACCGGTTCACCACGCCTGTGTTTCCACAAGCGAAGGTGGACCACAGTTGATTGAAGGATCTGCAACAGTTATTGTAACACCCTTGACGTCCAACTCGACAGCTGGTGGATCAGCCTGGTATAACCACTCAAAGTAACTGGCCCAGCGGGCCTTCACTTCGGACTCCTCTGTCAAGAGCCAACCACCCTCTGCTCTAACTGCAGTACACCGAGGGATGGGCTTGGGTGAACGCACAAATTCCCCTGTAAGCAGGACGATAATCACTTGACCACAGGTGATGCTCTACCCCCATCACAGATTCCTCGCACATAGGCCTCCTTGTCCACCCTTAGCGCGTACAGTTTTACGCCTCAGCTCCCTGAACAGTTAACTCTGCCATTCAGCCTGGCCCTGCGACTCTGGTCAATGGTATCCAGTGTCCCTTGAGAGACAAAATTCTTCTTTGCCCTACGGTGAGTTCCAAGCATCCAAGGACGGTGGTCTTGAAGGCACTCCACAACTCTTCAGGACCTCCCAAAGCACCCAGACCCCCCAAATCTCCACTCAGCTTGTTCTCAAACTCCTCAGCTAACCTCTCATCCTTGAGCTTGCCAACATCCAGCCTAGGCTGGGATGGTACCATTCTCCTGGATTTAAGGTGCAACTTAAGAGTTGCTACAACAAGCCGGTGGTGAGTATTGAGGAACTGAGCACTCCGCTAGACCCTGCAGTTCTGGATCATCCTCCAGTGACCATCAATGAGGACATGGTCAATCTATTTTGCCACACTGCCAGCGTTGGAATACCAAGTCCAGCGATGAGCTTGTGGGCGCTGAAACCATGAACCGGCCACCCTAAGTCCATGACTTCTTGCAAAGTCAAGGAACTTAGTGCTATTCAGGTTCACACTTCCTTCAACAACTGCATGGGCACTCTTATAGTTCATCCATGGAGCAGCTCAAATGGTGAGAACCCAGTACTTGCTTGAGGCACCTCTCTGTAAGCTAATAGCACCACCTTCAGGTACCTATCCCAATCATGTGGTCGCTCTTGACACATCTTCCTCAGCATGCTCTTCAGAAATCCATTGACCTGTTCACAAAGTCCATTGCACCTGGGGTTATATGGTGTTGTGAAGAGTTGCTTCTTCACAATGAGTCAATGCACCTCCTTCATCAGGTCCGATGTTAATTGAGTACCTCAGTTGCTCAGTTCCACTTCTAGGAGTCCGACTCAGGAGAAGACTTCCAGCAGTGCTTCCGTGACTCTCTCCTTCTCAATCTTGGGGAGCGCAATTGCTTCAGGGTACCTAGTGGCATAGTCCACAATGGTCAAGATGTACCGGTTGCCCTTATCAGACACTGGGGACAACGGTCCGATCAGGTTCATGGCCACTCTGCGAAAGGGCTCCTCTATCAATGGTATGATTCCCAATGGTATCTTGGAAACCCTCCCTTTGGGGATGGTCCTCTGACAGATGTCGCAAGACTTGCAAAATCTGCTGACATCACTGGTTATCCCTGACCAATGGAAGTTGCTCGTTATTCTGTCAGTTGTCTTCTTTGCTCCAAGATGACCTCTGACAATTGAATTGTGTGCCAATTTCATCACGGCCTCTTGATACTTGGTCGGAATGATGATTTGCTTCACCTCGGTCGTGTCAGTTTTGTAGATATGGTGTAAGACACCTTTGTGGACTTTGAGCCTGTACTTGCTCTTATCCCATATCTGATGATCTCTGTTATCCTGCATCTCCTTCCACAACCTTTGAAGTGAGACATCTTCCTTCTGAGCTTCCTCGAGCTCTTGCACATGCACCTTAGGAATGGCAGATTGTGACACCTTCAATGGTTTGATGTTGTCATGGTTGTGCTTGGTCTGTGCCCTGGTCACTGGTGCTTGTGCCAACTGTGGAATCCAGTTTCGATCTGGATCCTTGACCTCTCGTGCTCCCAGTAAATTACTGATCACAAGATCACAAATGGAGTCCTCCATGCACATGACCTCCACCTCTCCTATGTAGTATGGTGTGTCCACGTGGATCTTCGCAGCTGGATAGTGACGCAATGTATGATCAATCAGCTTGCAGGAGTAGACCTTGTCAGTCATCTGCCTTGTAGTCACTCGGTCTTTCTTCACAGCTGCACTAGTAGCTTCATCCTGAATGAAGTACTGTCACTTTCTGTAAACCCACGTAGCCTTCATCCACAGTAATGTTGCCGTTGGCAATGCCAGCCGTGGTTTCCTCACAACTGCTGAAGACCATAGGTGTTGACTGACATCCTCCTTTGTTCACTCAGATCCCTTGAGGAAACTTTTGCACAGCTGATGCAGACTGCTCTTTCAGCTCTGCTCTTCACATAACATCTTTCCTCTGGAAATCGTGCACTGCACTGGCTGCTTTCTGTTGTGACCTCATCTGAGCTGCCTTCCTCAATCGATATTCAGCCATCATGTGGCCTTTCTTGTGACAATAGAAGCATTTCCTCTCGCTTTCACTGAATTGGGGCTTTGTAGGCTGAGATGGGTCAGTCTTGTGCTGCAAACTGTCTGACCTTGGTTTCATTGTGACGTCCTTCTTGAATGACCTCCCAGTAATACATCCTCCATGTGCTTCAATGTACTGCTCAGCCAAGATTGTCATTGCTTCCAAGTTCTGAGGCACTCCCTCACGTATGAACGGGGCCATCTCTGTAGAACACACACAAACGGACTGTTCACGAACCAACAAGTCGGTTAATGCTTCAAAGCTGCATTCGCACTTTGACATCAAAGTCCATTGTGTAAAGCACCGTGTCATGAACTGAAATGCAGTTTCACCTTCGTCATTTTTAATTTCTCTAAACCTCCGGTGATATCCCTCCTCTGCAAGTTCATACCTCTACAACAAGGCCATTTTCAAGCGATCATCGTTGTGAGCATTCTTTCAGGGCATAATGGTATACACCTGGAGAGCCTTGCCTGTCAAAAGGGGGCTGAGACTAACTGCCCAGTCCTCTCTGTCCCAATGTTGACTCGCAGCAAAGCGCTCAAATCTCTCAAGGTACGCATCCAGCTCTCATCAAATGTGGGGAGCTTCGGCTTCTTTGCTATTACTAGTACATCACCATTTTCAGGTGCAGTGCGAGCATGTGCAGCTGCTTCAATCTCCAACGGTATTCTTGCCAATTCAATCTTCATTCACATTTCCTCTTTCATACGTTCGGCTTCCCGAGCGTATTCACATTCCGCCTCCTCTTTGCGTGCACATTCCTCGCGCTCCGCCTCCTCTTTGCATGCACATTCCTCATGCACTGTTTGTCTTTCTTCATGTTCCCGAGCCTTCTCTTCCTTTGTAGCCACTTGCTGATTTTTAAAACAAATGTCATTAGTGTCCCTTCCTTTAGTCCAACCTGTTCACCTCACTCAATCCACTAGTCAAACTCCAAGGCAGATGGATGAGCAGTCAATTTGAACTCAGATCACAACCGCAGCACCATAGCTTATGCGTAGTCTTCCTCCTCTGTGACACAGTAAAGTTCCTGTGACACAGTAAAGCCTTTTACCTCAAACAGATCCTCTCATGGTCGCCAAATGTCAGGGTATACACCTTGGGGTTTCCTTCCCTTTAGTTTTCCCCGTGTTGTTCGTGGTGCCAAACCCAGCTCATTCTCTAATGACTGCAATCCAAGGGTTTGCACTTCATGACAATGAACGATCGTAGCGGTCGGCTACCAATCAAATGGATCGTTGTCAGTTGGGGTCTGTGACTTCTGAGTGATGTTACAGTGACCACATCAACAGCATAACGTTTTTGAAAATTATATTTCAAATAAACAGATACAAAGGCAAATGAGGAAGTTCATCATTACATACAATGTACAACTCCGATTCCTGTGTTGAGTTGTTTCCACCCAGTGTCCCTGTCCTGCTGGCACAACTCACGCGTGTTCACCTCGTCCTCTGGGGCTGTCGAACCACCAAGTCCTGTCACGTCGTTCTCTCTCGCATGCTGGCCCATTCAGGATGATTGAAGAGCGCAAAGGAATTATTTCCCGACACACAATCTTTATGAGTTTTAATCAACCTGATTAGAATTGGCTCCACGCGTTAACAACCGCTTGTTGAGGCTGCCGGCTGCCGGCCAAGGACTATTCCGCAGCGGGTTGTCAAGCAGCCGCAGAAGCCAACAGAAGCAATTACACAGAGCAGGGTCCTAGCGTCCACAGCCGTGTTATTTACTCGTTGGTACAACTACCTGAGCTAAGGACCACACCCTCAGCATGCATCCAAGTACTTATTAGTACTGAGCGGGACAGTGGGTGCAGCACTGGGGTCCACAACCTCAGTGTGCATCCAAGTACTTATTATTACTGAGCGGGACAGTGGGTGCAGCACTGGCTGACCCACGGAGTCAAACAGGAGGGGGCAAAAGTTCCTGTTGAACGATTATGAACACACTTTGCCACACCAATGAAGGAAAGGACATGAAAGAGGCAGATGTGAAAGATAAGTTATTTGTTTACACACACAAGCAAGCAATCATCGAACATATATTTACAAGCAAGCAAAAGTCACAGAAGAGCGGACTTACCCCTAATATGTATTCCCCTCAGACAGACTTATTTAGACAAAAAGATGTATGGCCATCATTCAGTCCAGGAAGAAAGGAGACAGGAAGAACTGAGGAGAAAGAAGCAGAATGGAGTGTGGGGGTAAATCCTCTCTAATCTAACACAACTATACAGGGATACATTGGGCCAAATATTGAGAGTGGGGGGGGGGGGGGGGTTAGGATGGGAAAGATTGGTGATGGAGTGTTGGAAATGTGTCGGAAGCCTGTGATGTGAGCGTGTATGGAGCTATATGACCTCCTGGGAACTGCACTGCATTGCTCGTCTCCAGCCCTTGCACGACTCTCTCCTGCACCTCATGTCCCAGCGCAACTGGGTCCAGTGTCTCAGACTACCTGTTCAAGATTGTCTGCCAGAATGTGAGACACTCGCAGCACCATTCGTGCATCAATGACAGCTGCAAATGTTCCTCGTATTCCATCTCTGGAGTATTGATAAACAGCAGTCCCTGATGCCTCAACAGCAGCCCCCGTGAATGCTCCCTGCATTTCTTTTCACAAAGCAGCTTTAGCTGGGCGTGGTTTGGAGGGAGTAAACGTTATGCGAGCATCTTCGGCGTTTACGCTTCATATTTGTTTACTCCTTCCAAACCATGCCGGAGTCATGGAGCGGGGTGAAGCGCTGGCAGTGGAAAATCCCGCGTCATGCTGTGAAGATGGCGACGTGAGCACTCGCCCTACCCCTCGCATGCTCAGCAGTGAGGGAGGCTCTCCTGCACCCTCCTTCGCATACAAACATTCCATAATGCAGTGCATACTACATTGCGTATGTGAGGTATCTTTTGTACTGGATGGCATATGGGAGAAGTGTTGTACTTTATTTCATTGTTGAGAAGCATTGTCCTGCATGATGAATGTGGAAGTGCAGGGAAGGAAGAATGGAGGAGGGTAATCCGATCGGCACGAAGGACAAATTGTCTCCAATGGTGTGGGACGAATGAACATATGGTTAATTCGGACGAAAGAAAAGAATGAGTGGACCGAGCGGTGAGTAAGACAGATGCACCAAAGAATGAGAATAAATCTGCGGGGTTGAGGGAAAGACCGACGGGATGAAAGAGGGGTTATTGAATTGAGATTTGGTGAAGCAGATGATTGGTGAATTTAGGAGAGCAGAGGGGAGATTGTTGGAATGGAACGATGGTGGATTGAGAGAGACATTGAAAGTAGCGGAAGGGGGCGGGAGGAAGACATCACACTGGGGATACACAAACTAACAATGCATTTTCCCTCCCCAAAACCTTTGACATAAGGCAAAGGTCTACCTCCTACATAAACTAATGAAATAACTCATTCTCAGGACTCCTACGTGGACACGAATACTGTCCCCCAGGGTGCATTTCCAAAAATGTCACTATATATATATATATATATATATATATATATATATATATATATATATATATATATATATATATATATATACCGAGGTGCCCCCAGAATCCGAACGCCCCATTGTTTGAACAAAATGGAATCCGAACAATTTTTTCGAGAAAATTTTGCCCTAAAAACCGAACACATTTTCGAAAACCGAACACAACGTGGCGTTCATGTTTGTTCACGTGCGGCTCCCCCGCCTGTTCGACCCGCATCTTCGCGCTTTGTTCATTCAGTTCGTCGGTGGAAGTACTCGTGAAAGCATCTCTTGTGTGTCGATCGCTACTTCACCTCGTGTTTTCACCTTGATTTGTGCATTATTTTTTTCAATTATCACCCTTGTGCATTCACCATGGCACCCAAGAAGAGCAGTGAAGCAAATAGGAATAAGAGGAAGTCCGTGAGAACGACAATTGAGTTGAAGAAAGAACTTATCGCTAAGCATGAGAGCGGTACGCGTGTGTCTGATCTCGCTGCCATGTTCGAGCTGCCGAAATCGACGTGTGTAGGATTCTGAAAAATAAAGAAGCGATAAAACGCGCGAAAACCCGTCGTGAGCGAACTCATTCAATGAACCCTCTGACGAACTCAACGTTTTTTTGCGAGCATGGTAGTGACGTCATGCTGCGTCACCACAATCGCTTCACCTCTTGATTCTCCCGTGGAAGCGTGCGGTGAAAACGGCAACGTTTGTGTCTCCACAGAGTGTACTGGGATATAAACACCATTTGGTGCTTCATGGTTAATTACATACCTCCACCAGGCTGAACAGTTTACGTTTTGGATCCCAATGGCCACTGATAGGCCGGAGCTACATCCAGACCTGATGGAAGAAGCGACACGCTCCTGCTCATCCCCAAGGCTTGGAAAAGATTCATGACCCAGAAAGTCATTACTCATCTTATTTTACCTTAAACATGGGTAATTTCAGTTGAAAGTGTCTTGAAAGTGGGTTTTCTTGGGGTCCAGGACGGATTAATTCACTTTCCATTATTTCTTATTGGGAAATAGTTTTGGAATCCGAATTTTTGGAATCCGAACAGCCTCTTGGAACGAATTAAATTCGGATTCTGGGGCACCACTGTATATATATTAATATATACACACCAACGAGTAATTATTATATATATATTATGCAGCATGTATACCACATAGTAATCTATTATATAATATATATAGAGAGAGAGAGAGAGAAGAGAGAGAGAGAGAGAGAAGAGAGAGAGAGAGAGAGGGGGGGGGGAGAGAGAGAGAGAGAGAGGAGAGAGAGAGAGAGAGAGAGAGAGAGTGTATGTATTATAGCATATATATGTAATATATGGCATATATATCTTCTTCTTTCGGCTACTCCGTTAGAGGTCGCCACAGCGGATCATCTGTTATGATCCGCATAATGATTTTGGCACAGGTTTTTACGTCGGATGCCCTCCTGCCGCAACCCTGGTCGCCTCTTACGACACGGGATATGTATATATGGGTATATATGTATATATATATATATATATACTATATATCTATTGGTATATATATATATTATATATGGTATATATTTATAATCATGGTATGTATATAATAGTATATATACTACCGGTCAAAAGTTTTGGAACACCCCCATTTTTCAGTTTTTACTGAAATTTAAGCAGTTCACATCCATTGAATAACCTGAAATGGTGCAAAGCTAAGCGGAAAACTGCCAGAGGTTAAAAAACAAAAGTTTCGGTTCCCAAAAACTGAAAAATAATGTAAGTTT
>CM068955.1:104295462-104315396 GCA_035128595.1 Eptatretus atami
AGAGAGATCCATAAGTGGCGGAATCTGCTCACACTTCATTGAATAAGAGTTTGACACTTTTGCCCAAGAAAACCAAGCCTCATTCAGGGCTCTAATTCATAAGAACTGACTCATGCTCCACCTCTGGCAAGATTCCAGCTCTCAAATTGACCACACCTTATTGTTTGGACATCAAAAAGAAGTGAGATCAGATGGCAGCTCACTGGAAATCTGACAGGAACTCAATGATCAGCAACTTCAACGAGTCAGTCACAATAGATAGCTCTTTCAGTGCTGAAAGAAACCTCATACTGAAAAATCAAGAATGGAATTGGAGTTGTCCATCATTATCAGTGAATTAATGATTTTCTTTCAGACTATTTTTCCAGGTTAATGATTCTTTTTCAAGACTATTTTCCTGGTTTCCTGAAATATAAAAATATGTAAAGGAATACGCCACTTTTGAAATGACGTACGAATGCTAAACTAAGAGTCTTCACCATGCGCTGTGAGTGCGTTTCAGTGACACACGTTTAGCTCGTCCGAGTACATTTAACCGATAGTGTAGCACAAAACGTAAATGAAAATGGTCTTTTAAACGTAATTTTCAGCATTTAAACGAAAGAGTGGCAATTACAAAAACAGTTAACCTTATTGTTGTGTTCACTGGATGCTAAAATTGGGCTCACAAAATAGAGGAAATATGAGAAAATATACAGTACAGTAGATGAGACGGAGAGGTGTTCAGTTTCCTATTATTTCCCTGGCAGTAAAGCATGCGGCTGCAGTGCATATATTTAAAAAATAAAAAAAAAAACATGCACACAGGAAAGCTCTCCTTTCAGCATAGATGAAAAAAACATCCAGTATATTTTCTCTTGTTGCCTCCAGAACCAACAAATAAATATTTATAACAGCTCTCAAGCTCCAATAGCTTCTCAACCCTTTCTCCCCCCCCACCCCCTTTCCAACAATGATATAGTAAGTACAGCACTACAAATTACCACTGTACATTCAGAAACCCCACGATATGTCCTTCCCATCGATGTTCAGAAGCACCCACACCAGACAATACAAGCTTTGTGTATTTTCACGTCATGAATATGTCATTTGCTGGAGTTGGTTTTGGTTTACTGTTACTTCACGATGAGGCACAGCATCATCTTTCAAATTGCAGACCCCATTAAATATATTGGAGGACTCCCACAAGGTTCAAAGTTCATTCATTCGGTAGTGGTCCGTCGGGGGTTTTGTGTAAGCACACGTCAATGCCACTCGGGGCTTGCACCGACCGCACATGGTCGGGAGTTGCAGTATAGGGCAGTGCCCGTTCGCCTAGCTGAAGAAAGTTTCTCCAATCCTTTCAATGGCTGCAAAAGGCACTGCCATTTCTCTCAGGTACTTTTCCAAGTATTTTTGGCTTCCCTTTGATAACCTTTGTAAGGCCATTTTTGGGAACAGATCCTTATCTCAGATACACGATATTATGTAATGGTGCCCCAAACACCACCATTTCTAGTTGTTTCTGTGCACATGTGCACCGAACATTCTGGGGTGGTTATGTATTTTGAAAGTCACATATTGGATAGTGAGTGAGTAATGAGGATAAACATGTGAATAGAGGAGCAGGGAATGGGCTCAGAGTCATTTTGCACACATGATAACAATCTCTGTTCTTTTTTCCAACGTCTTTTCTTTACCCCTATAGCACCATCTCCCCCACTGAAAGGATCTCTCCCTCATCATGGACAAACTGAGATAATGGACCGCATTATGGCAGCGATGTCCTTCTTTCCTGGCAAATTTTCCATCTTGATGAGCCCTCCTTTCCCACACAAGCAGGTTGCCCCATCTGACCACTGACACCACCTTAAGAGAATAGGTCAAGTTAATCATTGGCACTGAGGATTCTTCAAAAGTTTCTAATGAATCCAAATGTCAATGAACCAACATGTTATTAAATTGTGCCTGTTGAGTAGCAATAATCAAAAACAGCAATAAACTTCAGCAGCAAGGATCAATCAGAACATTGTCCACTGTGGACCATTCTTCTTGAAGTGAAACAAATCAAATTTAAAAAATTACGAAGATCTGATCATGAAATTTATTACTTTACATTTGAGGCCCCGCGAGGAGGATGATGGAAGCGACATTTTTTTTAATGATATGATGATGATAGGCTCGGATGATAGTGGTAAAGGTTAAAAATAGTGCTATAATGGCATTAACTCCAAAATGGCCGATGTGTCCCTTCAATCAACTCCTCCTCGCGGCGCCTCATTTTTAATGTGGGGAATGCACATTCAGCAGCAGGAACAATATCATAAATTTATTAGTGATTTTTATGAAGGCAGCAATGTCTTGGCTGCAATTTGCAATACGTAATGTAAATATTTCCATTTTCCATAAACCAATTATGGAATTACAAAACACATAAGTAGTATCAAAAAGGGAGGTTTGCCGCAGTTATGTCTATCAGTTCCAAAGTCGCAATATTCGCCTATCGCGTACGCTCACTCATATTTTCTCCTTTTCAACTGTACAACATTACTCTCGTATAGCGCTATCCCTTTTGATCTACTCCTGCCGGGGGCTGGGCTTCGCCCCCTTTCATATGAATAATTATTAAATCAAATTGAGTAGTCTAATCAAGAGTATGTTTTAATTTCTCCAGAGAATCACTTAATTTATTCATCAATGAAGAATAAATGCAGTGGCAAAACCTTAACGCCCCCCCCACACAATGCTTTCTTATTTACTTCCTCTGTATAAATAATATAAGCCTCCATCCTGCCATTGGGACCTACTCTGTGCAGAGCATTCGTCTGCTGCCCTAAGTAGTCTCCTTGGGCTATTGGGCA
The DNA here is from genome assembly GCA_035128595.1 of Eptatretus atami. Lineage (NCBI taxonomy): Eukaryota > Metazoa > Chordata > Myxini > Myxiniformes > Myxinidae > Eptatretus > Eptatretus atami. The sequence goes on from CM068955.1 coordinate 104,298,303, forward strand.
GGTCACCACTCCAACACAGTATGCCAAGGCAATCTGACAACTCATTTTGTCAACCTCAGAAGGGATGACAGCAAGAGTTAATCCCCCAACCTGGTATTAATTCAACAAGCCAAGGGGGATTTGAACTCCAGGATTCTAGGATCCCAAGCCCACCACCTTAACGCATTAAGCCACACCAGCAAAAAAATCTCGACTTGGTTTAATTAATTAATTTGGATGCTTGTTTCCAAGAATGTGCGTAAGTCATATGTTTTGTTTTTACTCCTAATATTTTTCCATAGTCTTCACGATGATCATTTTCTTGAATCAAATTGAGCAATCACAATAACAAGGGTATGTTTTATTTTCAGGAATAACTTCATTTATTCAATCAATTAAAAAATAATGCAGTGGTAGCCCGTTAAAAAAACCAACACCCCATTTTTATTAATACTTAACTTTAAAACCCCATAAGGTAATGTATTTATTCCTATCACTCATTAATATATATTTTTTATCATTCAAAAATGCTGTTAGAGCTTTCTTACTAATGGTCTTCTGAAGACATATTTTGTGTTTATAATTTCGAATAAGATTAATTCTCTTTTCAACATCCTTTCTCTTCCATATAGCATTCGGTAATATATAAATTCATTCAAGTAATATATGAATGAATATGTAAATGTATTAAATATATAAATGAATGATTTTATTTACCCATATTGGGAAAAATAAGATAAAAATTAACAACCATAAAAATCTTCCCAAATTCATTAAGATGTCTCATAGTTGGTTCAAGCAGATTGTGGAAAAACCTTGCCTGTTTTGAGAGAATGCTCCCTTCCTCCCCAACTTTTAGATTTTGATAATTTTTTAAATTCAACAAAGTCAAGTTTTCAAACCGGAATATCGACTATTACTCATAAGGTTTCAATGCTGGCCTTCAAAAATAAGACATAATTGGGTTATTTACTTCAAAAATGAACTAAATGATAATAACATTGAAGATATAATCAAAACTAATTTTTGTTAATACCACAGAAGTATAAAAATAAAATCAAAACCTATAAAACTTTTTGGGGGGTAATTTTTTTTTTGGGGTGGATTAAAATCAGATGAATATACCCTTCACCCAAGAATTTGGAGAAATCAAAAGAATCTGTTATCTTTTATGATTGTGTTAATGAGAGAAACCAAAACCCCCCGGGGGGTTTTTAATTTGGATTAACTTTTATTAGCACAGACGGTGGCATGTCTTTCTTGAAATTGTAATTTATCATTAGTCAATCATACTTTCAACTACCTGCCGTCGCTACGATAAGAAAAATGCTAATACTTTTTGTTTTATTCAAGTTAAATTCATAGATAAAACAATTTTTTGGAGAGACAATTGGTTCTAGCTTGTGGCAGTAAAAAAACAATTTGTGGAGTAATATGAAACAACGGCTGGAAAATATAAATACATTGTTTGTGAAACAAGATGAGATACTGAGGGATATAAATTTTTATTTTATAAACAATCACAGTACATAAATGATAGTTGTTATTATCAACTTTGTGGGTAAATCTGCTTCTGGAAAACTTTCTTAATCGAGGTTTCTTGAATCGTGAAAATGAAAAGACTACGTTGTTTTTTAAAAAAAACGCCCTGTGATCCGTATTGTATCTATAAACCACCAGGAATAATGTGACCAGCAGACGTAGAAGGTGAAGATTTTTATGAACATTTCAACAGAGAAACATATGCCGATTGAGGAAACGAAGGACAAATATTTGAGGAGGTCTCTCTTGAATGCAACAAAATATTCACATTGTAAGAGTGGAGTTAATAAACGAAAATCTGGTGGTCTTGTGTAATTAGAAACTACCGGAGTTAAGATTTTTATCATTCGTTTTTTGATGTTGAATGAAGAAACTCAAATGCAAACGTATGAAAAGCAGAGACGCAAGTGTTAGTGAATGAGAAATTACATACTCGTATTAATTCCAATGAAGATTTGATGAAATATTTAAAGAAAAGAATTGATTTTGAACACATGTTTAATAATGAATAAAAGGAAAATTTCACTCTTGACTTTACAAATTCATTAAATTATATTTTCCAAAAAATAAATGGTTGCAAAAGAAACGAGCAAGATGATTTAAGGAAACATCAAGAGTGGTTTTCAAAAGTTGTAAACAACAGGAAGAACTGAAGAAGAAACGCAGGCAGAAAATAACGGTGAAGAAGCGTTTGAAGAAAAGAGAGAATTTTTTAAACCACTTTTAAAAACAACTCCCCAACAAATGTCTACAGTTCCAATAATTAGAATACACCCCTAAAACTTTAAATGAATAAAATTAATGTTCATCATGTGACGGAGCAGAACTCGAAGATATAGGAGAATTAGAATATGAATGATGAAGGATTATTTCAACAACTGGAAGAGATAGAATCACCCCTGATTATGTTGTGATGCTCTAAAACAAATGAATATTATACAGATTCAAAACCATAGCAGGTTCATTCAACAGAACAACCAGCAATTTTGCCATCTTGTTCCAAGAAAAAGGGATTGATATTAATGATGAATTCAGGTTCTTGAGTTCTGTCTACCAACCTGTTAAATTAACTCCGAGATTAATGTTTCTTCTTACAAAAGATGGAAGACAAGGTTCAACCTGTGAGGGGTGAATCCAGTTATTTCGATAATTATCGCATTGAATACAAGAAAATGAGGAATGATCGGACTATATAATTGATTTATTAAACCGCTTCATTTTAATAGAGTTTCTGTTGCCAGTAAAGGAAGAAAGAAATGAAAAAGGAGAAACACATTATTGAGGCTTTTAAGTAGCCTTGGTTTAGGTGTTAGTTTTCTTCCAAATTATCCATGCCAATTAGTTAATTGAACTTTGTTGTTAGGTAGTAAGAAGGCTGGAATAACAATTGCTTTAATGAAAATCAGCAATTTTTAGACGCAGTTAATGAATATGAAATAATTAATAATGTCGATACAAAGTATTGTTTGTGGCCAACGGGTACGGACACCAGCTTGGCATTCAGGGGGATCATTCCCGGTTGTCCTCGGAAGAAGTCCGGACCTGGGGCCACCGCTCACAATTAAAGTTGTGGTACTGGTGGGTTGTTTTAGAACACACGAACGCCACCCAGTTAACCACGAAGTTTCCAGTGTATACTGTCTAATTATTCCGTTTAAACGAGAGGTCACGTGGTTTTCCTGAGCAGGAAGCGCACCCTCGGCAAAAGCAACCAATGTTATCTCGATTAGATTTTAATGAGGGTGGCCGAGCGTTTTAACGCTGGTGCGCTGTCCGACTAATTTTTGGTAAAATCTGTGGTAATTACCTCCCAGTCCTATCTAGGTTCGGAACATGCTAGACCAATGGAAGGAAAGGACAAACACGGACAGGTTAGAAAGTCGACAAATAGATTTATTATAATAAAATAATAAATAAAAGAACTTTTTTTATTTCTGAGGTAAATAAATGCAATGATTTCAAGCAATCGAAATGACTAATTAACTTCAGGCAAAATCATTAAAATGACGAAAAGAGAACCAGAGAGGCAGATGCTTATCGGAGGTTTGACTTACTTACAACTAAACACAGACAAGGGCACCCAGCAAATCATTCGGGGAGTGGGGGGGGGGGGGGAGAAGAGTGTCTGCGCTCACCAAAAGAAGTCGTCCGTGAGTGAAAACGTCCTGAAATGTGTGCGTGCGTGTCACGTCCGTCGCCCAGCACCCAGCCTTGCTGTGCACCCTCTCGCGAACAGCCTTGAAGTCGGTCGACATCTAGGAGGGCAACCGAGATCATCTGGGTCGCGGGTTTAAGACCCTGGTGCTGCGACACGGGCAGCTCCTCACACTTCACGAAACTGGTGACGTCCAGTGACCACACAACAGTCCATCGGCTGACTGACACCGCGCCCTCACTCGTTAGGTAACCGACCCGTGCCTGCACTCGTTGTGGTGCTCGCTCACGCCCACACGCGCCCAAATGCTCGCTTGCTTTCAAGACTGGAAAAGGACGAATTGTCCTCGTTGAAGCTGGTCAAGACACCCCACGACGCGGCACCACACGCTCGCTTGCTCACTTGTAGGCTTGCAGCGCTTTCCATCGCTTGCACGCTTCCTCTCTGGTTCGCTTCTTCCCCTTGCGTGTTCATACTCTGCTTTCTTCTCTCTCTTGCATGCCTTACACACTCGCTTCTTCCCTCGCAATGCTTACACCCGCTTCTTGCTCACTTCTCACAGCGCTTCTCTCTCGCTTACTTCTCCCTCAGAACGGACCTTCAATTCTTTTTATATCTGCGGCCTGTCTCGGCGGGTCGCAGAGTCCCCCCAAGCTCACTCCCCAGCCCCCACTTGCGCACTGTAACGCATGACAAGCCCGGGGCCCTCTAAAAAAAGGCGGGCGTCGGCGGCTCAGCGAAAGAAAATAATGTGCATAAACGTTGCTGAGGAGAAAAATAAGGACGGGTCAAGCGCTCGCGAAACAAATATGTCCATAAACTTTGCTGAGGAAAAATAAGGCGGGTGCCAGCCGCTCGGCGAAAGAAATGTTGTGTTAAACGTGTCTGTCGGAAAGAAAAAAAAGCTTTTCCATAAGAGAGGGGAATCTATTCTTTTACTCTTATCAACCATCACATTAAAAATCCCATTAGACATGGGATGGGGCTAATCTGAACATACATTTCAGGAAACTAACTGTCTGAGGACCTGGATGTGTGGATGCATTCATCAGACCGGATTCTGAAATCCATAACAATAATTTTATCCCAATGTTAAATGAAGTTTAATTCTCTCTCATGATAAAAATGAAAAAAAATCGCATCAAATTGTACGATACTATAAGAATTTTTTTTTATTGTGAAAGATGAACAAAGAAGTACATATATTTAAAGATAAGGATAATGGTGGAATTAACTGCCAACTGAATGTTGAAAGGCCATTTAACAAGTATGGTGTTTTCAGAAAAATAGAAAGAGGAATTTATAATAATGCATATACGAAGACTTTTAATTAAACGTTATAAATGAGAGCACAATCCTTAGTTTTCATTTTCACAACGAGCGTCACATCTTCGTTCGTGTTAACCCAACAACAACTTGAACACACAAATAATATGAGGCACCTTTATTGTCGATGGAAACTTAGAATACCTTGTTTAATATACAAGAGAAAAATGAACAAGTTTAGTTATATCTGGGAAGATATCTTTCCCAAAATATTATTATAAAACATCTTCCGAAATTGCTTCACCTTATGAAAGAAGGGTGTTGTACGAAAAAATATTGTTATAGTATTCAAAAAACATACTTTAAAATCAAATGATTAAACCTTAAAAAAATAACTACAAGGTTGAATTTCACAATTGATAATTCATTTGAAGAGTTATTGGTTTCTCCCTCAAAAAAAGATTGGAAACTAATGGGACGTTTTTATAGTGATAATGTCATTCAAATCCTCAGGTAATAAATTTGGTGTTAATTCACTGTGATTTGATGAGGTGCTTCATAATGATGGAATAAGAAACAAATACAACATTTTCATTGAGCGTGTCTCAACCCCAATTGGTTATAATTCAAATATGGAACCGAAAAATCTGGTTTGTCCTACCCCATGTCAGGAAAAAAAACATGTACAGAGTAAATTTAGGATAACCGATCAAGATAATCGTATGATTTCCTTCATGGAAAATTATATCCATCAGAATTCACCTACGTGAAGTTTTCAATAAATAAATCGATGGTTTATTGTGAAGGAAAACACGAGTTGGGAAAATATAAAATAATAGCAGGGGATTGGGATGTTTCCTTTCCACATACGAAAAGGGTGAGATATGTATCTTGGTAGAGATATACCATGAACCAAAAACGCAACAGGGCATTCGGAACATGCAATTTAGAAAAAAAGAGATGGGATAGTTTTGATATCTAATGGTATTGGTTTCAAACAATTTCTTAAACATAAAGACCGATAGGCTCAACCACATTCTGGCCGTGGAAATGTAGCGGGCGCCCAAAGAGTATACAAGACGCCCCAAAAGCAACCCATAAATTGCGAGCAATAACAGAAATTAAGAAAGGTAAAAGTCAGTTGTCTCCCCAAGAATGACAGAAAATAATTTCAAACACTCGATCAGGGTTTCCAAAAGTTTTAACATCTTTTTTTTTTTTTACTAAAATAAATACAACTATGGAAGCAATTGATAGTATCGTATGATTTGGGATGATACCTTTTTGCATTCAAACTCTACTAAAAAAGAGACTACTTCAAGGTAAATGCTATAACAGGAAGCAACTGGATACAAATGGAAAAAAAGTTTTGAAAAATACATATATCTATATCTATATATCTTATTTGATCCTAGCCGAAGTTTCCATGTGTAAATTTACATTCACAAAGGTTTGCAATACAACAAATGCTAACACTGAAATGATTTCTTCTAGAAAATGTTTAATAGTGTTCGTTTGTAATATTGGAACACAGAAGTTGAAGTGGTGACTTATGTCTCTGCGACATCTGAAATGATGAAATTTAACACCTATATTCATTTTAGTGATAGAAATGGGTAAGTGTGCTGTCGAAGGATTTATTCCTGAATTGACAGCGGGAACAAACACAGACCCCAGTTATAGTCAAAGAAAAGGAAATGTAAATGGATGAAACAAAAGCGGTAATAGTTTTACCGTTGGCAGTTCCTCTAAAGGTATATTTGGATTTTGTGATTTTGATAAAGTTCTGCTGTACGGATTTTAAAATTAGGTTTCCAAATGTAACAAAGGAATGATAATGAAAATAGATTGCCTTTTGGCATTGGGCTTAATGCTTTGGTGCTCAAGAAATAAATTTGTTATGATGAAATGAGTTGGTATATTCATGAATTTTACTCTGCGTGTTAAAAACAGAAAGAGATGTTTGAGAATGGAAGACTTAACTCAAAAGAAACCACTAAATAGTTCATACCTTAAAAGAAGATGTAAACACGTTAAACTGAAACCAAACTACTGACAGCATGGAATTTGGGTGTTCCTGGAAGGAAAGCCATGGGTACCTTATGCTGCATTTTCAAAAACCAGATGGAGATACTGCTACCTGATAAACAATAATGTGGTTTGGAGTGATAATGCTAAGGTAAACAACTTCACGTTCTCTCTGGATGGAACATTTTTATCCATGAGATTAGATTGGAAATTGATTGGGAAAAAATGATTTAATGCTGAGCATGCAAGTCCTTTCCCAAGAAGGTGTGTGGAAGCAATGGAATAAAGACCCATTTTTGGATATGGTTGAATTTAAAAGCTACATAACAATTCTATGTGATTGACCCTTAGGTCTCAAAAGGAAACATAGAAGTCTAATAGAGTGGTATTCCATATACCATTGAAAGAGGAAGAGAGTCAAGAAGTTGATACATATTGTTTGCTTTTGGAAGATAAGAGAATTTACAGTTAAATACAGATAATGGTGTTATGAGTGGTCTCTCACATAATTTTTGATAAATATTAATGAGGAGTAAAGTGCCAACATGGGGTTTTATGTTCAATGCAAATCAATCTTAATGAACTATCATCTTGTTAATTCAAAATCAAAAAGCCTTGTAATGATTAACATTCATTACAAATTCAGAGAAAAGGAGCAGTAAAGAAATTGAAAGTTTTGCTCAAAGAGACGTGAAAATGTTGAACGAAACTGGCTCAACTTAAAATTAAAATGTCAACCAATGTTGAAGAAATATTCATTTAAGAGAGGCAGTGGAGGATTTCTCCCATTTCTAATATCTTTATTTGCTGGTTTAAGTGCGGTTGGAGTATTGACAGGGCGTATTTCACAGTAGTTAAAACCGCCAATGAAAGGAAGGCTCAATACAGGCTAACAAAGAGTTGAAAGACATAACAAGAGTTGCAGAAACAAATTAGTGGAAGTGGTGTGATTGTAGATTTTGTTGAAAAACTTGAAAAGCACGCCCTGATAAAGCGAGAAAAAATTTTGGGGGGGTATTAGTTTGGAGATATTCTTTCTTCTATTGCCACAAGCAGGTGGTAAAATTAACTAAAAGGGGTTGCTGGATTATATCTTTCTTCATAAATAATGAGCATTGATGAGTGGTTTAAAAGAATTTGGAAAGAATAGCAGCATCAAATTTAGAACTTGTCAATATTGTGAGGAATAAAAAAACTTGTCACAAACATTTAAAGAATAGATTATTATAATTTAGAAGATCATCATGGAAGGTTCTCATTGGTTTGGTATTTTAATAACAGGTTATATAATTTGATAAGTTATGGTCTTCCACCACCTGTTGAAATGTCATGAGATTCATTACAGAATTGTGTTTATGCAAAAATTTCAAGTCCAAATAATTAAATTCCAAAGTGTTTGTGGTAAAATTATGTCTATATGTTGTTTATTTCAAGTAAACAAAATAAAAAAAACTATGATTTATTTTTTTTATCTAAATATAAATGACATGTTGGAAAAGATGGTTCTACCTTTGGTGTATCCCAAGTAACTGGATGTTGATGTATCAAATTATTGCAACAAAGGCAGCAGTCCTGAAACGACAGAAATATAGTAACAAGCAAAAAAAATATTAAATATGAAAAATGCTTATAAATTCAATAAATTATCCAGCCTGACTGACACGAATACTTGGGAGGTTAAGTGATTTATAATCGGGGGAGTCCATATAAAAGGAGCGCTATGACGAAAGTAATGTGTACCAGTTTGAACAGGGAGAAATATGAGTGAGTCGTAAGGCGAGCGGAATATTGCGACTTTGAGAAATGGTAGAATCATTACTGGCGGCAAAGCCTCCCTTTTGGATACTACTTACATAACTGAGGTCATGTGGTGTTTCATGATGAATTGTGTGCAAGGAATTGCTGGTAAATATTGCGGGAATTTCACTAAATGACAATTGAGGCTCGGTGGCAAAGTTTTTTTTTTAATATCTAAGAAAGCAAAGTGAAAACTTCACAAAATCACATGTAATAAATGGGTTAATGATGTGAAATTAAGATTTTTGTTTCGTTAATTTTTTTAAGATACTTTATTAAACCTCCGAAGGATGCAATTCAAGTGGAAATATGATTATTTTAGTATTTAAAATTGAAAAGTCAAAGTATGGTTGAAATGGATGACAAAAGAATCATCGACAGCTGACCAACTTAGAATAAAGGTGTTGAATTTAAAAATTATAGGTGCTGTATTTTTAGAAAGTCGAACCTTGCCAAGCAGGCAGTTGGATGAAAGCTCATGTCTGACAGTGGCCAATCGGCCAAAACGACCCAGCGACCCTGCAGCTTAGGCCGTAAAAGGTTTGTGGCAATGGACCAGAACCTAAGAATACACATAAAAATTGTGAGTGAAATGAATACCAGAGCCTGATTAAAAACAATGCTCACTATTAATCAATTTTGGAGAAATTCCAGAACACACACACAACAACCTGATGTTGGCGCCACAAAGTCACCTAGCAGAAAAAGGGTTGTTTCATTCGTGATTTCCGGATAATACTCAAATGGGGAACCAATGGGTGAATGAGTTTAAAAAAACATTATTTATACTAAAATATGACATATCCTTGCAACACTGCCAAATAAAGGACAATTATTGGAAAGAAGTGGTAAACAAATTTATAGTATGTATGGATAAAAAACAAAAAAAAACAACGACTAAAGAAAAGTGAGGGCCTGTGATTACGCATGAACAGGGATATATGGTACAATCAATACAGCTACTCAAGACCCTTTTGTCTAAAGGGGACATCCAAGGAATTGAATAGGGAATGTTTTTTTCTTTCAATGGGTTTTGGAGGATTTTGACCAACACAGCATCTTTATGGCAGTATGTACTTTTTTGACTTTTTTTTTACATTTTATATTTAATATAATGCATTTGGTAAGAGCTTGTATACAAATTCAAGCATCAACAAAAGGACTGTTAGTAGACCAATATATTTGGATAAATGAACAAGGACATGAGTGGACAATGGAAAAATAAGTTTACAGATTTTTTTTCTTTACAAAGATTGAGGCTCATTAAAAAACAACAAGATGATGAGTGGAAAAAGGCAAATACAAACTGACAGTGGGGCAATCGGGCCAAAGTTGGAAGCCAAGCAGGGAGTGAATGGATGAACAGTAAAAGAAGTAGATGGATGTGTGGAAGAAACAGTAACCCCACAAAGAAGAGGGTTGGGTTTAGGTAGGGTTATGGGGGTTTATTTTGAACTGAGTTTCCAGCACAATGAACCATCAGTTCACATTTCAATGCAAAACCACATCTACCTGATAACTTAAAAAGTTAAGAGGCCTTTTGATGGCCTAGCTGCAATGTTGTCGCCTGAGTTGTTAATAGTCAACACCTAAATGTGGACTGGTGTGGTGGCATAGACCAGACTGGGAGGTGGAAACAGTTTTATACCATCTCCCAAGTCATTAGTAAACCATATGATATTTTTTTTGGACAATTATGAAGTGACATCGCTAATGAATAATTTACTTGGAAGCTTGCTAATTTATAGCTTAGAATAAAAATCAATTCATTCCACTATAAATAAAGTTACCATTCATAATGCAGGTGTGAGATGGATTATGAAACGCCACTTAAATCTAGGTTGCCAATTCAATGTACGATTTAGCTACAATTGTACCTGAGATCAAAAGTTCAAAATATTCCTTCTCATCTATTCTGTTCAATAATATTTTACTTAAGGAATTGAGAAGCAATATAAACTGTAACAGTATACCTTGATGTGATTTGAAACCGGACGTTATGAATTGCTCCCTCGTCATCCAATGAAAAAGCCACTCGAAAAGACACTCTGTGAAAAGGCTGTGGTTCCGCGAAACTATGCGTTCAGTGTGGCCAATTTCCATAGAGTCAGCGTGAAGTCTGGTTCATCGCCCACGCTACCAGTTGGGACCCTCTCGGTGAAAATGCAGTGTGGAATAAGCACACCATGTGCCCTGAGGAACGGCACCCATTACATGGACCAAGTAAAATGCAATTGCAAAAAAGTAATAACCTTTAGTAGTCAGCAAATAATGAAAGTAGTCGCATACAGGAAAAGCCAAAACTAAAACACAATGAAAATGCATTGTGTCCTTATAAAACATGCAAAATGCAGAGGTGTTTAAATTGGTTGGTAAGAGTACCAATGGTTGTATGCTGAATTCAATTTTTACATGGGTTTTTAATTTACTGTTATATATTGTTTTGTTGTTTCTGTGGAAAGTTTAATGAAAGAAACATGACAATGAACGTGTGAATGTGGGCAATGAGAGGCTAGTCATGTGACATACCACGCAAGATGCGGTAAGGGACGGCGCGAATTGGTTTTTCAATAGATAACAATGACAGGATCTTTGAACCTTTCTCACCGACAGCAAAATACTTTCTGCTTGGAATCAAACCTGTCATACAGGATGGTGACAAAATGACTTCATACCAATCTGTAACAATTTTGGATTGTATCTTTGTATAAGTGACATAAAGGAATTAAATAAATAGCAAAAAGGTAATTTGAGCAATTGTGATTGCTCACATAACCTAAAGCAACTTTTCTACCCGATTATGCGCTCATTATATAAAGTAGCGTGCAAAAAACGTAAATCAAACTTGTACACCAAATTCAATCATAAACATGAGCAATGTGCTAAAAGTTGCCATAAATGAGATGCTCACACCGTCCATAGGCAAAGCCCAAACTTTTTTTTTTTTCAATTACAAGTAGATGTAATTCACAACAAAATACATATATATTTATTGTACATAATGTCTTGTGATATCTTAACTATTTTTTGCTTTTCTATTTACAAAGAGCGAGCTCATAAGAGCAAGATACAGTATGAAACTGATAATGGGAGCAGTGGGGCAATCAGGAAACAGGTGAACACAAAAAGCAAGGAAATAAATGAATGGAAAGAGGAGAGGAGGGAAGGAATCACAGAAACCTGCAATCAGGGGTTGAGTTGGGTTGGGGTCAATGTGGTAAAATAAATCGGCGGGTAGAAATGGGAGATGACACGAGATGGTGATGCACGGCACCTATTGAAGTCCTGGAGAGAAGAGTGGGACAGACCATCCTCAGCAAGGCAGTTAACTAATAGAGGGAACAAAGAGTTTGTCACAGTGGAAAGTCTGGATTTTGGGGGTTTAATCTGGAGAGGGTTACTGGAATAAATGTGTGCATACTTGAGGAAGCTGGGGAGAGTTGAGTCCTGAGAGAGTAGAGGGAGAAAGATCGGAGGAGAGAGAGGTGGGGGTCAAACAGAAAGGTCATTGAACGCAATCTGTGATGTCAAGTTGGATTGACCAGTTATTTATAAACATATTGAAAAATCATAATTTAAGGGGTAGCACCACCGATCACTCATTTTCTTTTACCTTTTACTGATTGCGTTGCAAACCAAAGAAACATGAGAAGGGCACTCTTCGACGTCGCCAGATATGCCTCCGCCCACATTATTACATCACATAGCTGCCAAAAGCATGTGACCCTATTGAATGTCATGGGTGGAGAACATTTTGTTGCGCTTCAGATAGTGTGATCATAACTTGTAAAGTTTTGCCTTTGAATCTGTTCCAGGCCATTTTGGAATGTTTTTTCCAATGGAGTTGGTTTCGGAGTTTCGTTTTGGAGTGGTTTTTCCAATACAATTTATCCCTAGATGACCCTCCAAATTATTTTCATTCTGATCGGATAAAGCCATTCGACGTATGCAATTATGGCATCAATAATGAAGTCCACCGATGACAAATCAATAAGAAATCACAATTGTTTTTCCCCCCCATGGGGAGTACTTGACTGCAAGTTTCATTTTTCCAAGGAGCGTTTCGGAGAATAGAGGTCCAAAGGTTTTCCTTTCTTCGCAACATGGATGCCACACCACGTGGCTTATGATGTCAAAATTATCAATTAGAACATTCCACTTGAGTTATCGCACCTATGGTCAAAATTTTGTGTCAATTGGATAAGCAGTTGCAAGAGAAAAACAGAGAAACGCTAGTGGGCAAGACCAGAAGGCAAGACCCTAGACAGAAGGACAAACCCGAAAGCATAATGCCTCTGGCAACTTCGTCAGCGGAGGCATAAAAATGTAATGTTCCCGACAAGATGTGACACTTACTGCTGAAGCACCAACACCTTCCCTCCCAAAACTGGGCAGATAAATTCTGATGGCCTTGCCTAGATCCAAGAACACAATAAGCATCACGCAGCAAGGAAAGCGAGAGTGGTGCTTGTCAGCAGATGCAAGTTGCCAGCGGGCCGTACCACAGGCCCATAGCCAAAAGAGTGACTGTGGACAGATGGCGGTCAAGAAACAACTCATAAAATGTAACACATTGTTCCACCCAGAAATTATCGTTGTATGCCTTCATGTGAAACAAAAAAGCAAAATATTGAATGAGTACGTCCAGATGATGTACACCTATCGAGTGAGTAGGGTGCAGGGTGTGAATTCTTTTTCTTTTTACTTAGAGATTGTCTCCTTTTGATTTTCCCAATGACAACAATCCTTAAGGGGAAGTATACAAGCCTGCGATTTAAGTGTCTGCTTTTGACATATATATAGCCTGAAAACCAAAGTACATGATGATTCTAAGTCATGACGGGCTTTGTCGCAAGAACAATATACACATTACACTTTGCCCTGAGGGCCGAATTGGAATAATCATATAAGGAACTGCCGTTTCTTTGGTGACACAAGATTTTGAAATCCAAACATTGTGACAAAGCTATAAACACAAGCATTTTAGCTCGATATTAAAGTACCACAGAAAAGCTTGTCTTCAAATATACATGCACACCTTGAGCCGAAAGGCAAAATGCATGGTTAACAAACTTATTTTGCTACAAGCTGGATCCCGCAATCAAAGATGGGGTGATTTAGACTTTAGTAACATCATCAAGAAGGTTGATGTTTAAAGCTGTAGCAAAAAAATAACCAGGGAGTGCACCATGTAAAGATGGGTCAAATTGCCATGTTTTCCTTTTGAGGTCATTACAGGATTGTGCGACGACCTACTTAAACTTTTGTGTAGTCCTGTGGTGACTGGGTGGACACTTTGGATATTCATTTCCATTCTCCATCCAGAAATATAATACTGGAATGCATTGGTTTTTGATTCCCAAACAATAATTCACTTTCAAACAATGTTGTGGAAGGGCAAGATGTAAGCCAAGTTTTCTGCTTCTCTCCCCACCAGGGGATGCTCTAATTGTGCTTGGAGTGGCACTATTTCTTGTATTAAACACATCGATTTGATGAAGAAGTGCAATTTTTTTTTGCTTTTGTGACGTTGACTGACCAATGCTTGCAATAATGGGGCACAGCAAATTTCAAGCAAATTGGGATTTGTATAACAAAAACAAAAAAGCTTCACACAGCAAAGCTCGTTCATATATCTGTATATATATATATATTATATATATATTAATATATATATATATATATATATATATATATATATATATATATTGTTACGTGATTTTAGAATCCGGTCTCGAATAAAAATGCATCCACACATCCGGTCCCTCAGACAGTTTATTTCTTAAATGCATGTTCAGATTAGCCCATCCCCATGTCTTAATGGGAATGTAAATGTGATGCGTTGAGAAGGGTAAAGAACGATCCTCCTCTCTTTGGGAAGCCCTTTTTCTTTACGCAGAACATGTTTTACAACACAATTTCTTCAGCGAGCTTCTGCGCCGCGCCCTTATTTTTCCTCAGCAACGTTCTTTTCTCGAGCTCTGAAGCTCGCCCTTATTTTTCCTCACAACGTTCTTTCGGCGAGCTCCGACGCCCACCTTTTTTGAAGAGCGCCGGGTCGTCATGGTAACAGTGCGCAAGTGGGGCGGGGTGAGCTTGGGGCGGACTGGCGCCGCCGAGACGGCCCGCAGATATAAAAACGAATTGGAAGTCCATTCTGAAGGAGAGAAAAGGTCGCATTCTGAAAAGGGCGAGAGAAGTAAGAGGAGCGAGAGAAAAAGAGAAAGAAAGCCAGAGAGGAAAAGGAGGAGAAGCATGCAAGCCCACAAGTGAGCAAGCGAGGGTGTGGTGCGCGTGTGGGTGTGAACAGCGCCGACGAGTGAGGCGTGGGTCAGTCAGCCGACGGACCGTGTGGGTCAGCTGGAACGTCGCAGTTTCGTGGAAGTGTGAAGAACTGCCCTTCGTGTCGCAGCACAAGGTCGAAACCCGTGACAGACGATCTCGGTTGCCCTCCCAGACGTCGACTGGCATCAGCTGTTCGCAAGAGAGCGCACCGGCAAGCTGGGTGCTTGGCGACGTGAGCGTGACACGCCACGCACACATTTCAAGACCTTGTTCACTTCACGGACCGACTACTCTGGTGAGTAGACGATTCTTCACCCCCCCCCCCCCGCCGAATGATCTTGTTGGTTTACCGCTGTCTGTGCTTAGCTGTAAGTAAGTCAGCCCCCCCCCCCCCCTCCCCCGCGATAAGCATCTGCTCTTTGTCTCTTTCTGGCATTTTGAATTGAATTTTGCTTTGAAATTTATTCTTTTATTTACCATCAGAAAATAAAAGTTATTTTTTATTTTTTATTTATTATTAATAAATCATTTTGTCGATTTCCAACCTGTCAGTGTTTTTGTCCTTTCCTTCATTGGTCTAAGCATTGTTTGAACCGAGATAGATCTGGGAGGTAATTACCACAGATTTGACCAAAAATAGTCGCATCACAGCGGTTGAAATGCTCGGGCGCCCCTCATTAAAATCGAATCGAGATAAACATTGGTGTCTTTGCCGAGGGCATGCTTCCCGCTCAGGTAACCACGTGAACCTCTAGTTAAACGGAATAATTAGAGGTGGACACTGTAAGCTCGTGGTTGACTGTGGTGGCGTTCATGGTTCTTAAAAACAACCCCCGTACCACAACGTTAATTGTCAGCAGGTGGCCCCAGGTCCCGGCTCCACCCGAGGACAACCCGTGGATTGATCCCCATGGGTGAACAATAGCCTCTGACTCGTAACCCGTGGGCCGCAACAATATATATATATATATAATAATGTATATATATATATATGTATTTATATATATGTATATATATAATATATACCTATACCTAAATATCTATCCACATGTATATATAATATATATATATATATAATGTATATACCAATATAAATATAATATATATATATAATAATATTATGTATATTAACTATTAATCAAGATTATATTATATCGTACGATATATATCATTACATATATATATATATATACATATGTATCATACATACTTCCAAAACCGCGCTCTCGCGTGACGAATTTCGAAAGTGAGGGTTCGTTAGGACGTCAGATGTTATTCCAGTGTCTCACAACTGCTGACTTTACGAAAATTTATCTTATATAACAATATGTTTCTACATGTTCCGATTTTCTTTGTGCAAATTCACCTTCTCATGTGTAGTCAGCATGTGCTAGAAGAGGGTTTTAACAATTGCAGAACGCTTCTGTTTTCTCTGGATGACTCACGGCATTACGCCTCTCAGCCGCTGGCTGACTCACACGTCGCCACTGCAAAAACGAATGTAAAAATTAGAAAAATCGCCCAACAATTCCGCAAACCGTCCCGTCTGGTGCGATCTCAGCATAGCCGCATGCTTTCATTAAACCACAGACACCCGCATGCCGAAAGGGCGAACCAATCCGTCCGGCAATTTTCGAGGAGAATACCTCAAATTATCGTGCAGACTAACGAAATAATATATAGGATGTTATATATATATATATATATATAATATATATATATGTATATATATATGTATATATATGTAATATACATTATATTATATATATATTACAGTGCTAAATCACCTATGCCGTTAATGAGTTTCCGACCACACCGCGATAAGGTGGAAAATCCGCGAAGTAGAGAACGCACAAATATTAATTTAATTATTTAAATATATTTAAAGAGAAACATTGTATATAAAGAAATTCGATAAATCACATTGTGAACACTGGATACATTGACGTCCTAACGAACCCTCACTTTCGAAACTTCACGCAGAGCGCGGGTTTGGCAAGTATGTATATACATATGTATATAAATATATATATATATATATA
>CM068955.1:104356204-104388360 GCA_035128595.1 Eptatretus atami
CCCTTGGCTGTTGAATTAATACCAGGTGGGGATAACTCTGCCTGTCATCCTTCTGAGGTTGACAAAATGAGTGTCAGATTGCTGGTATACTGTGTTGGAGTGGTGACCTGCCCAATAGCCAAGGAGACTACTTAGGCAGCACGAATGCTCTGCACAGAGTAGGGTCCCAATGGATGGATGGAGGTTATATATTTATATACAGAGGGGAGTAAATAAGAAAGCATTGTGGGGGGGGGCGTTAACGGGTTGCCACTGCATTATTCTTCATTGATGAATAAATTAAGTTATTCCTGAAAATAAAACATACTCTTATTATGACTACTCAATTTGATTAAATAAATTATCATATGAAAGGGGGCGAAGCCCAGCCCCCGGCAGGGGGGTAGTATCAAAAGGGAGCGCTATTACGAAGTAATGTGTACCAGTTTGAAAAGGAGAAATATGAGTGAGCGTAAGCGAGCGAATATTGCGACTTTGAGAAATGATAGACATAACTGCGGCAAAACCTCCCTTTTGATACTACTTATGTGTTTGTAAATCCATAATTGGTTATGAAATGGAAATATTACATTACGTATGCATTGCAGCCAAGACATTGCTGCCTTCATAAAAATCACTAATAAATTTACTGATATTGTTCCTGCTGCTGAATGGTGCATTTCCCCAACATTAAAATGAGGCGCCGCGAGGAGGAGTGATGTAAGGGACACATCGGCCATTTTGGAGTTAATGCCATATAGCACTATTTTAACCTTTACCCTATCATCCGAGCCTATCATCATCATATCATTAAAAAAAATGTCGCTTACATCACTCCTCCTCGCGGGGCCTCAAATGTAAAGTAGAAATTTCATGATCAGATCTCGTAATTTTTTAAATTTGATTTGTTTCACTTCAAGAGAATGTCCACAGTGACAATGTTCTGATTGATCCTTGTGCTGAAGTTTATTGCTGTTTTTGTTTATTGCTACTCAACAGCAACAATTTAATTAACATGTTGGTTCATTGCATTTGGATTCATAGAAACTTTTGAGAATCCTTCAGGTGCCAATGATAACTTGACCTATTCTCTTAAGGTGGTGTCAGGGTCAGAGTGGGGCAACCTGCTTGTGTGGGAAGGAGGGCTCATCAAGATGGAAATTTGCCAGAAAGAAGGACATCGCTGCCATAATGGGTCCATATCTCAGTTGTCCATTGATGAGGGAGAGATCCTTTCAGTGGGGGAAGATGGTGCTATTAGGGTAAGTAAAAGACGTTTGGAAAAAAAACAGAGATTGTTATCCATTGTGTTGCAAAATTCACTCTGAGCCCATTTTCCCTGCTCCTCTATTCACATGTTTATCCTCATTACTCACTCACTATCAATATGTGACTTTCAAAATGACATAATCCACCCCAGAATGTTCGGTGCACATGTGCAGAAACCAACTAGAAATGGTGGTGTTTGGGGCACCATTACATATATCGTGTATCTGAGATAAGGATTGTTCCCAAAAATGGCTTACAAAGGTTATCAAAGAAGCCAAAAATACTTGGAAAAGTACCTGAGAGAAATGGCAGTGCCTTTGCACCATGAAAGACTTGGAGAACTTTCTCAGCTAGCCGAACGGGCAGCTGCCTATACTGCAAACTCCCGACCATGTGGGTCGGTGCAAGCCCCGAGTGGATTGACGTGTGCTACACAAACCCCCGACGGACCACTACCAATGAATGAACTTTGAACCTTGTGGGAGTGCCTCCAATATATTTAATGGGTGTCTGCAATTTGAAAGATGATGCTGTGCCTCATCGTGAAGTAACAGTAACCAAACCAACTCTTCAGCAAATGACATATTCATGACGTGAAAATACACAAAGCTTGTATTTCTGGTGTGGGTGCTTCTGAACATCGATGGGAAGGACATATCTGGGGTTTCTGAATGTACAGGGTAAGTTTGTAGTGCTGTTACTTACTATTAATCATGTTGGAAAGGGGGTGGGGGGGGAGAAAGGGTGAGAGCTATTGGAGCTTTGAGAGCTGTTATAAATATATTATTTGTTTGGTTCTGGGGCAACAAGAGAAATTATACTGGATGTTTTTTCATCTATTGCTGAAAGGAGAAGCTTTCCTGTGTGCATGTTTTTTTATTTTATTTTAAATATATGCACTGCAGCCGCATGCTTATACTGCCAGGAAATAATAGGAACTGAACACCTCTCCGTCTCATCTACGTACTGTATATTTCTCATATTTCCTCTATTTTTGTGAGCCCAATTTGCATCCAGGAACACAACAATTAAGGTTAACTGTTTTGTAATTGCCACTCTTTCGTTTAAATGCTGAAAATTACGTTAAAAAGACCATTTCATTTACAGATTTTGTGCTAGCAACTATCGGTTAAATGTACTCGGACGAGCATAAACGGGTCACTGAAAACGCACTCACAGCGCATGTGCGAAAGACCTTGTTAGCATTCGTACGTCATTTCAAAAGTGGCGTATTCCTTTACATATTTTATATTTCAGGAAACCAGGAAAATAGTCTTGAAAAAGAATCATTAACCTGGAAAATAGTCTTGAAAAAGAATCATTAATTTCACTGATAATGATGGACAACTTCAATTCCATTCTTGATTTTATCAGTATGAGAGTTTCTTTTCAGCACTGAAAGAGCTATCTATTGATGACTGACTCGTGAAGTTGCTGATCATTGAGTTCCTGTCAGATTTCCATGTTGAGCTGCCATCTGATTCTCACTCTTTTGATGTTCCAACAATAAGGTGTGGTCAATTGAAGAGCTGGAATCTGCAGAGGTGGAGGATGAGTCAGGTTCTTATGAATTAGAGCCCATGAATGAGTTGGTTCTGGGCAAAGGTGTCAAACTCTATTCAATGAAGTGTGAGCATGATTCGCACTTATGGTATGCCCAGGTGAGAAAACTATGTATTCATGAACACAACTTATAGACATGGTGTCACAAAACCCACTCGTCATCGTAACATTCTATGCTTAGCTCCACTTGAACCTTAATTTCCTGACAACAATGTGTATTACTCCTGCAGGATGCAGCAGGTGGGATTTGGAAACTGGATTTGTCATTTTCCAATAGGGTAGGTGAATGGTTTCCTGGATTGTGAGATGTGTATGTTAATAAGTATATTTTGCTCTCTGGAGTGTTATCAGCATTTAGCTGAACAGCAATGCTGGCATTTATCATAAAACGGTACTTCATACTTATGCACGACTCAAACATCTGAAGCACACAAATGTGACAATTGATGTGGTATCATACTCCATATATATTATATATAGTACTTGATGACCAAAATATTTCGTTTTTATCATATTAACCATTGAAATGTTCTTTTTTCTTCTTCAGTCCCAGGACCCAGAGTGCATTTTCTCTTTCCATGCTGGTGCTATTACAGGCCTTGATGTTTCTCCATGTGCTGACCTTGTGGCTACTACTTCAACAGACTGTGAGTGATGCAGCATCGAGTCCAACATGGGAGAGTAAAGTTGTACTGGTGCACTGCATATTTTTAATTTGAAATTTCCTGCCATCCTGAAAGGGAGAGGAGGTTATATAGATAGCGGGGAACCTTGCCTCACCTTACTGTACAGTCGAGGGATTATTGCAGCAAATAAATGGGATAATTTCTGCATTCATGGTTGTTATCCCATTGATTAAAGAACTAAACTGGAAGGGTACTCGGTAGAGCCCATACCTCAGCCACGCAATGCCTGATCCATGAGAACATATCGGGCCCATTACATTTTTGACATATCATGCTATATTGTAAAGGATTTGGCGGTGGTGGGATTCGCACCCTACTCTTGACAGCCAAATGTTGAAGATTCGGCGTCACTTAACAGCACCGCCGTCTCCGGGGATATAACGCCAGCTAGTTCGGCACAGGCCTCGGGTCATGTGCCTCGGATGATACCAACGTACACCTGTGCCTTACCAGTTGGGGAAATAGACCCCGGCTACAGACTGGATTTGTCAGAGACTGAGCGAAGCCTGCCAGTCCGTAGCCCGTTTGGTTTTAAATATAAATCGAGCGGATTGTTCCTCAGCGCGGCATGAATATATTCAAAGCGGCAACTTTCATATGAATCAGCCAGATTTATTGGGGACACATCGGGGAACAACAACAACAAGCAAAGCATTCACAACGTTATCATTCGTCTATAACCCGCTCTTAACTAGGGAGCTAGGGATACGGGTTTCGAAGGGAGCCCTAGCGAAAAACTTAGACAACATGCAGACAAGACACGGAGTACTTGGTGATGCCTCATGGACGAGAGGAAGTGTCGAAGGAACGAATGCGGCTCGTGAGAAGCCGATGTCAACGGATTCGAGCCCCCAAGCTCGAACACGCCGCGTGGCAAAATGGCGCTCGTACTCCTTTTCCCAGCACCGCTTGCGCACGCAGCCTCGGTGCGTCCAGCACCCGTAAGGTCGACGGCACAAGATAGGAAGATCTATGGTGTGTTCCAGCTGGTTTCTCACAAGGTCCAGTATACAAATCCAGGCCTGGCCCGTTCACCAGACGAGGCCAAATCGGGATCTTGGGCTCCGCAGGCTGGGTCCATGGCCGAGGAGGAACAGCCGGCCAAAAACACTCTCCACAAAGCCGATCGCCGACTCACACAAGCCGTTCCCCTTGCCTTTTCGGGGCGGGCCTTTTCCACGAAGCAGATCGTAGACTCACACAGCCGTCCCTCTCGAAGCAGATCGCCGACTGCCACCAGCAGCCTCTCATCCAGCAGTAGGCAGACAGACCTCATGCAGTTCCTCTTGCCTTTTTCACGAAGCAGATCGCCAGATCAGCACAAGCGCCACAGAAGACTGACTCGACACTCAGGCAGTTACTCCCTTGCTTCTGGGGCTCGCTTTTCTGGGATGCCTCCGGGGATACGTGATTGGTCCATCCCTCGAGTCCGCAGCCGCTCTCCACCAATCGGCTGCCGACACGTCTCGCCGACCGACACTCTCAGAGGCGTGGGCGGGCTAGTTAAAGGGGGAAGGAAAAATAATCAAGGCGCCTCTTGGTACACCACCACTGTATGAACACTGGACAGCCTGCTACACCTCCCGACACACATGTAATGTCCAATTACCGAACAACCTGGCTAAACATGCATTTAAGGGGGATCTGGGCTGATCCTATATTTAATAACCCACTAAGGGCCCATTTCCACAACAATAAATCGTTTTGGCCCTATATCTCAATGGTGAAGAATCACTTAAAAAATTCTAGTAGTCGGATCCAGATCCAGATCTTCACCAAAATCTAACCAGTTCATCCTTGTCACACACCCAACCTGCCCACCAAATTTCATCTGGATCCATCCACAACTTTTTGATATATTCCTCACACAGACAGACAGACAAACAGACAAACAAAGACAGAGAGGGGTGAAAACATAACCTCCTTCACCTTCGGTGGTCGAGGTAAAAAGTTGATAATCTCCAATGTTCATTTACACTCATTAAATCATTTAATAATTATTAGTCATTAGTTAAAAAACCCTGTTATGCACGAACAAATACTTGGATTGCAGCAAAACTCCAAACCCACTAATAAAACATGTGCATATGGTCACGTGCCTACATGTAAAAAACCAAACAAACAAGGCTACAACAAATTGAAATTTTTATGAGGGCAAAAAAACACTTGGTCGTCGTCCAATGAAGGCAACTCTGCTGAAATGCTGGGATTTGGTCATGCTGAGAAACTTCACAGTTAATTGTCTCCACATTTGATTTAAAATGTCCATATCGAGCTTACATTCAAGTATAAAAACATGTCACTGCAACCTTTGGTTTAAAACTCGACATTAAAAGCTTACTGCAATGGCTGTTGACTTTTACAGGTTCGGTAAGGGTGTTTGACATTCCAGGAAAAAAAGAGTTGTACAGGTCACAATTCAAGCAAAGTGGAACAGTGCTCACCTGGACGCCCATCAAGGTCACGATGAAATGTTTAAGTTTCTCCTATCTACTGTTGTTTTATGAATTTAAAATAAAGTCTTATTCCTAAATCTTTGCGGCTTTCAGTATTTTTGTCTTCTTTTACGTCTGAATGCTAAACTGATAATCTTAAAGGGAAACTAAGATCAAATTTCTAAAACTGAAAATGACTACATATATATGTGATGATAGAATTTTTCATCTTACATCTTTATATAAAAAAAATTCACCATTATGCGTGGAGTTGTTGGAGTTTTATAGTTTCCATGTCCTACGTTTGTGGCTTCATGATTTGCTGTGAAATGTCATGCTTTTGATCAGACCTTGTAATTCTCAATTTAGGAAATTTGAGTTTGGCATAACCAACTTTCATCAAAAATGCCATTCAGAACAGACATCCAGTTTCATAATTATTTTTTTTTGATGAAAGTAGTAGTTGCAAATAAGCACTTCAGAAACATACCCAATTACATTGGATACCCACAATCAGTATGTGCAATCAATAATTTTCGATCAACAAAAATGCAATACATATGTTTATACAAGTAATGTTGTACTGTAAGAGTATGAACATTGCATTTTTGTTCATCTGTGCGTCATGTGGTAGGTACAGAGAGTTTATTATTACTTTATATTTTTAGCACAGGTATTAAGATTCATGAAAGAGTAGAATGACAAGGGGTACGGGATCAACGGATAAAATGGGGGCAAGAGTAATATAGTGGGATGACAACAAACAAACAAAAGTCGGATGGCAATTGCAGAAGGTGGAAAACAGTCTCAGCAGGCATTGTAAACTCAGCAGTAAAAATGGAAGAAAATCGAGGTGGTGGTGGGCAGCAGACTTGAAATCATGTAGGAAAGAGCTCAAGACAACAAATTCAGGAAGACCTCCACAGGAGAGAGAAGAGTATGAAAGGATGTACAGTTGGTCATATTTGAGGTTAGATTTGGGAGGGGTAACATGGATATGGTGGCAGAACAAATGTGACCTGAAGGGGGAGAAGTTGGGCAGAGGTGAGATGAGCAAGGTCAGAATGGGGCTAGTAAAAAAAACTGCAAGGCCACTAAACCTTCTTCCAGAGAGCAAAATGCAAACAGTGAGACTCAGCTACTTGATGCAAGATTCCAATGACACAGAGGGCCTTAGATTCCAATGCCTCAAGGGGGACAAGATCGGAAGGAGCAGTAACAGTCTGCTGTGGGGAGCCAGGTTCCATGACACTTTCGATGAAGGCTGTTTACATCGTGATTAGATAAGGATGGCAGAGGAAGGACAACTTTGAAGAAAACTAAGCCCATTACACCTTTGACCTCAAGCCCATCGATCTGCTATTTTATCAGCATGTGCAGCAAAGAGGCAATGCAGCATACTGGATGGGGTTGGATAATCATAGCATCAGGTCCAGCATGATGATCGACTCACCTGCTTTCCTTCTCTTCATATTTTGTGATTGTAGAAGGTGCTTTATTTATTTTTATTTACTTACTTTTCTTTATTTATCGACTAACTTTTTATACACATGAAAGATCAATGAACAACCATAAATAAATCATAACAATAAACTCACGGGTTTTGCCAAGATGTGGCAGCTTATTGCAGATGGAATCAGCCAAAGTCTTCACCGAACCATTAGCATGCAGATGCTTGAGCAATATTAAGCCACTCCTATTAGTACTAAGTGAAATTAGGTAATGAAGCATGCTTTCTTTACTTGGTGTTCCCTGGTTTTTAAGACTGAAACAACCAAAAACTACTTAATAAGATGTAACAATAATTGCATTTAATTTCTCGAAACTAATGTCACTGTTTTTCCATTATTTTAAAATAAAACCTGTGCTTATTTCTGTCTCTGTCTCTCTGTCTATCTGTCTCTCTCACACACATAGGCAGCTTGTGGCAATGCCCACATACTAACTGTTGGATTTTCTGATGGTGTGTTGCGACTCCTTGACTTCAGTGATGCTCAAGCAATGCAGAAAAGAGATTTGTGCCTAAGACAGGCCATCAAGCCACACACTGCTTCTATAACAGCACTTCAGTACCACCCTGAATTATCCATCCTGGCCTCCTCTGTAAGTGTCTCACAGGCAGTACAATATTTTCACTAGTTTTGCTGGTTCTCACGAGTTTCATCCAATTATAACCCAAGCAATGCCAACAAACAAATGCTGAACAAATGAGGTATGGGAGACAGTTTTTGTGGGGGATGAGACAATTAAATATGTAGATTCGTCATTCTGCAGGAAGGATCATAGGCATCAAATTCTGTGTAGTTTTGAAGGAACAGAAGTTAGGGACATTGAAGGAAGGGTAAATGAAAATGTATTCTCCCAATTCTCCCAGGGACTGGGATTCTCCCAAAATTACGAAATGATATAGAAATTATGAGCAGAGCGATAGATGTTAACCAATGGCTGAAAGAATGGAATAGGGAGGAAGGTTTTACATTTAAGAAGCAGTGGGAATCATTTCGGGGGCAAAGGCAGTGTTTCCAGAATGATGGCCATATGTTATATAGAAAAGGGGGCAGCAAGGTTTGCAGTGGGAATTGAAGGAATTCAGGCTTTTTTGAGGGTCAACGGAGGGTGGGGAAGCTATTAAGGAGGGAACTGATAATGTAATTGTGATGAGTAAGGCCAGGCAGGAAAATCGAATTTCAGGAATGGAAAAGTTAAACATATTCCATACCAATGCCAGGAGTTTAAATAATAGGATGGAAGAGCTTGAAGCCAAAGTAGACAGTGAGGAGTACGACATAATTGCAGTAAGTGAGATGATTTAATGAGGAGAGTAACTGGAGGACAGGATGAGAAGGCTACAATGTGTATCAGTGTGATAGGAAGGAGAGAATAGCAGGAGGAGGAGCAATCTGGGTAAAGGACAGAATTTCAAGAGAAAGGGGTGATATTAAGGAGGGAATTAATGTGGAAGATTCTGTATGGGTAGAGGTTAGGAATTGTAAAAACAGTAAGATACTGGTAGGATGCTTTTATTGTGCTCCAGGTGTGAAGGGAGAGGATGAGGAAGGAGGAGAACATGAAGAATTCAAAAGGGCATGTGGCAAGGGAAGAGTATTGATTATGGGAGAGAGTTGGTGATGTAGATTGGGAGAAGCTAACAATAGGACAATCAGCATCAGAGAAATGAGAAACCTTCAAGGAGAAAATGTGTAGAGTGCAGAGTAAGTACATTCCAATGAGGTGTAAAACTAGAAGCAGAAAGAGGCGAGGGTGGTTGAGCAGTGAGATAAGAAATGCTATTAAGGAGAAGTAGAAGGTATTTCTTGGGTACAAAATAACAGGACTGGAACTAGATTTATATCACTATCGGAGTAAACAGAGGCAAGTTAAGAAAATAACTTGGCAAGCCAAAAGATAGTATAAGAAGGACATGGCTAAGAATATTAAACATAATAGCAAGGCTTTCTTTAAGTATATCAGGGGAAAAGAACAGGTTAGGACCAGTGTGGGCCCATTGAGGAATAGAACCGAGAGAGTGGTTAGTGATGAAAGTTAGATGGCAGGCTTATTAAACAGGTATTTTACTTCAACTTTTGCACAAGAACAGTCAGGAGAATTGCCAATAGCTGAGAATATCTATCAAGGGGGTGAGAAAGGGCTTTTGCAGAAGATCCAGATTGGAGTGGAGGAAGTAAAGGAACAGCTCGGATATCTAAGAGTAGATAAGGCTCTGGGTCCAGATAATATGCACCCGAGAGTATTGATGGAGGTGGCTGAGCAGGAAAGCGAGATGTTAACCGATATTTTCAATCGCTCACTGGAGTCAGGACAGGTACCGAAGGATTGGAGTGTAGCAAATGTAACACCATTATTTAAGAAAGGATCCAGAGAAGAATTGGAGACTATAGACCTGTTAGTTTGACTTCAGTTGTGGGGAAGGTGTTGGAGACATTAATTAAAGACCGGATGAGGAACCATTTAAATGAATACAAATTCATTAAAGGCAGTCAGCATGGTTTTTACCAAAGGTAGGTCTTGTTTAAGAAATCTTGAATGCAAGTTCCTGCCACAGTGGACAAATCAGTTTTACTGTATTGTGCTAAAGCTGGGTAACATGTTCAGAAAAATACTGCATGAGTGCATGTCACAATGTGTGAACAATTTATTTTCTTTGTAATTCCCTCGACTTTTTATCAGTACTGGCCGAGCTTTGATACATTTGTTATCCACAAAGTGTTGAATGTGTGTGTGAACTGTGTGAGCTCATTGTGGGAGTGTTTAATCTGTTCATTCCACTGTGATTCGATTCACTGGTTTTATCACCAAGCCGACAGGCACTGAAGCATGTTCAATGCTCCTCTTTCATGTTTTAATTATTTCCTTTGCAAATATCAAGGTTTTTCAATGGAGGTATCACAATTACATATGCCTGGTGTTGGCTTAATAGTTCGGGTGGTTGACTTGGGATCCCGGGGTTCTGAGTTCAAATCCCACCTCGCCATTTAATTAATACCAGGTGGGGTTCTCTCAACCTGTCATCCTTCCAAGGTCGGTAAAATGAGTACTAACTTGCTAGAATGATTGAGCCATTTGAGTATCCTGTGTTAGAGTGGTGACCTGTCCAGGATTGTGCCTAATAGTCCAGGAGACTGATTTGGCAGCACCAATGACAAATGTTTTGTCCCTGACTGATTTTGACAAATTTCCCTGACAATATCTGCTGCTCTTCCTCCGCTCCAATCGGTTCTTCTGACCACGTCCTTGTCAAAGTGGACATCTCTCTGGCTGTTATCAGAGAACCACCTCACCGCCGTCGAGTCTGGCATTTCACTCAAGCCGACTGGCAGGGTCTCCAAGCAGCCATCAAACTTATAGACTGGTCTCCTATCGCTACTTTCTCCAACATCAACTCATCCTGGGAATTCTTTCAAAGAAACTTGCTCTCCCTCATGCACAGATTTATCCCCTCTCGTCTTCAGTTGTCCTACCCTTCCCCCCGCCTTGGTTTACTGAAGCTTGTGGCGAGGCTGTTGTCCTGAAACAACTTGCCTTTGCCTCATGGAAAGCAAACCCAACTGAGGGCAATCTCAGTTCCTTCCATAAGCTCGGAACAAGTGTGTATCGACCCTCAGGAGACCAGAAAACAACATCTTTCTAATCTCAAGTCTGAACTCTCAAACCTCTCTCCCTCCTCAAAATCCTGGTGGCGTCTAATCAAATCTGTTTCTGGTGTATGTTCCCCTCCATCCCCTCCCTTACCTAAAATGGCCGCACTGCTGATACCGCACGTGAAAAAGCTGAATGCCTAAACTCGGTGTTTGCAGCTAAATCTTGTGTCCAAAACCCATCACTTTCTCTACCCACCTTACCCAGCCACCCAACTGTCCCTGGACTCTGTGTCCTTTTCTCCTGACAAGGTGGAGAGCTTGCTGTCAAACCTCGACTCAGATTCTGCAACCGGTCCAGACGGCATCAGCCCACGTGTCCTCAAAGCCTGCTCTCTGCTCTTGCTCACCCTCTCTCTGTTCTATTCACCCTCTCATTTGCTCAAGGTCATCTGCCATCTGCTTGGAAATCTGCAAACATCACTGCCCTGCATAAAAAGGTGCAAAAACAGATCGCTGCAACTACAGACCAATCACTTCTCCCAATCATCAGCAAGGTTATGGAATCCATCATCGCTTCAGACATCAAATCCTTCCTCTTCTCCAATGGCTTGATTTCCGATCATCAATTTGGTTTCAGACCAGGTCACTCTACCCTGGATATGTTGCTTCTGCTCTCCCAACAATGGATGGGGGTCCTCAATGCCGAACAGGAAATCCGAGCCGTATCCCTGGACATATCACATGCTTTTGACACAGTCTGGCACCCTGCCCTACTCACCAAACTCTCTTCCCATGGTATCCAAGGCCATCTCCACTCATGGCTCGCAGACTTCCTCTCCTGTCGCAGTCAAAATGTGGCCCTAAATGGAGTTCTTTCATCCCCTCTTCCTGTCCAGGCTGGAGTTCCTCAAGGTAGCGTTCTGGCCCTGTTCTTTTTCTGGTTTCATCAATGATCTCTCGACTCTCTGGAAAATCCTCTATATCTCTTTGCTGATGACTCCACCCTCTGCCGTACCATCGGCCATCCTCAGACCGGCAAGCAGCAGCTTCTTCGCTCACTGCTGATCTGGATAAAATCACAAACTGGTCCAACACGTGGAACAGTCTTGCAATCCGGACAAATCTCACACTCTCACTATGTCTCTTCGAAAGGACCGTTTAGAACCCCCCCCCATCCACTTTCTCAACAATCCTCGGAAGAAGTCCTTTCTTTCAAGCTTCTGGGTCTCACTATCTGCCATGACCTTTCCTGGGAAAGCCACATTTCAAACCTCGCCTCCAAAGCCAGTCGCCGACTGGAATCCTCCGTCGTGCAAAGTCCTTCCTCGGCCCTCCTGACTCCTGACCACTTACAAAGCTTTTGTCCGTAGCCTGATGGAGTACTGCTCTCCCCTCTGGCTGGTGCTCCTGCCTCCCACTTTTCTGGCTTCACGCTGTAGAAACCAGGGCATTTCGGATCATCGGCATCTCCCGCAATGAGGCTGAGTCTTTGGCCTCTCACTCAATCACCGCAGGTTGGTCGGTGGTCTTTCTGTCTTTCACCGTCTCCTCTCCAGCCTTGCCCCCTGCTCTCTCTGTGATTTGTCCCCACCACATTTCCACAGGGCGATCAAGGTCCTCCAACAACCCCCTTCTGGTAAAACTACCAAAATCACGAATCACTGCTCACCTTCACTCTTTCATTCCTCTGTTTTCCCGCCTTTGGAATAAACTCCCTCACTCTATTCTTTCCCATTCTTCCTCCAGGCTTTCAAAACAGCTGTTCACCACCACCTCTTATCATCCCCCATCCAAATCCTCGATCTTTTCTACCCCCGATAATCCACCCAAGCCCACTTCCTTCAAATTCCCTGCTTTCCTTCTTGAAAGTCCCTGTAACGTCCATCTTCTATTCCCCATATTCCCCGTCCCATCCCTCTCCCTTTCACAGATCTCCTAATGTGTCTGTTCCCCACTGTTTTGTCCCTCCCACTCCCACCCCTCTTGTCTCATGCCCCCTTGCTGTGTGTTGTGTGTTAGCTCTCACACGAGCCTCGACAGGGTATACAAAAAAACAAAATGCTCTGTACAGAGTATGGTCCTAATGGCTGGATAATATCACAATTATAACTGTTGTCAGGTTAATATGTTTGGTGTTTGCATGTTTCACCAACTGCAACATGTGTTTAATTTTGGAGATTTTTGTACAAAATACTTTTACCATATACTGTACAAGCATAACTGTTTTTTTCTGTAAGCATGGTGGTCTTGTGCCTGCAGGGGTTAGATCAGACGGTGTTTTTCTTCAATGTTCTTGAGCAGTTACAACCCATTGGGTTCATTGATTGTCCAGCACCAGTCAGTGGTCTTCAGTGGTCCCCGCATTCACACGTAAGCTCGATATACGATCAGCTCTTTCACATTAATCAGAAAACGATTGCTGCCACTAGTCCATCTTCTCATATTGTCCGCCATACTTGATTTGTGTGAGCCCTAACTTGCTGCCATAAGTGGACAACAGTTTTGAAGCTGGAATTATACTTCATCATCACCACAGCCATATTAATTCTAATCATAAATGAAAGTCAGAAGGATAGTCAAGTTGCTTTAGCTCTGGTTCTTGCTTTGAGATATTATAATGTCAACGTAAAATAGTGAAGTAAGTGAAGTATAAAATATATAAAGGGATATGGATACGACACATGTGTGATGGGTGGCCTCACTGTCTTTTTTCTTCTTCCTCCTCTTATTTGTTATAAATGGACTGTATTTATGAAGGATTAACTGAAAAAGGGAACTTCACCATAGGATTTCCAAACTGCTCAATGCCAGGATATGTATTTCTACAGAAGGACATTATTGTGATCTTCATTGGAATCATCAACACAAGTTCAATCACCTGATGTACATTTTAATTTGTTATAAATGATCACGGCTACGTTAGGAAAATAACATACAGGTCACCCATCCAACCTGTGTGATGCTTTGCAGGGATGTGAATGTAAGTGTCAGTTTTTAGCTGGAAAATGATAGAATGTAGCAGAGTTGTAGTGACTCAGCAGAGTTGTTGCAGTTTTACAATCAGGAAAATTATTTTCTCACTGCATGGGTCGGATATACAGTGCAATCAAAGGTGACATTCTTTTGCTGCTCCGCAAGACGTGTTTATCTTGTTTTGTTTTTGAATAGCTGTGTAAGAGTAGAAACTTAGACTAAATTGTATAGCATATTTAACAGTAGAGCTTCTTAGCACCAGATTGCAGTTTGCTCAAGTCTGAACTAATGCTAATGAACACGAGACAAACACTTCAATAACTAGAATGGCACTCCGTCGAGCGCATACCTCCGCCAAGGTGAACAATTTACATTTTGTATCCCACTGATATACCAGATGTACATCCAGACCATTCGTACTTGTCACACACCAAAATCTAATCGGCTTGTTCTTGTCATCTACCCAACTCATCCACCAGGTTTTGGCATCTTCCGACTATAACTGTTTGAAGTATCATGCTGTACTGTATATCATTTTTGGGCCCATCTCAGTGGTGAAGAATCACTTAAAAAATTCAAAAAATTCTTGCATCCGAATCCAGATCCAGATATTCACCAAAATCGAATCAATTCGTCCTTATCACCCACCAAACCTGTCCACCAAGGTTTGTCTAAATCTGTCCACAATTTTTTAATATATCGTGTCATGTATCTATCGTTTTTCGCACCATCACTCAATGGTGAGGAATAACGAAAAAATTCTCGTATCCAGATCCGGATCTTCACCAAAATCTCATCAATTCGTCCTTATTTAAACAGCGAACTTGTCCACCAAATTTCCTCTGAATCTGTCCACAACTTTTTGAAATATTCTGCTCACAGAAGGACAGACAAACAGGGGTGAAAACATAACTTTCGTCCACCTTCAGTGGTGGAGGCAATTATTCAAGTGATTCTAAATAGTTTGACATAATCTTTTTTTTTTTAACCAAGTAACCTGACATAATTGGAGTAATGTAATACAATTTGCTTCCAGCATGATTATCGATTTTTTTCATTACAATTCATTACTTATCCAATAACAGATGAAACACAATGCATTGATAATTATTATCATTACTGTATTTAATTTTTTTGAGAAACTGTTTACCTCCGCCATCGAATGTGGACGGGGATTATGGTTGTCAGGATATATACCCCTAGCTGTCTGTAATGTAAGCAGGATATCTCATAAAGTTGTAGATGGATTCGGACAAAACTTGGTGGACAGGTTTGGTATGTGTGACAAGGACAAATTGATTCGATTTTGGTTAAGATCCAGATCCGGCTACACAAATTTTTTAAGTGATTCTTCACCATTGAGAGATAGGGCCAAAAATGATATATAGCATGATATCCCAAAAAATTGTGGACGGATTTGGACGAAACTTGATGGACATGTTGGGTGTTTGACAAGAAAGAATTGATTCCATTTTGGTGAAGATCCGAATCCGGATCTGCATTCAATAATTATTTAATTTTTCAAAGTGATTCTTCACCATTGAGAGATAGGGCCAAAAACGATATATAGAATGATATTTCAAAATGTATTGGGCTCGATATGTTCTAATGGATCAGGCATTGCGTGGCAGAGGTATGCGCTCTACCTAGTGCCCTTCTAGTTTATATTTGTTTTGTTACATGTCCCTTAAATTTCAATGCATTTTGTGAATTACACATTCCACCCTTTTGGATTATGTTTTTCACAGCCGAACAGTATGTTGCTAGCTTGGTGCGAAAAGTCATACCTCGTTGAATGTTCATGTCCAACCAGCTCACTTACACCTCATCCACTTGCATCTTCTTATAAACTCAATTCCCTGGAGACACGAACCTGCCACGTTATCAGCATCAAGACACGCATCAAGGTAACCATTCATCCATTATACCTGAATCTGGCTACAGTTTCTGCACATCATGAGAGTCTTCTTATTTCATTAGGCATGTTTTGTGCCTTGCGTCATCATGGTGGTTATTATAGTGTATTAAAAATTATACCAGGTGTTTGTGTAACTCACGAGCCCGGGTATGGTACGTGGCATTCTGGTTTACGGCACTAGATTAGGCTTAATTATGTCAAATGTATCAATTACTTTACGTTGAATACCTTGTAACACACAACTCATCTGTGAGAGCCTTAATAATGGATTTGTGTACAAAATGGCCACACGTACTTTTCCCAATCACTGTGTTAAATATGGAAACATTCAGTCAATCATGATCAAGTCTAGATTTCATTCCCCAAAACAGACAAGCTGACAGAAGAGATACAAGCAATGGCATTATATCTTTGTAGATGTACAGTATTGAAAAAAAAAATTCAAACATAAAAATAGAAACTGCTTACTCCTTGGGGAAAAGTTATCAGGACTTTATCACGTTTCACTCAATATCCACTCATTATTTCACTGGCAGTTAAGGCTTCATCACGAATGGTCCTTGACCGATATGAGTAAGGTGTTCGAAAATGTTCCAGAGCCACAAGCAAATCGAGCACACTACTCGAAGAGGGCACGCTGCTGATGACGGGTTGGAAAAGGGAGGGATCTTCCAGGTGCATTAATTTATCTGTAGTCGTAATATGATCATGGTGGTGAAGACAAAGACACAGGTATGGTCGGGCCAAAATGGCCTTATCTTGCGCATTTGGGTTTCTCGTTTGGAATATTAGGGACTAGCGTGAATCGGCTTGCTATGCTCACCTTTCCACACATCATTGCAGAGATCGACGTCATAGATTTGCTGTGCTGTTGTCATGATTTACACCAATCATAGTACAAACATTTTTTTTCTACAAATTTATTTGTAATATTGGTCATGTTTCTTTGTTTGAAATTTATTTGCAGTATAAAAAGGTTCAAGTGGTTGAAATGGTGAAGGGTGTCAGCTGTCTAATCTGGAGGGTGTAAGGGGTCTAAATGGTGTGAAGGTCCAAGGGGTCAAAAGTGTCTTTTGGGTCTTCAATGACTTTTGGGTCTTCAGGGTCTTTTGGGTCATCTGGGTCCTTGGGGTCCTCAGGGACTTTTGGGTCATCTGGATCTTTTGGGTCCTCAGGGTTTTAAAGGTTTTTCAGCAGTCGAATGAGTCTCAGCAGTCTGAAACACCAAACCATACATTCCAATAGTACGTAATTAATAGAAGTATGTGTGTGAAGTCAGGGTGCAACTGACGTTCACACTGTATATAATTATTAATAGACGTTCGTGTAATCTGCAACTCATGTTCAAACTGGACATGATTAATAGGCATATAGTCTTTACGGCTTCACTCACGTCTTCACCGACTGCCTCACGGACCATGTTTTTCGTTTTTAGGTCATCTCTTCGAGCATGACCTAATAATATGGGTGTTGAGAGGAGAGAGGTGAACGATCCGTCCGTCCGTCGTTCACAATGAAGTTGAAGCGGGAGATCTGGTCATTAGTGATCCTTATAGAGGTCGATGAGACGTACACGATGGTATGACTTTCAAGTCACCGAAGGTCAAGGTCAAGGTCACGAGGCCTTTGAAGTTGCGAAAATGACGATTTTCAAATTCTATCTCCTCCGCCATTTCTCAAGCGATCTTGAATTTGATTGCAGCAAATGAATCTATGGGACAATATCTAAATTTTGGGCGGGCCGGATTTTCGATATTCGCTTTTCGTGTCACGTGACTTCAAAGTTGGCAAAAAATGCGGAAATGACGATTTTCATGCGAAAATGACGATTTTCAAAATCTATCTCCTACATTTCTCAAGAAATCTTGAATTTGATTGTGGCATATGAATGTATGGGCCAATATCTAAATTTGGTCAGGACGGATTTTCGAATTTCGCTTTCGCGTCACGCGACTTCAAAGTTTGCAAAAACTTGCCCCTCCCTTCAGGAGGCTATATATTTTCTCGCAGAGATGACCGTCACTCCCGCACGGGTGTATTTTTATATTTACAGTTCAGCATCCATTATAGTTTAACAGATTTTAAACTTATATTGCATAAACTTTAATGGGAAACACATGCACATCAAACTCAGCTGAATTTTTTTTTGTTGTTGTTAATCTCCACTCCATCTTTTCCCTTCAGTTGGAAGAGAAACTGCAATGGAAGCAGAAATGCCGTGAAGCAAGGAAAAAAGAACGAGAGGAAGCTGGACAGTCTATGACTGAGAATTATGAGACTGAAATGGAACAGGCAGAAGATGATGGTGATGATTTGGAAGAGGAAGAGGAGCCATTGGTGGAATTGGCAGACATGCCAAGTCCCATTCTAAGTGCCTTCTACTCTGAGCCAGGAAAAATTTGGATATCAATGGTTTGTACAAGTATTCATTTAATCTCTAGTTATATGCAAGTACAAACTTATTATTAGGGGCCATTTACATGCACCACATGGCCGAAAGTATGTGGACACCTGTTTGTCCAACATCTCATTCCAAAATCATGGACATTAATATGGAGTTGGCTCCCCCTTTGCTGCTATAACAGCCTCCAATCTTCTGGGAAGGCTTTCCACTACATGTTGGAACATTGCTGCGAGGATTTGCTTCCATTCAGCCACAAGAGCATTTGTGAGGTCGGGCACTGATGTTGGACGATTAGGTCTGCTTCGCAGTCGGCATTCCAATTCATCCCAAAGGTGTTCGATGGGGTTGAGGTGAGGGCTCTGTGCAGGCCAGTCAAGTTTTTTCTACACCGATCTCAACAAAGCATTTCTATATGGACCTCGCTTTATGCGCGGGTGCATTGTCATGCTGAAAGAGGAAAGGGCCTTCCCCAAACTGTTGCCACAAAGTTGGAAGCACAGAATTGTCTAGAATCTCATTGTATGCTGTGGCGTTAAAATTTCCTTTCACTGGAACGAAGGGGCCTGGCCCGGGCCATGAAAAAACCCCAGACGATTATTCCTCCTCCACCAAACTTTACAGTTGGCACGATGCATGCAGGCAGGCCGCATTCTCCTGGCATTCGCCAAACCCATATTCATCCGTTGGACCGCCAGATGATGAAGTGTGATTCATCACTCCAGATAACGCGCTTCCACTGCTCCAGAGTCGAATGGCGATGAGCTTTACACACCACTCTATCTGACGCTTGGCATTGCGCATGGCGATCTTAGGCTTGTGTGCGGCTGCTCGGCCATGGAAACCCATGAAGACCTTTCATGAAGCTCATGACGAAGTGTTTGTGCTGATGTTGCTTCCAGAGGCAGCTTGGAACTCGTTAGTGAGTATTGCAACTGATGACAGACGATTTTTCCACGCTACGCGTTTCAGCACTCAGCGGTTCATTCTGTGAGCTTATGTGGCCTACCACTTCGTGGCTGAGCTGTTGTTCCTCCAAGACGTTTCCACTTCACAACAACAGCACTTACAGTTGACCGGGGCAGCTCGAGCAGGGCAGAAATTTGACGAACTGACTTGTTGGAAAGGTGGCATCCTATGACGGTGCCACGTTGAAAGTCACTGAGCTATTCAGTATGGCCCATTCTACTGCCAATGATTGTGTATGGAGATTGCATAGCTGTCTGCTTGATTTTATACACCTGTCAGCAATGGGTGTCGCTAAAATAGCCGAATCCACTAATTAGAAGGGGTGTCCGCATACTTTTGGCCATGCAGTGTATTTTAAATACATTGGAGATACAGAAGTGGCATTTCAGAAAACAAAATGAAAGAGAGGATGAGGAATAGATTGTGGAGGCAGGGGAGAGCGGTGTACAATTTTGCTTACATATATACATACTGTACAAAGAAAACAAGTTCTCTGGCATGTAGAAGGCTAACATAATGGATACTCCTCACTACTGCCCCCTATATGGCAATCTGCAGCTTTATGTGTGAAAATGACCAGTTCTGTATTTTACGGTTACTTATCAGTATCAGACAACTTTTTTTTTTCTCACAATTCCAGCCCACCCCTTGGTAAAGGCCCTGTCACACCTTGACGATTTAGCCAGCGTATGCCAACGTATGAAAAATTTGGCTAAAACGCCTGGCAACACGATCGATACGTATGGGTAAGTTTTGTATACGTTAAGAGCACGCTGGCATACGTCGTAGTACGCTGGCATACGTCGTAGTACGCCGAGCTGTTAGACAAATTTTCCATGCTTGAAATTTTTCGACGTATGCCAGCGTATGACTCACACGTTCCGCATACGCTGGCCATAAGTTGTAGGCACGTTACGCGATCGTTGACACACGTCGACACACGTTACTTGTAAGTTACTCATAAGTCGAAACACGTCGAGGTAATGTTTAGCGTACCCGAAACTTATTTCTAACCTATGAGTAACGTGTTGTAGGCACGTTACGCGATCGTTGACACACGTCGACACACGTTACTTGTAAGTTACTCATAAGTCGAAAATAGTCGAGGTAATGGTTAGCGTCAGTGTTCCAGACTCCCTGGTTTTTTATTTTCATTTTTTCTTCGGTATGACGGTGATGTTGACACTTCGATTTCTAGTGCGGTTATAATATAATATAATTATAGCTGCCGCTCAACGATTTAATCATAAACCGAAACTAGAAATCGAAGTGTCAACATACCGTTTATACGAAAGAAAAAAAAAACCAGGGAGTCTGGAACACTGAAACCATTACCTCGACGTGTTTCGACTTATGAGTAACTTACAAGAACGTGTGTCGACGTGTGTCAACGATCGATAACGTGCCTACAACTTATGGCAGCGTATGCGGAACGTGTGTCATACGCTGGCATACGTCGAAAAATTTCAACTGCTGAAATTTGTCAACGTACTCGGGTACTACGACGTTATGCCAGCGTGCTTCAGCGTGCTCTTAACGTATACAAAACTTACCCATAACGTATTCGACGTGTGCCAGTGTATTGGGCAAATTTTTCATACGTCGGCATACGCTGGCTAAAACGTCAAGGGTGACAGCGGCTTGACACTTCGATGTCTAGTGCGGTTATGATTTGAATCGTCGAGCCGCAGCCTATTAATAGCCTACGCACGTGATCGTCGGTGATACGCTGCCGCGCGCTATGCATAAGTTAGACTATCGTTGGGCATAGGTTGTGAACGCCGACAACACGCTCAGCATTCGTTGATATAAGTTATCTATATGTTATCGAAACGTTCTGTGTACGTTACTAATACGTTATGCATACGTCCAACTCGTTATGATACGTCCAAACTGGAAAAAACCATCAATAGTTCAGCGTACGCCAGCTTTCACATACATTTTGATACCTTGCCATACGCTGGCTAAAACGTCAAGGTGTGACAGGGCCTAAGGGAATCGATTGATGATGCAGTTAATGGGCAGTTCTGTTTGTTTTTGTTTTCACAGATTTCAACGAAAAACTGGAAGCAAATTTTAATTGTACATGGTGGTCAAAAAGGCTGACCCGTTAAATATGTTAAAACTTCAATTTTATTCAGAAATCAATGACTAACAGAATTACATGAATTAATATGTCAAACTATGAGAGAAATTTCATAAATGTAATGTAAAATTACAGACTTTTGCAATCACATGAAATGCTCTAAATGCTCACCTTGGTGCTGGTTGCATACGCGGTTGGGTCTCACAAAGTTATTTATGACTCGAGCTTGTCAGCTTTTGATGAATTTGAATCCATCGGGTCCAGTTTCATGTCCTTATGGAGAATGTTCAAGAGGGTCCCCCCTTTTCACATCCAACTTTTGACTTTGACGGCATGTCGACTTCTTCAGGCTGGTGCCCCTGACTGACCTTCAATGACCTGAAGGGTTTTTTTTTATATGCAGATGATCTAGAGCTCGTACTGGAGTTGCCAACCACACAACACATGGGCATACAGACAACATACACGACACAACATAAGACTGTTAAACGAGATAAACACAGGCACTGAGCTTGGGGGGGGGGGGGTGAAGTGCCACCACTTCCCGGGGCACTCTGGGTTGAGACGTCACAACAATTGAGTTTGTGTCCTGAATGATTCAGTATACATAGTCCCTCTTTCCTGAACTTCGTTATCCATTTGTGCATTGTTTGCTTAAGGGGCTGTCACACCTTACGTTTTAGCCAGCGTATGGCAAGGTCTCAAAATGTATGTAAAACGCTGGCGTACGCTGAACTATTGATGTTTTTTTTTTAAAGTTTTGGGCGAATAATAACGTGTTGGACATATGCAAATGTATTAGTAACGTCACAGACGTTTTAATCACATTAGATAACTTCTACCAACGAATGCTGAGCGTGTTGTGCGTTCACAACCTATGCCAACGATAATCTAACTTATGCATAGCGTGCGGCAGCGTATCGCCGACGATACGTGGCGTAGGCTATTCATAGGCTGCGGCTCGACGATTCAAATCATAACCGCACTAGACATGAAGTGTCAAGCCGCTGTCACACCTTGACGTTTTAGCCAGTGTATGCCGACGTATGAAAAATTTGTCGAACCAAGCTGGCACACGTCGAATACGTTATGGGTAAGTTTTGTATACGTTAAGAGCACGCTGGCATACATTGTAGTTTTCTGCATACGTCGTCATATCCGAGTACGTCGAGAAATTTTCAGCATGTTGAAAATTTCTCGACGTACTCGACGTATGACACACGTTCCGCATACGCTGGCATAAGTTGTAGGCACGCTACGCGCATTTCGTTGACACAGTCGACACAGCATTACTTGTAGTTACTCATAAGTCGAAACACGTCGACGCTAATGGTTAGCGTCAGTGTTCCAGACTTGGGTTTTTTTTTCTTCGGCATGACGGTGATGTGACACTTCGATTTCTAGTGTGGTTATGATTTAATCGTTGAGCGGCAGCCTATTAATTATTATATTATAACCCACTAGAAATTGAAGAGTTAACATCACCTCATACCGAAGAAAAAAAAGAAAAAAAACCAGGGAGTGTGGAACACTGACGCTAACCATTACCTGACGTGTTTCGACTTATGAGTAACTTACAAGTAACGTGTGTTGACGTATGTCAACGATCGCGTAACGTGCCTACAACACGTTACTCCATAGGTTAGAAATAAGTTTCGGGTACGCTAAACATTACCTCAACGTGTTTCGACTTATGAGTAACTTACAAGTAACGTGTGTCGACGTGTGTCAACAATCGCATAACGTGCCTACAACTTATGGCCAGCGTATGCGGAACGTGTGAGTCATACGCTGGCATACGTCGAAAAATTTCAAGCATGGAAAATTTGTCTAACACCTTGGCGTACTACGACGTATGCAGCGTACAAAGACGTATGCCAGCGTACTACGAAAAAAGCCCGCGTACTACGAAAAAGCAGCATACTACGACGTATGCCAGCGTGCTCTTAACGTATACAAACTTACCATAACGTATTCGACGTGTGCCAGCGTTTAGCCAAATTTTGCATACGTCAGGCATACGCTGGCTAAATCGTCAAGGTGTGACAGGGCCTTTAGACGGGGTTTCTCTGCAGTTGAAATTGGTTTTGAACTGTCTTTGAGTTTCTTTAAATGACTGCGGTCGGAGGTAGATTTCCACTGAAAATGTATTTTATTCTGTTGTCATATCATTCTGTTGCCTAAGATCAAGCCTAAGATCATTCTGTTGGCATACTCATCTCTCATGGAACCGTAATAATTTTTTTGTGGTGTTATCTGCACTTTTTCAGCTGTCCATACATGTAACATAAAAGAGAGAAGTCAGTAAAAATTAAATTGTAGGATAAAGAATGGGGATCAACTTTTTTAACCAACTTATATCATATCCTCCTCGCCCCTCCCCCACCCCCCACAATCACTCTCCCCCAACTCCAAGATCCTCATTGAAACTGCAAAAGACATAACCGAATGCATCACTTCGCTCGGATATATGGAGGTTTGAATAGCGGCCGGTAAATTGGTCGCTCAGGTATACGGCGGTTTGAAAAACGGCTGGTAAAACGGCCGCTAGGGTTCAAAGGGTTAAATATATTTGCTCTCTGGGTGAATTCTGGCTGTGGTGGTTCTCCTTGGGTGATTAAGGAAAGACCTGTTAAGGGATTAATTTCCGGTTCCAGTTCGTGAGCGACGGTGGCGGTTCCTCTTCAGGGTATCTGCCAACTTTCTCAAAGATAAGTTTTCCGGTGATTTTTGTCGTGTTTTTTACTGTTATTTTGTTATCTCTGTGTGTACTGTGTGTTTCTAGTTCAGTTTTGTGTTAAAACTTGTGCTAATTGGTGAATATTCATCGTCTTTTCATATTGGGTTTCTCTAAGGCCTACCCTTATTCCCGTCTGTGTGCACGATTGTGTTTATTGTATTTTGTTCTTACCACCTTCAGTTTTGTTTTTCTTCTCACTATCCCTCTATCACTCCCTCAATTCCTCCCAACTATACCCTCTGTTTCATGTCTTGAATATATAAATAAATATATATAAATATATATAAATATACAGGGGCTGCAAAAGTAGGTATACAGTAAGGATTAATCCAGTATTACCAGTATTATAATAGTGGTGCTAGGATTCATTTAATACTAGAATTCATTCATTAATACTAGATTAATGTTTATTATTGATATGTTTATTTTTGGTATGTTATTATTGATATGCTTGTATAATAATAAATACGTTTTGTTTTTCATTACTGTATACCTACTTTTGCAGCCCCCTGTATATAAATATATATATATATATAATAAATATATATATATATAAAATATAAATAATATATATAAATAATATAATATATATATATATATATATATACTATATATATATATATATATATAAATGTATATTCATTTTTTTTTTTTAAGTATTTTTTCCTTCTCACCTTTCCCTCCCATAACCTTTGACTTCCTGTACAGACTGTCTCTTCCTTCTTATTCTGCCTTTCCACATTTACATCCCACTTTGGTCATGAAGGTATTCACCACTCACCTTCACAATTTTTTTCTTCAAACTCTTCGTCTACTCTGCCCCCTCTTCCCTAATTTTTCCCCCAAAAACCAAAAAAAAAACGGTTTTTTAAAATGTTTCAACTTCCTCTCTCTGCTATGCTCTTCTCCTTTTCAAAAACCTGAGTTATTTTTGACCTTTCTTTCATCCTGTGTCGAAAAATTCCATCTGTTATAACACTTCCTTCCATTCTCTCAATTCTTCTATACTCCATCCATCCTCCAATGTATTTAAACGAATCTCTGACCTACAAATTAAAAAAAAATCCCATTTTGCAATGCATGTTTGTCTTCCAATCATTTTTATTTCCAACATCAGTGCAAATTCATCCCACCTCCTTAAATCTACCTCCTCCTAACACCTCCCCTGTTATACCCCCCTCCTTACTCCTCCCATCTTGCCCCCCATCCTAGTATCTCTCTTCACTCCTCTCCATTGCCCTCTGCTTTGATAACAGCTCCCACTCTGATATCCCAAACTGTATGGTTTTCAAACATCCATGGCTCCATTGCAACCGAACAAGTATCTCACTCTCTCATTCAGTACACTCCTCAATATTTAAAACATGCACTCTCTTTCCTCTCATCGCACCTCCCCCTCTTCCCACTCCCCCAAATCTTGTTCCTCCCGCCATGCACTCCCAGATTTACCATACCTTGACCCAGTCTCATCCTTCCCCTCTCCCCACCCCCTCCTTCTCCTCCTCCCCCATGACCGTACCTGCTCTCATCATCTCCGCTATATATATATATATTATATATATATATATATATATATATATATATATATGTATATGTACACATATACATATATATGTATATGTTATATCTTGTTCCTTTAAGGAACTAAAACAGGGACATGAAATCTTAAAGAACAATGGCTGAAACAGGAGGTTGGTCCAGGGGTTTAGAAGGGGTTTGGAAGGATTTCAGGGGTTTAGAAGGCATAAATTCCTTTAAAGAACTAAAAGAGGTACATGAAATCTTAAAGAACAACGGCTATGACCGGAGGTTGGTGCAGGGGTTTAGCAGGTATAATACAACAAACAACAAACGAGAGCTGATTGGTAGGTGTGTGTTACCTTATTATCCAGAACTCTCAGAGAGAATTGCAAAAATAATGTGAAGTGCACGTATTGGAGTGGCCCACAAACCACTACGAACGATTCTGGGTGTTTTAATCAAACTGAAAGATGAAATACCGGATAGTGACAAGTCAGGTATGGTGTACAGCACCGGGTGCAAGGACTGTGGATAGGCAAATATCAAAGAAACGGGGAGAAACCTCCATACACGGCTGGATGAGCACAAAATGGCGATGTAATTGAGTAATACAGACCAGTCAGCAATTGCACAGCACCACATACAAACGGGGCATCAACTGGACACAGGAGGAACCCATGTACTGGATGTCACACCCAACAAACACCAGCAATTAATGCTCGAAGCCTGGCATGTTAAAGAACAGAGAGGTGGTCTAACAAACGAAACCATTGATCTCCCCATCCAATACAACCCATTGGTTAAAGCATATATAAGGGGATGGTGCAAGAGCAAGGATACAGGAAGGTTCAACATTAGCTTTCGTACGCATACACCACCACAAGAAATCACCACGCCACTGCAGCACACTGCTAACACACCATCACACAACAAAACACACACCTCTCACCGGTACATGCACAACACATGCAGAAAGTGCATCAACCCA
Organism: Eptatretus atami; assembly: GCA_035128595.1. Taxonomy (NCBI): domain Eukaryota; kingdom Metazoa; phylum Chordata; class Myxini; order Myxiniformes; family Myxinidae; genus Eptatretus; species Eptatretus atami. The sequence goes on from CM068955.1 coordinate 104,382,832, forward strand.
CACCCCCATCCCGATCCACATGCAGAACCAAAACACAGTGTTTTAACAACCCGGAGGTACTGGGGCATGCACAGTTAGCTGTGAATATGCAAAATTACAATACCAGATTGAAAAATAAAACATTTTTAATGACCAGGAATCAGTGGGATTCCAATGATGAGTAATATTTTCACAGTCTGATAACCAAACGATGTGTGCATGCTCACACAGTGGTTTGCTATAAATGGCCATATGTGGTTAGCTGTGCCTCTTGGCTTGAGAAGGCTTGGGGAGCGCAAGCAAAACGTAGCCTGAGGAGGCCTCTTTCCTGTAAAAAAAATTGGGGAGTAGAGTTCACTCGGACTTTGTTCGATTGATTGGTTGGCTGTGCTGTGTAGCTGAACGATGTATTGTTCCAATCGCATCAATTTATTGTTATATATATTTATATACGTAGTGTGTCGATAAAAAGTTAACCACTTCAAAACTTTATTCACTAAAACAATGAGTAATAAAACAAAAAATTAACCCAGAAAAAGAAAACCAAATCATGGAGAAATGAAACTCATCTTATATATTATTTCCGAGTTTGTGGTTTCGTGTTGCGCTATCTTCGACTTTGTTCTGCGCTCGAGTAACGTGATATTCGGCTTACATTATCTCAAAGACCATATGAGGTGCATGGTACAAAAAAAAGTAAATAAAATGGTTCTGAAACAGTGAAATCGTGTTCCACTTACTGCATTAAAGTAAAATTACTACTGATACTCTGCATCAGTTCCTTTCTCAAACACACCCACCCCAACATGTCGCGCAGAGCGCGGGTTATGCTAGTTATGCATTAATGCGCTTATATTTGTGGTGTTCGTTGTGAGCACCACCATGCACATGACATATGTTCACAAGAATTGTGAAGTATTCAATGACTTTTCTGCAAGTTTTAATGGTTACTGTCTGCACATAAGTTCTTCTGATGGTAACCGTTCTTCTGTACGGTTACCTCTGTACTGTGTGCCCAAACACACCTCTGTACTCTGTAGCTGACAGCCACAAAAGCAGTGACTTTCCAACCCTTAAGCGACTTCTCTTCAACCTCATCTAGGCGTTGACTTCCACAGAAAACGTTGTGTGAATTGACAGCACCATTGACGTGAAAGTGTGCCTTGTCACTAAACCACACATCATCAATCCAATTTGGGTTTTCCTCCATCTTTTGCTGCTGCATCTCACACATAGCGACTCGTGCTGCTTTACACCCATCGGTCAATTTATGGGCTGTTGTGATGTGGTAAGGAAAGAGGTTTAAATCTTATTTCATTATTCTTCTGATACTGCTGGGAGTGAGACCCAGTTCAGTGGATCTTTGTCGATGCGATTTCTTCGGATTTATGCATTGACTGACTCACAAACTCGTTCCATGTTTCCTTCCACCGTACTCTTCTTGGGCACCGGACTTTCCCTTGTTAATGTTGAGAATCGTCCCTTCACTTTTGAACTTTTTCACAAGTTTCCAAATGGCTCCTTGTTTGGCTTGTTTCTGGGATGCTCTCCAGACTCAGTACCGAACCTCGTCTGGATGGAAGCAATTGATTTGGTCTCAAAATACCACTTGACAATGCTCTTTGCTCCGTAGAAAACGTCATTTTTTCCGGAGAATACTTTGGTTATGCTTGAAGACTTCTCCAAAGATCATTGATCACTCCTGCAAAGAATAAAATTAAATTAAGGTAACTAGAAGCACCCGCTCCCTAGGGAGCCGTCAGGGGTCATGTTATTATATTATGCCTATTTTACTCCAAGTGGTCCCGGATTCACACCCAAAAAATGGTTGGATCGGTTCAGCCGTTTTTGCGGTACCTGGAACAGACGGACGGACAGACGGTGAATTATAGCAAAGATTGACTGAAAGTACAAAGGTCATTTGAAGCGGTTAACCTTTTATTGACACACCCTGTATCTATATATCCACAGAATCCATAATAACATGTATGTGTACATATCAACTAAATAATTAATTCTTGATGTAATCCTATTTGTTCATGTATGCCTCTCATCTGGCCATTTATTCAGGGAGGCCACGATTCTGGTTACCTGTACCTTTGTGCCCTCTCATGTGAGAAGGAAAGCAGCTGTGAACCAAGTGCTCACATACGAATGAAAAACACAGATCACAACCCCATTCACTGCATTACATTCGGGTAAGGATGGACTTTGTACATCACACATGACGGGTTGAGTTTGATGTAAATATGAGGTAATAAAAGGTGGACCATCACATAGGCTTACATCATGATACTTCAAGATCACAGTTTAAAATACAAAACATCCAAACCATGACATGCATATTTCAGTTCATGCTCATATTGATACATCTTTGGATCCTTACTCAGTCAACATCATCACTATTTATTTTGCCATATCTTTAAACATGCACAATGATTACATTTTAAAGTGCCTTCTAAAAATCCTTCCAGTTACAAACTGTGACTAACACAACAGAACCCAATTCTTTTCGTGTAGCCAGCTTTTAGTTTACCAATCCCCAAAATCATCCCAAGATGTTTATTGAGGGTGTGTAGTCCAAGGCTTTCAACATCATTGGTACCTTTCACCATGATGATCGAAGACACACAGGAGCTGAGACTTACTTATTGCAGTCAAGTTAATAGCTTGTTAGTTTTCCTCTCTCTTGTCTCATTGCTCACTTACCTTATTTTATGGAATACTCTTCCTTACTCCACCGATTCATGCTTTATTTTGTTTGAGATTTCAATTTGAGGTGGTGGTGAACTTTTCATGCAAGATTTGAGATGGTCTGGATCGTCAAACTTCTAAATTATTGTTTCAGATATTTCCATCCAGGTGAGCTGTGGGTATTTCCTCATACTCCTAGCTTGATTCTTTTTTATTGGTGGTAAGGTCTTAAGAAATCAGTAGTTGAGCTATCTGTTGTGGAGTGACTAATCTTTATCTTCCTCTTGGAGCTAGTGTTGATGGTGCCAACCCAGTTGACTTTTTGGTCAATTGTGACATCAAAGGATATTTAGGGGTTGGCACCGTTGAAAGTTGGAGGCATACAACTGGGATCGTGTTGGAAATGGTCATTGTCTAGCACTTCTCAGGTGTGACTTAATCATGTCTTGTCACTTGTCATTCCAAGCTATGTTATTGCCACAGTCTTGTTGCACTTAGATGTGTGTTACTTCATCACCCAAGATGTTTGGATGGTGCTGAACACTGAGATAATCAGTGAACAGACATATTCATGATATTATGGTAGATTGATGGAAGGTCATATGTTCAATAGAAGGTCAGACACAGCCCTGAATAATTATTGCAGCTCTGAGGTTGATGGTTGCCTCAATTGTCATAGAGTTATGGAACGTCTCCGAATGACCACAACCATCTTCGTTTGTGACAGGTAAAATTCCAGATAATTCAGGTTAATCCCATTGATCTTAGCTTTAACCAGGCTCCTTAGTGCCATACTTCATTCTTTGCTGTCTCAATGTTGAGGAAAGCAAGTCTTACCTCAACTCTCACATTTTGCTCTTGTGTCCATGTTTTTATTAGGGCTGTGACTAGATGTGGAGCAGAATGATTCTGACAGAACCCAAACTGAGTATCAGCAAGCAGATGTTGCTGGATAGCATTAGCATTGCTAATTAGTTTTCTGTTTCAGACATTATAAAATGAATACCTGTATTTAAGAAAGTGACTACGACTGATTTTTGTCACCATCACTCACTATATCTACTATGCAGCATCAGGCTTTGATTTCTACGAAGAAACTAATGATAAACAATGCCAAGGAATTTTCTTTCCAACAGCTTTGACAATCTTCTTCTTCTGTGTGGTCTCTCTGATGGCACGCTGCAAGCTTATCTGCTACCACCTCCTAGTTCCAGTCTCCCCACAGTCCACGGTCTGCTTGGTGAAGAACCCTGGGCTATTCAAGTGAATGAACCCCCACACGAGACTCTCAGCTATGCAAAGTTTTCCCATGATGGACAGTTTCTGATCACGGCGGGTACACATGGAAACATTTTTGCATTCAGTGTGCAAGTCCCCGAGGAACTGCAAAATGCCTGGACATGTCGAAAATCCACAGTCGACGAGGAAGTAAAGGCTGAAACTGTACAGAGAAGTGAAAGTGTGAGTTATGAGTACTGTACTCTACATAAATTGGAACCTGTCTGATTGTCTTTATATGACGGTGACACTTATTAACACAACATTACCCTTCATGCTAATTATTTATTTATTTTTACATATTGGTGTTAAACCTTCATGGTAATGATCTGGCACATGAACATGATACAGTGGGGTTGTTGTTAACGTGATGAGGTGGGCATACCTTCTTGTGTCCATCTTCCTCGAGTAATGTGTCTGTTAAAAGAGTTGTCAGCTTTTCCCATCAATCATGAATCAAGGTTGTCATTGAAATTGCATAACTTAAAAAAATTATTTTTAAAGAAAAAAAAACTGCCAATGTTGGAGTATTTTATGTCAAGGGATTTCTATTTCATGACACACAAAAGCTGGAAATGAAACGAACCAAACATCTTCCACCATAGCAGATTATTCTGAAAGTGTGCAGTGATAGAATGGATTCAGAATGAGGAACAATTGCACTGATTAGATCAGGAAGCAAAGCAAAATATTGATTCCATATAATGTTGTTCTCACAGGTTGATCGGGATAGAAAATCAGAAGATATCGAGGACCCAAATGTGCACAGGTCATTGAACAATGCAAAATTTCCTGTGGTTTTCCAGGCTTGTGCTATTGTGCTTTACATTCTGCTGTCGCTGGCATCTATTAGATTATATTGATTTACACAATTGTACTGGAGACAAAACTAATATCAGCTCAGACATGCTGCCATAAATGAAACTAATACTACTGACTGACATCCATCAAATCACATGATTACTCATCATAAAAACATTACAAGATTTAAGCAAACATCATGAAGAAAGGTAATGTATGATAGTAGGGCAATGGGTTAAAAGTTGGACAAACAAATAAAGAAAATAAGGAAGGGTAGGAGAGAGACAGAGATAGAGATAGAGCGAGAGAGGGGGGGGTTGGGGTAAGTTGGTTATTGGGGAAGAAAGAATCATGTATAGGAATGGGAAGACATGAGATGGTGGTGCACTGCCTGCTCAAAAACTTGGGGAAAGATTATGGTTGAACCACCTTCAGAATGCACTTTCATAAACGAAAGAAAATACAACTAAAAGGATGGAACTGGGTGGTAAGCCTGGATTTTAGGAGTTTAACCAGGATGAGGCTATATGGTATGTTCAGGCCACGAGAAGTCATGACTAATAGTGAGGCCAAGAAATTCAAGAGACTGAAACTCTTCCAGTGGTTGACCATGGAAAAAATAGTTGGGTTTGTTTGATAATCCTTATGGAGCGACAGGATGAGACTGATATTTTCCCAGATTGAAGGACATGTTCCATTTATCAGACCTGCATATAATCAATTCTAGATGAGCAGAGATTGATGCAGCTGCTGTCTGCCTGTTAGTGGTATGGGAGG
>CM068955.1:104410494-104428209 GCA_035128595.1 Eptatretus atami
AAGGAAAATCAGAGCCAGTGCATGACGCAGGTAAATGGAAAAACTATATTGATGGGTAATTGAATATACAGTATCATTTGTATGGGAAAAAAACATGGATCTGAAGATACGATAAAGTTTTAAACCTCATCAGTATATGAGAAGATTCCTGAGTCGTGATAAGCCGTGGAAAGTGAGAAATAAGCACTTAATTATGGAGTGGCACTGGGTGGCGGTCGTGCAGACGACGATGCCAAACTGTAAGAACGAGGTCTAGCGGCCAGCGCTAAAATCTGGGGCAGGGTACATTTAATTCAATTTCTGTTGACGGGAACTATTCTAGAAGTCATAACTTGACGACGATGACGACTGTATGTTACCTGACTGTGTACATTCAGTAGCATCCCATTTCAACCTACCTTACAGATATACTAGTCTTCATGAAGCAGGAATAAGTACATAACATCCTGTACATAGACAAAAAATAAAACTTTTTATAAAAAACTAGCGAAAATAAATTTTAAATACTTTTTATGCGCCTGGTTCACGGACCCCATGAAGCCCATCCACGGACCCCAAAGGGGTCCATGGACCACTGGTTAAGAACCCCTACCTTAGAGGCATGTGGTTTTGCAGAACCACAACAATGTATGATGGAAGGATTTCTTTTTTTTACCCATTTGGGAAAATAATATAAAATTTAACAACCATAAAAATCTTCCAAATTCATTAAGATGTCTAATACTTGGTTCAAGCAGATGTGGAAAAAACTGCTTGCTTTTAAAGATGCTCCTTTCTCCCAACTTTTTAGATTTTGATAATTTATTGATTTTCACAAAGTTAAGTTTTCAACCAGAGTATCAACTACTCTCACAAGGTTTTAATGCACGTCTTCATAAAGAAGACATAAATGGTAGAGTTAAACTTCAAAACAAACTAAATGATTATATACATATATATATATACATATATATACAAACATTATATATATATACAAACATATATATACAAGCCGGTAAGGTGACGAGGGATTTCGCTAGGATCGAAGCGCTGGATACGATGCTTTATCTGGACCGGACTCACTGCCGAAAGATTCGATGTGCCAAGACGTATTGGTGCATCATACAAATTGTTGCCTTCTGCCTGGCAAGATTTCCTAATTGCGTATGATGTGCCAACTGGGCACTTCTCATGTAATTAAACATTGCGTGACGGTAATAGATCACCCTTATTTTTGAAGGACTACCAATTTGAAAATAAGCGGTTTGCTTGGTTTGTGGCGTGGAGCCTCACGTTGCAGACACACACACAGCACACACAGTGAAAGACGCAACACCACCCAGCACACACACAGAACACACACCACACACACACACACACACACACACACGACGGAAAACCCCGCAATAAACTTTCTCAGAGGCTCATTGTTTGAACGCACAGCACTCCTGAGCGCGACACAACAAGATTTATTTCATAAATGGACGGTCCCACTTCCATAAGCCTACTGTCCCACTTTCCTACACCGAGACAAACTCGACACTTTCCTAGCCACTCCACTTTTCACTGACAACAGCACCGCGCACTTCCCCTAAAGCTCCGCCACTTTCGAAGCGCACCTCATAAAAAAAGTGACGGTAAATAGACAACCCGATTTCTGAAGGCTGACCGATTAAAATAAAAGCTCAATCACAATAAATCGCTAGAGATAAATTTTCTAAAATATCATCAGAGTGTTTAAATTTGCGAAAGTCTCGTTTCTCTACATTCAAAAACTGTAGGACAAGTATTGAAAATACTGGAATACGCGGTTTTTCGGCCGCTCAACCGCCTACATACGTGGTGGTTCAAGTGATGAAACAATATGATTATGCAGACTTTGCATTGGTTAATTGACAAGATAACACACGGTTTGCAGCAACGCAAACACACATTCCCAAAAATACTGCACATGTCGGCCGAGAAGTTTCATCGAAATCGTTGTGCTGTTCGTGCCGTGGAGCCTCGCGTTGCAGACACAACACATAACACAACAACAGAGAGACAGATGGAAAACCCGACAATATAAGGGATATCTAGCAATATAATGGCGAATCCGCATATACTAACATATATACAAGCTCTGGAAAAAAATAAAAGACCACTACCAAAAAAAATTAAAGATCAGCATCCCTCCTACATTATAATGGCAGCCATTCATGTCCCAGTGTCTGTGAATTACCTAACACAGGACACTCATTCTACTTAGTGAGAGGTACTGAATTCTAGTTGATCAACCTGAACCGGAATCTTTATTTAACAAGGAGATAAGTATAAAAACCGACTGCTGGTTGGTCATCACTATCCTCTTCCAATAGGACACCAGCTGGATGGCAAAAACACGTGCGAGTAGTACCTACAAAATGTAATTGGAATCAAATAAATAACTATTGACCATGTGTCCAAAAAGTTGAAAAAGAAAAGTTTTGAAGTGAGGAAAAGAAGGGTTCAATTCTGGCTTTACTGGCAGAGGAAAATGGAACGTGAGCGTACGCTGCCTCCATCCTTAAATTTCAAAAGATGGCAGTTTCATAAGAACAAGGTCAACGAGCAGACATTGGGGGGCAACAAGCTACAAGCACTGGCAGAGGGCGAAAACGACTTTCCAACTGACCCGGGGATGACCGCACACCTCATTCGAATGTCACTCAAGCAACCGAGGATGACATCAAAGTGACCTACAAAAAGAATGGGCAAACGCAGCTTGGGGTGAAGTGCCCATCGGTGAGGACAGTTCAAAACAGATCCTAGGGGCAGAGGGACGCTCGCAAGTTTGTGCAGAAGGTAAATGAATGCTAGATGAAAAAAATGCACCGTATCATCAATGGAGTAAGACTAAAGAATGAGCCAGCGTAGAGGTTTTGACAAAAGACCATAAGGAATTGGACAACGTAGAGGACTGGAGTAAGGTCATCTTCTTCTGATAGTCCATTTTCAGCGTTGTGCCCAACACCCTGGTCCCGTCTAATGGTTAGACCATAGACTGGAGAGGCCCACAAAGGCCAAGCAGTGTCTCTCGCACCCACATTGTGAAATTGGTTGGTGAAGGATCAGTGATGATCTGGGGGTGCTTACAGCAAGCGCGGACAATCGCAGATTATGTCTTTGTGCGAAAGACTCATGAATCAAGCCATACACTGACGAGGAGGTTGTTCCCTGGAATCAGTACACATCTTCGCTTATCCTTCTGCTCTGGTCACCAATGCCCCGCGCAACCTGAGGATTGGTTTTTCCAAGAACAGAGGACTATTGCTGGACGATAATTCCTTAGAGCAGCAAACATTATAGACATGACAGCCAGGATAATCAAGTGTTATGTGTGCAATTGGGGACCATCAGAATCAAGAACTTGTCATGGCCAGGCCCATCTCACCCAGACCTGCAACCCCAGTATGTATATAACCATCTGAATGTGATACAACGAGGAAAGATGGAGATCGTCACAAGGCCAGTCAAACAAACGATGTAATGCCGAGAAGCTTGCTTGATATTTTTTAGCGTCAGGAGTGGAGGCATAAATCACCCAACAGAGCCAGACTTAGAGGACTCAGTTAGCACAATGTGAAAAAGAATCTGGTAGGAGGGAGCAATGGCCAAGACGCAAGAGGTGCCTGCTCAAGTATAGTTGAAGTGGCTAGAACATTTGGTCTCATAGAAAAGTTGTGAATTGGAAAATCAGGGCTTAGTTCCACAAACTATTTGATTTTTCTGAGAGCATCTTCCTAAGATTTAAAACACAACAATTAAGTATTGAGTGCTTAGTTTAAGGTATATGAATATGAACTTGTTTTGTTTGTAATATAGTTGAGGGTCTGATAGACCACTGATATCTATCGTGAGTTATTTTGAGCCAAGTATGTCATTTTCTTGGGGAGGACTAAAATAAAATACTTTCTTAAATACAATATTTTTATTGCGGAACTTTGCGAGAAATGTTTGTCAGTTAGTTTAATCGAATAAAACAAAAATGCTCAGTTTTACCTCGAAACACATATCGATAAATAGAAAACCCAGAAAACGATAATTTTCCGGTGTCCCTCTCTTAATTTTTTCCAAGAGCTGTATATATATAACCAGACAAATATATATATATATATAACGTGTATCATTATAGAAGCTATATATCTTGAAAATGTCAAGAGCATATGTTATACAACATATGCATATATATACATATAATACCATATATATATAACACATATAATAGAACATGGTGCGGGTAAAAGACTCATGGACAAGAGAAAGTCACAAATGCAAAAGTCACAATCGCATCTGCATATGTTAAAATAACACACGCATAAATAATATCAGATTATAGATATGATCACACACGACACACCATACACCTGGAGGTAACGTGGGTTTGATGGCGCTAATACAGACCTGCTTTGCTTCCCATAGGCAGATGCAGAAATAACTCCTACGGACAAGCCTTGGATGAATATTAGCAAAGGGGGGTGCACAAAGTACTATAATATATCAACTATATGCAAATATATAACAAATATATCAGATTACAATATAATACATATATCAGCTAGCACTATACGCATATATACACATATACATATATACATACTACATATATATATAAGTATTAATAGAAAAGCGTAACATATACATGTATATAATTAAAGATACAAATGAAGGTAAAATATAGTAATGTAGTTAGATCTGGTGATAAAGTGATAGATGTCCAAGTATTATTATGTTCTCATATATTATCTATGGTATCAATGTATTATTATGGTGTTAATTCTTATTAATTTTACATAAATTACAATATAATACTAATCATTACATATATTATATACTGTATATATATTGATATATATATATCAAATACATAATATATATATATATATATACATATATATATATATATATATAATATATATAAATATTATACTAGGCAGGGGATACCGTGCTCCGCACAGGATCCGTGGATGACGGCGGGTCTGAGGAGTATATGTCACAGTTAATTGTAAAAATTGTAGAGGCTGCACCCATTATTATTTTTTCATCATCCGACTATAATATTATATATTTTCCCCGCCATGTTTTTATATGCAGAAGACTCGAGTTCAAAAATGTTAAGATTTATTGCCGCATCAGATAAAAAAACCATTATGCCTCAACAATGTGAGGCTGGTTTCATGTCATCATTTGCGACTAATTTATACGTTGGGCATAACCAGCCTGCCCAGCGTATTTGATTTATTTACGTCGTTATCTGATAAAAATTATCGTTATATTATGTATACGAAGTTACAAACGTACCTACGCCATAACATCTATAAAATATCTACATAGCCCTAACCATTTAATTATAAAATATTATACACATATGCCATACGCCATCACCATTCTATTTATATCTGTAAATATGTATATATACAAACCACCACCACCATTTTTTTTATTTCCCACCACCATTTTTATTTTTACACAGCAACATGTATTTCCTTTCATCGCACATCCTATTCCCGTTTATGAAATAACTGAAGTAGCTCAATAATTTTAGTGAGTGGCTCGAGGATTAACAATATTTGGATGTCTTCCCTCTGGGCCAATATGTTAAAGCCTCCGATGATCCATCTGGAGCATCCCACATATAGCTGACCATAGGGAAAAGCAAGGAGTGGATAATTCCAGCCCTGCTACTTTCAATGACTGTCTTGTGCCTTATTGATAGCACGCAAGCACAGGCAATCAGGAAATTGTAGTCTCTTAAATTCGATCGTTAATTTGATGGAATGAGTGGCATCGCGGGAATGAATACATCTTCTCCTTCGCACATCCTGTATGATAGTGGCTCAATTACATGTGGTAGTATGCTTTTCACAATCAGTTTAGTTCCGTTGCAAGTTTTGGTGCATCTAGATTACGTAATAACATTATAGGCATCCAACTTTGAACGACAGATATGTACGGAGGCAATCTGGTAATTCAATGCAGTTTAGAAATTCTGTGGGATAATGTATGCTTGCTCAGTATCCATGTGTGTGTCAATAGACTTGTGACTATGTTGTTCGCGCTGGAACTACTTGTAAGTCATAATTCGGAACGGGAAGTCGGAAGTCATTGTCTTCAATTGACTGTATATTAATTTCTCATTCTCTAGCAATTCCGTTGGTCCCATGTCAATCGGCTGAACTTGAAAAATTAACGTTACGCAATCAGGTGATGACGTCATAATTCGGAAACCGGAAGTCGAAGTCATTGTCTTCAATTAACTGTAGCATATTTTTTTCATTTCAATGGCAAATGGTGTTGGCCCCATGTCAATCGGCTGAACTTGAAAATTAACGTTACGAAATCAGGTGATGACATCATAATTCGGAAACCGGAAGTCAGAAGTAAATTCTTTACATCGGGACACTCCGGGTACATGTTCTGTCAGCATGTGAAGTTTGGTGAGGATCAGTGCAGTACTTTCGCGGCATAGGTCACAGATAAACACACCACACCACACACCAGACAGACCCACTTTCAACTTTAAATATATATAGATACATACATACTATATTATACTATATATATACTATACATCATATATACATACATATATATACATATATATACATATACCATACGTACATATATAATAATATACACACAACAACACACACACATATAACTGTTACTATTATATTTATATATAATATTTATATATATATATTTGACTACATAATATACATATACAACGTAATATAATATACACATACATATATATACATATACATACACAATATTTATGTTGTTCTTCTTTCGGCTGCTCCGTTAGGGGTCGCCAGCGATCATCCTTATGATCGCCATGATTTGGCACGGTTCTACGCCGGATGCCCTTCCTGACACAACCTGGTCGCCTCTTACGACACAGGGATAAGGATTGGGTTTCGCCATGATCCGGGCTGCCCTAACACCCTCTCATAGCGCGCCAGCGCAGAGCTCCCGTCTCAGCGATCCTCCAACCCAAGCCTCCGAGTAGCCGGATTACAGGCGCACGCCACTAGCCCGTACATACATATATATACACATACATATATATACATATATATCACATACATATATATATCTGATATATTAATCCTATATATTATTTCTGTTAACGTCTGTGCGTAATTTGACGTTCTCTCCGAAACTGCCGACGGATTGTCGCACTTTCGGCATGCAGGTGGTTCTGTGTCTAATGAACAGCATGGGCTATGTGAGATCGCGCCAGACGGAGCAAGGTTTGGGAATTTTTGACGATTTTCTAATTTTTACATTAGTTTGCATGGCGACGTGTGACGTCACCGGTGAGAGGCGTAATGACGTCATAACATCATCGGTCGTTCGCCAACGTCATTACGTCTGTCGTCGACAGACCGTCACCGCTGAGAAGCATTAATGCCACTCTGAGAAAACAGCGTCTGCAATGTAAAACCTCTTCTGCACATGCTGGACCTCAGAAGGTGAATTTGACACAAAAATGTAACAAGAAACATGTATATAAAAAATTCGATAAACACATTGTCAACATGGATATATGACGTCTTAACGAACCCTCACTTTCAAACTTCACCGCAGAGCGCGGGTTTGGCAGTATATATTATATATATATATATATATATATATATATATATATTATTATAATATATATATATATACACACATATACTGTATATATATGTATATATATGTATATATGTATATATATATATATATTATTTCGTTAACATCTGCGTGTAATTTACGTATCTCTCCAAAACTGCCGGACGGATTGTCGCCACCTTCGGCATGCGGGTGCTCTGTGGTCTAATGAACAGCATGGGCTATGTGAGATCGCGCAGAACGGACAGGTTTGGGAATTTGGGCGATTTTTCTAATTTTTACATTCGTTTGCATGGCGACGTCTGACTCACTGCTGAGAGGCGTGAATTCCGTCTCATGACATCATCGGTCATTAGCGACGTCATTACGTCTGTCGTCGACATGACCAGTCACCGCCGAGAGCATTAATGCCACTCCTCGAAAACAGCGTCTGCAATGCTAAAACCTTCTTCTGCACATGCTGACTACCTCAGAAGGTGAATTTTGAACATAAAAAATGTAACAAGAAACATTGTATTCAAAGTAAAGAATTTATTTTTATCTAATATATTTAACTGCTCCTGTTCAGTCAAGGCTAGGCCTATACATGTTAAACTTGCCCCGCATCAGACGCCAACCTTCCAGTCACAACTGCAGAGGATGCAATTCCAGTTTCAGACTCGCATAACTCCGATGACCATAAACAAATCCAGGGCCAATTACATTTTGACCATAACTCGGAATATACCTCCCGAGCCCCTGTGTTCCCATGGCAACTATAGTGTTGCATTTTCACGTGCAAGAGATTACCCTATATATCTAGCAAAGCTGAGCAATAATCCCTCACAAGGACTATTCACAGAAACAACACACTCACCCAAATGTCATCTACAGGGGAGGTCCTTTAGAAAACTAAGGACAGGTAACCATAGTGCAATCACATCCCTAAAGACACCTCCCCAGCCTTCGCCATAACATCAAACTAGTTACTGGCTCATCCACCTTTTGACCACCATTCCAACTCCGTGCGGAGCACGGGTATACTGCTAGTATAATTATATATGATATATATATATATATATAATAATAATATATATATATATAAGTAATATATATATATATATATATTAATATATATAGTATATTATATACAACATACATAATGTATACCATACATACATATGTTTGAGACCAATCTGTAGCGTGTGGATTGAAAATCGAGCGCTGTCGCACCGTATGGTCTTGGTAGAGAAAGGGCCTTTTAATTCACGACCAAACATGTATACATGGGAGAGATATAGAGAGACATCAGAATACCCACAGTAGTCCAGCTCAATCTAACCTCTGCTTGGCTTGGCACTCTGGCTTGCCTTAATATACAATTTCCCTGCCCCTTTGGGACATCGGTTTCAAAGGATTGGCCCAGCTCCCATTCACTGCTTTCTATTGAGACTTTGTTTCACAACCAAGGATCAATTCCTCCAAGGTGGAAAGGCCTGGGCTGATTTCCTCCCTTTGGGCTCTAAAAGCCATCTGGTTTGGTCATTATCCGGCCGGCGCCAGGAAGACGGCTTTATTTTTTAAGAAGCCTTTACCCTTCCTTTTCCCTTTATTCCATCTCCTTTGGAAGTAAAAAGCATGCTGTTGTGCTTGTGTCAAATGCACTGATTTATGATGAGATTCCTTGGCTCGAGGCTTGGTTTATGACCGAGCTTCCCTTGGCTCAGGTTGATTTACGATCGGGCTTCTCTTGTTCAAGGTTTTTACAATGGCAAAAAAGCCAGGTTTCTCGCGTGTCAACTGAAAGAAGGCTACATGCTTTGGCAAAGAGCTGCAGCTGTTAAGAAATACTCTATAATGAATGCCTATTGGCTCTTTCTTTACTTTTGAAATTTTTAAAAGGTAATTTCCCCCTCTGCCCCCGCCGGGGCTTAAAACAAAATGGGCTATTCTCAGCTTTGGAGATATACAATCTCTCTACAATCGCTGCCTCTATGTTTACTTTTGGAAACATATGTGTAAAAAGAAAACAAAAGTTACATAAATAAATTTGAGAGATGGGGCAATCCATGGACCGGTAGGACGGCAGGCAGGATTCTTTTCTAAAGGTGGTCCAGCTCTTATGGTCAGCTCCAAGTGGTCCCATGACGTCACGGAGGCTCCTCCTGCACTTTCTAACTTATAGAAAAGCCCCCTCTCTACCCCACGTACCGGGCCCACCAACGGCCCCACCCTCAGTGAACAGTGGATACATTTCAACGATTTATGACTTAGGCATAGGTTCCTGAGGAAGCAAGTTACTTTCCAAAAGCGGCTCTCACAAAGTTTACTTTATGCACAAAAAGATTATATATATATATATTTAACTAAACATGGGTTTGTTACGAACACAAGTAAGAGATATTTTTGCTACTATACTGTTCTTTAATGAACAACAAGTAAGAATATATTTAGCCTAACTTGCAAGCCAGAAGTACGAAATTCTCATAGTAACAAATAAGAAAGGTACAAAATCCCAGAGTAAAATAAGAAAGTACAAAATCCAGAGTAATTTTAAGAAAGTAACAAAATCCCAAGTATTAATCAGAAATACAAAATCCCAGAGTAATTTTAAGATAAAGTACAAACATCCCAGAGTATTATAAGAAGTCAAATCCAGAGTATTTGCCAAACAAGGCAGTGGTTATTATAGTATTTCTTCCCCATGCCCTCTAATTGCGCAAGCAAATTCGAACTCTCATCCAATGTGAAAGTATTGAGCAGTGGGTTCACAGTCCCATTAAGTTCACAGTATATTTTCAAGGTTCTATGGGTTGGGGAGAGAGGAGAAGTGAATTATCGGGAGGGTAGAGACGGTGGAAGGTGCTGGAGCGGCTCGACGCTACAGCAATCACAAGCAGGCCTTCCCAGGTCCATCTTTGTTTTTGTTGTCTTCTTTGCTGCGGAGGAAACATCGTCCTCGACGCACTCCCTGATTAGACCTTTAAATAACAAGTGATGACAATCGACTCACCAGCTACGAAGATCATTGAGCCCAAATGAACACACCAATGGATTATCCAGGCTCCCCCACCTGCCAATATTCCCATCCCAAGATCCCAATTGACCATCCCTTGTTAAAAATTATGATATTTGCACTTCGGCCTTTATTCCTGTTGGCCAAATTGTCGATTTCTTCCGAATTATCTGGGATGTATGTGCAGCACTTGCCCTATGACCGCACAAGTTCCCTCCCTTTTCTGCCAGCAGGCATATCCAGGGACGATACGGTTTTGCATAACGGTCGCCGTATAGCTAACAGCTCGGACTTGGTTTTGTGGAATCCTTCGCTAGTGGTGTTAGCAGTTTCTCCAAATGATGCCTGCAATTGATAATTTCCACTTGCCTTTTTGCCCGCTCCATAAAAAGGGAATGCAATCATGAAAAAACCCTTTCAACTCTGAAATGCTCCTTTTCGATCTGACCTGTGGTAATAAAAGGGTGATTGTCAGTGATACCGAATCCTGGGTAATATGAATGCCCAAAAAACATGAATCCCTCCATCCACTGGTAGCCCACGAGTATGCCTTATATCCGCACACAAAATATGTTAGCATTTCAGGGGTGCCTGAGGTTCAAACGAGGTTATTTGCTTCGATTTTACAGGTATGGTTGTTCCATTAATTCGCCCTTTTATGGTACCATCTCACCACCATGCTTAGCATAGTACGGCATGTTGATATCTCCTAAGTGGGGTCCCTCCCCCTGTCTTCTAACTAGACAAATCAATCCAATTTGTTTAATGCATGAGCTGAAAATGTGGGGGGTACTTTTCTAATCCTCCCCTTCTTCAATCCATCAATAGTTTTGTTATTTTTGTTGCTCTCGCCGGGCCCTGTCCAGCTTTTTAGCTTAAATAGTTTGGTACTTAAGGGTATACCAAGTGCTCATAATTTCGTGCAATTATAACCCCTTCCTCCCAATTACTTTTTATTGCTGCTATTAACTAGCCTTCCAACCGATGCCCTTCTCTACTTTAGTTAAACTGTCTATCCTGTCTACGGACTATGTACCCACACATGTCTCTCCCCTGGAGTTGGACTGCAAACAAGGTAATCCCGTGTTTTTGAAGAGTGTGGAAAGGTGTGAACACACCCAACCATTCTTTTTGTTCATTGTCTCTAGCGTACTGTAGAGAAATGCAGGTAGGTGTTCCAGTGGATGATCAGTCAATTCCTTTATGTAGTGATTAGTTCTCGTCTCTTTCTTTTACCCCCATAGTTCTCCCTTGTTGTTTTTCCTTCATTATCATGCATGCAGCTCGTATTGTAAAATGCCCACGTGCACCAAGTGCCACAAAAAATTACAGTCATGGTAAGATAGGTGTTTGTTCACGTTGTCCCTGTCTTGCGGTATTGCCAGTTAAATGTGTGGCGTGTATCCAAGCCGTCTTAACCGCTCGGCACTTTACTGCAGTCGGAGTAGTCAGCATACCTGAAATGGTCCTTTCCACCGGAGGTTCCAAGGGCTGTTTTCCTGCGTGAAGTTGTTTTATCAGCAGCGTTAGTCTCCGGCTGGAAGTGGTGGTACGGTTTTTCACTGGTTCTGGTAGGGACTCTTTTACCCTTGTGTGTATCGCCTTGCGATCCTGGCAAAGCTGTTTAAAAATGTCAGCAAGTTCTCGTCCATCAATTGTAATATTCAAGCTTTCCCATGTTTGTGGGCAGTCACGGGCAGCCCTCGGCCTTCCATTAGTATTTCATGGGGGAATAACCCTGTTTTCCGTTTACTGTTGATCGCGATGCTCAATTAGTGCCAAGGGTAATGCAATCTGGCCATTTTAACCCCGTTTCCGTTTATTATTTTTTGGCAACTTGTTCTTTAAGATTGCCGTTCTGTCGTTCTAAGCACGCACCTGCTGACTGTGGGTGGTAAACACAATGGAAATGCTTGTTTAAATTCCAGGTGCTTTAAACATGCCCTGCCTGTGTCACTTCGCCCGTAAAGTGTCCCCCCTGATCGTTGGACACCTTATATAGGGATGCCAAATCGGCAGAAAAAAGTTTTTTAGCAGGTCTTTAACCACGGTAGCGGGCATCAGCCTTGCACATGGGTATGCCTCTACCCTCACTTTGGTGAACATGGTCTACCACTACCAAACATTGTCTTGACCCGCATGATGGAGGCCATTTTTAATGAAATCTATTTGTAGGTGCACAAACGGTCCCCCAAGGGGCTGGATGGGCTCCCAGCACTCTTGTTTTTCCCTCTTTTCTGTTGGTTATGCTGTTGACATACCTGGCAGCTTTACAAACCCCTTCCTGTATTTTTCCCATTCCTGGTGGCATACCAGGATTCCATGTACCTGTCTCACAGTCCCCTCTTGCACACATGTCCATGTCAAGATGGCCATGCGTGCAGCCATGGTAGGATCTCAGTAGGCGCTATGACCTTCCGTTGTTTGAACGCATAGTCCGTCTTCATCCACGTGTTCCTCCTGCAAACTTGCCATTATGTTTATGATCATTAGCGATGCCTAGCAGTTTGAATTGCAATAATATCTGACAAGCTAATACTGATGCAGCTTAAAAATTTGTTCCGTTGGTAGTCGTGCTGGATTACCGACACGGATAAGGCCACCGCCTCCCTTTGCAGCTTTGTCCGCCTTGTCATTTTCCTTTATCTATATTCGTAGTCAGTTTTCTGCGTGTGCACAGGCATTTAATAACCGCAAAACTTCCGCTGGCGCTGAAATACTTTTTAACAGTTCAGAAACTAAACTCAGCATTTTTTATGGGTGTTCCAGCAGAGGTGAGAAACCCTCGCATTTTCCATATGCACTTTGTCATGTACTTACACCAAAAGCATAATTAGAGTGCAGTGTATATATTTACCACCGAGAAACTCGGCAGATAATTCACACATGCCCTTTATAAGGGCACCACTCCGCCGTGCTGGGCAGAAAATGGAAGGCAGCGTATCGCTTCAATAACTTCAACTGTCGGTGCACACGGCGGTATCCTGCATGCCCCGCGAGCCGTCTTTGGCCTCGATAGGCCGAACATCGACAAACAAGGTGAGGTCGCGGGTGTTCTAGGGTTTGATCCTTTAAGAATCCGGGCGCACGGTGGATACTTCCTTGTATTGGCCTCCGTGCAATGCGTGGGGATCGCCGTCTTCTTCCGTTGGCAAGCAAGGAAGCAGGATTAAGAACGTTGCAATCTCTCAACCTGCCAGAAATTCGGCTGGTTGTAGGAGAGGTCGTCTTCATACTGCATCAGGCGCGTGGTTGGGTTAAAAATGTTGTGTTTGCCTTTTGGGTTAATACAGCCGCAAACGCAGTGAGTTACCTTTAGCATAAGGGGTGACCCATTACGATCTCTGCTGTGCGCTTAACTGGCGTAACTGGGCTGCGGCACTGCTTGCAGAACAAAGGGTAGGCCGCGTTCGACTGGGTCAGCTTGGCTGAAATATGCAATTGTCGCTGGCGTCGCCGTGGGGTTGTGCACACAGCTTGTGCAATCCTTTTAGTTTCCGTGAGATAAAGAAAAAATGGTTTCTCAATTAGTCTGGTAGGCCGCAAAAGCTGGTGCCGTTGAGAGTGCTGTTTTTAGCTGGGTAAAACATTCCACCATCTTCTCAGTCCACACTCGATTACATTGGGCTGGTTTTTCGCCGCACGACAACATACGTTCCTTAGTCAGGATTGCATTAATCGAGACGCCACCTGGGTTTCCCCTACAGTAGGTTGCCAATACCTAGGATCGCAATCATCCTCTTTCTTGTGCGAGGCGGGGCACTTCCAGCAATTGAAAGTTATCCTCCCTTGTCCAATTCCTCTTCCGTGTGAAATGTGGTGTCCGTACTTAACCGCTTTCCTGCACTAAATTGCAGTTATCCTTATTTACTTGTGGCCTTTCCTTGCCAATGCCCTGTAGCAGCTGCAGCCGTATCTGTTTCACACGCTGCTTTGTTGTTGGGGAGCAAATTAGCAAAGTCATCCACATATTGTAAGCATGCACCTTGATTTACCCTCGAGGACAATATCTTCTAAATCTTTAATGCAAAGCACGGTGAAAAGCAATGTGGGACTATCAGCGAACCCTTGTGTAACACCGTCCATGTATATTGACGGCCCTTGTATGTGAAAGCAAACAAAAACTGCGATTCCTGTATCAATGGGTACGGATGAAAAATGCAGAACATAAATCAATGACAGTAAAATTGGGTGGAGCTTGCAGGTATAGACGTTATCACCCTCTGCACTTCGGTACCGACAGGTGAACACATTTGAATCACCTCATTCACTTCCCGTAAGCTCCTGGACAAATCTGCCACTTATTTCCTTCTGTGGCTTTTTCACCTGGCAATATAGGCGTGTTGCATGGGCTTGAAAGCTTCCTACAATTATACCTTGTTTCCTTTAAAGATTCAATTTACTGGTGCTATCCCCGGCCTCAGCTCTTTCCGGAGAGGGTATTGACGCAAATTCGCCAAGGATTGCCAGATTTGAGTTTAACCAACTAGGGGCGTTGCCCCCTGATCGGCGCCAACATTTCATTGGTCATGTCGGGTCCATAGTTCTTGGGACCTTTCCGATCCAAACCTTCCCTTTGTTTGTCCTGTTTCCATTTGCCATTTCCCATTCATCATCTCGCGCTTAGGTGGTGATTAACCTCCTCCACCAGTCCTCGTAACATCTGTTCCTGAAAATCACAAATCCACCCTTCCATCATTCGCTAGCTTATGCACTTGCCCAATGCAACACTGTTGTTGTGCAGGTCAAACTACTGCCCCTGCAGGCGATAAACCATAAAACCCAAATCATTCGGTGATACCCCTTTGCCCGTAGTTATTGTCACAATGTGAGGGTCGCTCCCGGCGGTATTTTATCAATTGCCTTTGGTTTCCGTGAGCTTAACCTCCCATTTGCAACACCGTTTCCTTACCAATCATTAAAACGGCAAATCAGTAAATCGTTGCGTGTTTCCAGAACGGGAGCAATTTTCTCCGCAAATTCAACATCATTTCCATTCGCATCATAATAGATTTTGTACAATGTGGGGGATCATAGTAGGTGTGCGTCATTACTTGTGCATTGTCCTAGCCACATTTGCATAATCCTTACTTTCGGCTAAAATTGCACTTTAAAACTATTCAAAACATCACTAATTCGGCTGTCTTTGGCAGCCGTCCACCAATAGGCAACTGGGTTGGCGGTTGTCATCAAAATCATCATTGTGAATGTGTTTTATCCCGGGTGAATACAACAAACCCCTTTATTTGTGCATGCTATCGTACATCCCAACTTACACAACAAGTCTCTGCTAAACATAAGATTCACCGGTGTAGTGGTTGTGAGAATGGAAACGTGTTTTTTCCTGCAAAGGTCCCACATCTTACTGGTAATGTGTCGTTGCACTTAAATGTCTGTATCTTACCCCCTAAACCCTAACCCTTTAACACTTGTTTGTACATTAAGATTGGAGTTTTTCTACCCTTTGGCAGCTCTTTGGCTGCAATAGTAGAGTGAGGGCTCCCGTGTCAACTAAAAAGGAAAGTTTTCCTTACCTGAGACATCCAGAATGTAGGTCGGCTCTTCTGTTTGGTGTTAATGTCAGCATCGCTCCTTGCACAACGAGGCACCTCCGTCTGTCAATAATGACCTACCATCCTGCGGTTGGTTTGATCCTCTTCCTGCTGGAAACCCCGATCGTCTTCTTTCTGGCAATCCATTTTGCCAATGTCCTGGTTGTCCGCACTGAAACATACTTGCGGCGCTGTTGGTTGTACCTGCCCTTGGGCCTGCTGCAGTTCTTTGAGCGGGTCTGTGGTGGCGCTTGTGTCCAACTTTTTGTTCTTCTTTCCACTCCTCTCTGGGCCGTTCATCCTGTGCTTGCTGCTGGGGGGTCCTTTGCAGAACTCTTCTTAGCCGTCCCATGTCTGGCCCGCATCCCTCTTCCGAGTCTGTGTCATCTTCCTCCAGTTCCCACTTCTCCCAATCCTTATCATTTCTTTTTTCTGCTGGCTTTGTCTAACAACACCATCTGCTAACACTTCGTCTTTTAATTTTTGTCTTGGCGTTCTTCCGTGAACATTTCTTCCGCTCGGTCCAAACATTGATCAGCCGCTATACACAAATTCTCACTTGCCCCTTTGCCCTGCCAACTAACAGCACATACTTTAATTGCTTCCCTAATTTTGAGGCCTGAGCCCTTCCATTACGAAGTTTGTCAAATGTTCGCTGCCGGTATGTCTCCCTCAAACTTGAAAACCCCCATATTGAAGAGTGCCTGCGTTAATCTATCATGAATTTCGGATGCCCGTTCTCCTTGACGTTGCCTTGTTTCATAAATCCTTATCCAATCTAGTGCTGGCGGTCGCAACGCTGTTTCAATCTCATCATACAGGCCGCCGTCGCTTATTTTTGCCGATCTGCGTCGGTGCAATGCCTGCTAGGTTTCGTCCCGCTGTGCCATTCAGCACCTTCCCTAGCTTTCTTCCACACATATTGGAGACAAACACGGCTTGACATAACACCTCCAATGTCGTTATGGCGTGCAGCGGTGTGCCTCAACCCACTGTGTTATTAATCCCTTTACTGCTCCTGCATCTCTTCCCAGATCTAACACTGTCTTTCCTTCATTGATTCTTAATTCGCTTACTTAAACGGTTGCGGTACACTGACTGAGCTGCACTCCCCTGGTCCCGTTCTTCGCCCGAGTTATTTCTAGAACGGGAAAAGGCCAGAGTGCTGTGGCCATCAAACTTCCGTACTTCCAGGTTCGGATACAAACTTGGTGTGTATTAAACCATATGCAGATGGATTTACTTGCATTACATTCCCCTGCCTTCCCCTGACCTTGTACCACGCATTTTCCAGAGGCAGTTACAGGGGCGGGAAAATAATCCCAATCCTTGTGGCAATCCTTTTAACCTGTGTTTCTAATTCATACAGTTTCCGCTTTTACCAAATTTCTAAGGCCACTTCACTTACTTGGAGGACCTCTTCTCCCATTAAATTTGCACTTCAAAGGTCTGGCTCTGGTTCTAACTTATCACTTGTCCGTTGTTCTAATCGGCATATAAGTTATCTCATAATTTCTTGCTCTAAGGAACCCCATCTGGGAATGGGTTGTGCGT
>CM068955.1:104435938-104448926 GCA_035128595.1 Eptatretus atami
TGGCCATTGGCAACTCAAGGGTGGGCCGTTACGATGTTTGTTTCTACCCCTCCAATGCCAAACTCTGGAACTCTTTACCTTCTCACGTCTTCCCAAACACTTATGACCTTCCCCTTTTCAAAAAAACAGATTTTTTACTTCCTCAAAAACTCTTAGACTATTCTCTCTTTCCTTACTTTTCTATCAATGCAGTTCTTTCTATAATTTAAGGCTTGGCCTCGATGACGACTTTTTAATCCGTGACTGAAGCCTTACAGTATTAAAAAAACAAAATAAATTACAAAATAAAACTGGATAGCACTCATAGAATACTTACCCCGCACATCTTAGAAGGACTTGATGCAATGCCAATCTATTCTGGCAGCAAATTTGTAATTTGGCCGCAACACAAATTATACTTTAGAAGTCTGCTGGAGAGTACATTCATAGCATTTATGAAATAGCCTTCATTCCGTTCGAGCGTTTTCAAAACGACGAAGGCTGATAAAGACAAAGGAATGGATCCAAAAGTATAAATCGGGAGCTCATTAAAATGCCAAATCGTTTTCTTCTTCGCTTTTTTTTCACCAGCGAGCACAATGAAGACTGAAGCGATTACAATGATTCTAATTGTAACACGAGGAAGTAACATTGTCTCTGGGCATTACGCTTTTTTAATTACCATGTACGTTCTGAGGGCCATGCATCATCCAAGTAATATGCACTACATCAAATGGTCGTGTAACATGTGGCAAAGTTTCAATTTCCTCCATTGAATTGTTTCCATGTACGTCTTAATAACTAGAACTGCCACTTAGAACCGCTGGCAGTGATGACCAAGGTACAAAGACGTCCCGCTTTGATGCAATCCCGCTTTGATCGGACACTTGACCCATTACGTCCTCCTTATTCAATTGAATTCAACATGGGATAAAATCAATTCAATTCAAATGAAATGGAAGACCAAATAGGTATCAGTCCTGCATTGGAGTAATCAGAAGGAACCCAAGCAAGCAAAAAAAGCAAAGATTAAGTCATCAGAGAAACCTCGATAGGATTCAGGTTTCAGCTGTGCTCCTTTACCTTTAAACCCATCCAAGCACAGCCAAGGAGCCTTATTTTAATGGCCATATTTAAAAAAAAAAATAGAAAAGAACCCAGAATAAAAAAAAAAAATAAAAACACATTTCTGGCTGCCAGACCATGCAATCAATGAGGTACAATTTGAAACATATTGTTGCGGGCAGGGTCGGGTGAAGACCACGGGGGGGGGAAGCTATTCTCGGCTCCCACAGACTCCCGGAATTGTAGCCGTCGCACACGGATATTTCCTGACGCGGCGGTCGCTTAACGACCTGTGACGCCAATAACTCAACCGCGTACCTAGCGTCCTCCCGTCTTGGTTAATCGTGTTACTTAATAATCACTGATTTAATTACGGGAACACACCCTCTGGTACGCCTTGTCCAAACCGGATCACTTACCGGATCGGATCACTTTACCGTCGGATGCAGCCCAGCGACACTGCCAAGGACTACCGCTAAAGGAACAGATCGTTGGGAATAAAGTCCGGCTAAGTAGGATTCGACCATCTGGATCAATGGAAGAAAAGACAAAACGAGCGGAACATTCCTAAACACAGTCAACCCCCGCTTCACGCGGTACACCTAATCGCCCCCGGTTCATCGCGGGTTTTCCCCTGGAACGTAACTAATTTTTTTCTGCATTCCCCCGCGTACATCGCGGTAATAATATAAAAATATAATTATTTAAGCAATAAATTATAACGCGGCCTCGACCAGTCACTACAACGACTACGAGACAAAGTTCGCTTGTCACTTCGATATATTCTACGTTTTTCCCAAGCCCCACGATGCCGCCCAATGCCCTGCACCTTCTAAAGCTTCTGCAAGGAACCGAGCGCCGAGAGAAGGTCCTGACGCTCCAGGAGAGATTAAGTAAAGGTGCTCGAATATTGCTTCGGAAGGAAAAAAGTTTGCCGCCTTGGACGAGCACGCTCATACCCAGCACCTCAAAACCGACCAGACCAGACTAGTCGATCACCCGGCACCTCAAACCCAATCACTCCAAACGGACCAGACAGACTAGTCGATCTCCGGCACCTTCAAACCAATCACTTGCCAAACCGACCAGACTAGTCGATCTCAGCACCTCAAACCCAATCACTCCCAAACCAACCAGACCAGACGAGTCGATTTTTTGGGAGGCGTCCATTCACGCGGATTTTCACTACGGGGATTGTGGAACGTAACCCCGCGAGAAAACGGGGATACTGTAGATGATTTATTACAAGGGCGAGGAAAGGTATGTGCACGATCAAGATTATTGGGTGTGTTGTGCAGAGATAGGGAGAGAGTGTGTGTGCAGCAAATAAACAAGCACGCTCACAAAAGCGGACACAGGAGCAGACTTAAGCGAAAATAATAACCATTAATTAATTATAACAATAACGATCTTCTCAGTCTTTACTTAAGCAGACAGGCGCCAGGCACACACACACACACACACACACACACACACACACACACACACCACACCCCGATGAAGGAGGTATTGAACAAGAAGGAGAGGTGTTGAGGCCACGATCTCGGCACTTTGTATTTATTGCCCGAACGCGCCACAATAGTTTCGGGGGGGGGGGGAGGGGCTCCATGGTGTGGTACCGACGAGCGCGTTCGTCTCTGGCTTCAGCAGAGCGTGTGGAACTCGCGCGTAAGGGGCTTGAGTGAGAAGGGGGCGAGTCCGAGTGCGTGACAGTGTAGCGGGACCAGGTAGGCGGGTGGTTGACGTGTGGGCGGAAACAGGAGCGCGGAAGTCCAGGCAGCAGGAGGCAGTCGGTGGCATGTCGATGAGGCGAGCCAGACGGAGAGAGAAAGAAAAGAGAGAGTGGAGGGACTGCTCCGACCTTTATAGGATTTGCAGCGTGGGGGAGGGCCACCCCGAAGCTAATACTCATCACTGAATCGGGCGCTCCGATTGGCCCCGACCCCTCACGTGCCCGCTAACTTTGCCAGGAAACGCCTCACTTTATTTCCGCAAGGTCAATCCCAGATACAGAACATATTCGCTCCGACCCATGACATGACACAATGGCCCACACCGAGATTGCACATTGATCTCCCCTCAAGAACCCCCGGCCATGCCTGGCAACCGGCCGAGGGTCCCGCATGCCCGCTCGGCGTCTGACCAGCGCCATCAACACGCACGCCAACGCGCCCGCACTGTACATTCTCTAGCTCGATCGCAGCTTCACGTGCCGTAGAGAAGCGAAGACGTTACATCCGTAGGGAATCCGCTCTTCAGCAAGGGCCGAAGGACTCTTCGATGGATACATCCATGCATGTTCTGAGCGGCGTACGTGTCTGCAATCGAGACATGCTATACAGTGCACGGGTTCATCCATACGCAGTGGTCACCCGCTCGCGTTCGCACAACTCTGCTAGCGTGCGCGGGGCGACACCAATGGGTCAAATATTTGGTGAAAAGCGAATAAGCCGCTTCTACTCCGCACACTCGTATCCCGCCCCAACGTGGCGTGGATGTGGTCTTTATCGGCCTCTCTACGCATTCGTGCAGCGTGGCGTCGTGCTGACTGTGTTTCCTGAGTTGTGAAAAACACCATTCGTGCAGCCTCTTAAGAGTATTCATCGATGCCTTTTTAATGCAACCGGAATCTTCCCCAGATCATCGAACTCGAGTCGATAATCCCGCACTGCAACTGCACATACGACTCGCTGCACACGTTGGGTTTAGGCTCGCTTGGAACGAGGGCTCTGCGCCGCGTTTCCTCACAGCCGTGCCGCACGTGCTGTCCTCCATGAGGCCACCTCACAGCGAAGTGCACGGCTGATTTACCTCAGAAGAATTCAGACAAGAAAGAGATGGAACGAAATGAAGAAAAATTATGAAAGCAAACCAAGCTTAGATCATCGCAAGCCACCCTTGTTGTCCCGCTAGACCAAAAGAAGGACTATCTACACGTATATTAATGAATAACTGTCTTGGGACCACTATCTGTTGGATGCATGCGTTCTGAGAACCGCAACAATATATACTCTATATAATATATACATTCAATATACATATCATTTTAAACCTTCAAAATCCTCATATTACGGATATTATATACTATATATTTAATATATATATATATAATTATATATATATACTATATTGTTACGAACTCTCGCACGCCGACGTGCGGACAGCCGCTTCTAGCCATCGCGCCGTACGCCCACCGACGACAATTCAGTCGCGACTTTCCAGAACAATGGCCGAAAACCAGTCACGTGTGCTCAGCACACCACACCTTGTCCGCACTCTACCCGCGCTACAGGGTCGATCGCCAAATAATCGATTTACCTAATTCTTCGCGGGTAATTACCGAGAGATTGTACCTCAGCGAGCCTCTGGAGCACGACCGCTTAAGCAGCTCGCTCCGTTTTGGATAAACGAGCGGGGTATTATTGGCCTCGCTGACCCGATTCTATTATCGGCTATTAAAAAGCCCACTATTATTCCGAAATGCAATATGGCAGTTCAATGGAGGGAAAATGACGCAACAACAGGTTCAACATTTTAAAGAAGCACATTTATTTTCAAACACACATAAGACGTAAGCAGTCATGCATGAATGGGGAAGCACGCGTGCAATGATACATCCAAACAATGAAATGAGAAGAGCTAATCCCGTCTATTTATTATGTACATTACTTATACAGTTCTAGTTCGCGACATGGCGTCACAACATTTCATTCAAAAGCAAGGAAAAACCCCGGACAGACGAGGGGTAGACTGACCTCTTTGGTCTTATTGCACGGAGCCGTGTAGACCGCAGAGCTCCGTGAGGCAGCGCTGGTTACCTTCCTCGCTGGGCGACCCGCGACGTTCCTTCCCACTGCAGCTAGCGTGACCGCGTGCTCCGGCGCCTGGTGATTCGGGCCCATCCGGCAACGCCTGAGAGGAACGAAGTAGTTCTTCGCTCTTTTTGAGTTGATTCTCTCTTTAGAACCCGGTCTCCCTGCTGCGATGCTCGGACCATTCCGAAGCCCGATACCTCAGACCGCAGTGCTGGTTCGCGAGCTCTCTCTCCCGGCTCGCACACGAACACGCAGCTCCGCGC
Source organism: Eptatretus atami (assembly GCA_035128595.1). Classification (NCBI taxonomy): domain Eukaryota; kingdom Metazoa; phylum Chordata; class Myxini; order Myxiniformes; family Myxinidae; genus Eptatretus; species Eptatretus atami. The sequence continues at coordinate 104,441,061 of CM068955.1, forward strand.
GGCACAGCAGGCTTGGTCGCGCTCGCGTCTCCTCCGCTCTCCTCAGCTTCTCCACCGACTGCAGGCTTCAGGCTCCAGGCGCTCCGAACCCCGACAGACACTCCACCGACTCACTGCGCTTGCGCTCCGCTCACCCTATATCTAGGGCCCGAGAGACGAGATTTGCCTTGCACTCTCATCTCTGAATCTCTGACCCCACGCTGGTTCCGCCCTCTCGCTCTCTTGATCCGAACTCCGGGCGAAGCTTCCACAGAGCGGACGTGCGCGCAGATCACCAAACTTGCTCCGAGCGGACGTGCTCGAAGTCACCGACTTGCGCGCGAGCAGATCCCCGCGTGTTGCCTGCAGCGATGCCGTTTGAGCGGACTCGCCGTGGCTCGCCAAGATGGCGTCGTTTCGGAAATGAAGGTGACGACGTTATTGTGTGATTATCAGAGGAGATGTGGTTTAGAATGGTGAGAGATTCTTTGGAAGCGGTGTGTGAGAGTGGGTGGTGTGTTTGGCGTAGTGGAGAAGTGCGTTGTGGTTGCGATGGTGTAGAGAGTGGTTGGTTGGCGTGTGAGAAGGTGGTTGGCCTTGCGGAGAAGTGTGCGGTGGTATGGCGTTGCGGAGAAGGTGTTTGGTGGTTGGCGTTGGTTGTCCAAATAACGATAGTAAAGAAAAACGGCAACTCAAAGATCAAAGCCCGGGTGACACGTAATAATTCCTTTAGACAACGGTGGAAATATATCTGAACACAGACTTATCCGGGCATAACTGATCTAAGGACCTATATGTGCTCTGGATTCCACAGACGTAACCAATATGTATGTTATTGATGTATGTATGTATATATATATATATATATATTATATATATAAATAGTATATATATATATATTGTACGTTGTGAAATTCGTATACACCATAAAGGCCCGTAGGTGAGATACTGTATCTTAACTAATGTATGAGTTAGCCCAAACCCTTGTATAGAGGGAATTTATGTGATTCATCCGGCTGCGACACTTTGAGTAGCCATTTTTCTTCTATCTCTTATTTGAACCAACCACGTCTCAACGCCATCACACACAACCACCAACCACAACGCCGCTTCACAACAACCACAACACACCTGCCTCTCAGACAACACGCCATCCTCACCACTCCGCCAGGCAACCGTCAAATCTTCCACGAACACAAAAGGAAAACAAACAACTCCCCCCGATTTCTCTGTAAACAAGATACGTTGGAACTCAACTCCCGCCCCGATTTCATCTGGTAACAAGAATACGGTTGGAACCAACTCCCACCGATTTCTCTGGTAAACAAGAATGACGAGTTGGAAAACAACTACTGAGCCAGACCGATCTCTGTTGGAAGTCCCCCCCCCCCCCCCCCCCCCCCGCGTGCCCGAAGAGGGCGGCGCCGGGGAAATAAAAGGCGCACGGAGAGCGCCCGCACCAGAGTCAGTCACCCGGCGTCGTCAGAGTTCGTGTCATCCGGTTATCGTCTTCTGCCCGTCTGGGTCTTGAAAAAGCGGTCCGGTAGAGCGACCCGCCGGTGGAGCTTGCAGCGGTGGAGAGTCCGGAGCGTCGCGGCAGTTGATGCGGACTGGAGCGCGCCTCTGCACAGCTGTGTCGCGCGACCGCGCGTTCTGTACAAGGAGCGCCGGAGAGAGCTCACCCACCATCGCACCACGAGGTGCAGGTAACCTGCAACGGCTCGTGGATTCGTTCGTGTTCTGCAAGTCCACGCCATAAATGCCCACGGGCCCCTGTCTGCCCTGCTTTGAGGTGGCCTTTCTTTTGCTTTCGAATGAATGTTGTTGGCGCCAGTCTGTAAAGTAGAACTGTATAATGTTGCCGTGTGTACGTCGTATTCGGTTTAACTTTGCTTTCGCTTATATGTGCAATTTTGATTATTGTGGCTGTATTATCGTGCTTTCCGTGATCCGCGAATAAATGTGCATTGTGAACTGTTTACCCGTTCGCTCTCTTCTTTAATTGACCCTCCATCTTGCTTCACGTAAAGGTTCAGTGTGGTGCAAATACGCCCGGTAAATATATCTAACGCCCGAGTCTACGCACGTACACATGCGCTCGTAATTCCATAGTACGGAACGGCCTGCCCCGCGGCTCGTGTTCGGATCAACCTGCGCATAGGTTACGAGTCGCCAGTTTACCATCGCGTGGTACTAGATCGGAGTAGCGAACCCTACGGGTACTTGGCTACGTCGATTTGAGGAAAGATCAACTTATCCACGTGGCCTCTGCACACGGCAAGTCGATAGGGCGATGCAACGGCAGTAGTTCCAGAGGTGTACGATCTGATTGTCCGTTCGCGCGATCGTCCCAGTCCGAGTCACGTGCCGTCCGCACGCCGGCGGGCGAGAATTCGTCAAATAGATTATTATAATTATTATATTATATATATATATATAGATTATAATATATGTAGATATATATGAGAAGTATGCTCCATAAACCAACTGGACTAATTGAGTAATCATTTAATTTTTTCTGTTGACCAATTTATCCTGAGATGACCTTCAAAAAAATTTTCTTATCTGATCGGAGTAGTATTCTACGATGCTAATATTGATGTCCATAACAGAAGCACTTTCAATAGTCATTAAAAAAAATCAAACATTCCCTATGGACAGGAGTATAAGTTTCAACTTTGGTGAAAATATGTATGTTGTCATCCGACAAAGAGTTGCAGAGAAAAGGAACAACAAAATGCTGACACGGCACGCCGTATGCTACTGATTGCTTAACCCCATATTCGCTTTCACAAGGTCTATCACAAAAATAATGAAGCCTCTGCAACAAAGCAAATATTATCAAATTAATACTAATAATATAAACAACAATATACAGTGTATCATTTGGGCAAAAATAATAACGACAATAATCCCTGACCCTGCCAAAGCACATCTGCTTAGGTGAAAGAAGCTAGATGCTCAAGACGCATACACAGCGGGTATGCCAACAGGCTGTGAAGACAAAGTAAAATTTGTTTCAATTGACCAACGAACTCCACCTTAGAAACAAGTCGTATTTTGAAAATATATATTTAAAATAATACACTAGACCATACAGTTTCCAGAAATAGATCCTACCTCATACTTTTTCCCTCTCATTGCATACACTTTTCATTACCCACTGCCCCCTCCTGTTGCTCCATTCCAGATTTCTAGAGTTGTCCTTATGTAGGATTTAATAAATGTTAAAACTGTCTTCTTGAGCTGAAATACATTTCTAATGCCTATACTTTCGTTATGATGCCAAGAAATGCCTAACCAGCATAGTTCTCCCCTGCGAGATGGCCAAAGCAGTGAGCATCCGACCACTTTTTGGCCGCTAAGCGGTTCAGGCTCACACCCGCCATAAAGCTGGGTCGTATCCCCCCAACCCTATACGTCCACGTCGTTCTCTCCTGCAACCCTGAGAAGGCAGAGAAAACTGGAGTTTCTAGCACAAGTTAAAGCTAAACTCTATGGAGCAAAACACAACTTTGCAACAGCTATTTTATTCAATTGATCTCGTGAAAAAATTGAATTCATAAAAGTATTTGATAAATACAACAGTATGTTTGTTGGCAGTCCTTTTTAATCGTCTCTCCAACACGTTCATGAAAAATATGGCACTGGTTTTGATTGTTATGAGTTTTTCCATAATTTGGGAGGAGCATTGCCATTAAAAAGATTCCTCCATTACCTACCCACATATACACTCCATTACGAAAGCTAAAAAAAAGTCCCTTTTCTTCGTAATTCATAATATGCCCAGCATCTTAGATATCGTCTCGTTAATCCAGTGTGTCATCACCAGCAGACGTGTAAGTCAGTCAAGAAGTGGAGCGAGACGGCCTCAAAGAAAGACTGAGACTAACAAGTGATGGATTGACGGGAAGTTTTACAGCTTTAGACCTAATTGCAGAAAATCACTATTCCCACGAGTTACAGATACTCCCACTGAGCTCTTTGACTACAGATAATACCTCAGCGGACTGCAGAGTGAACAAACTGTGGTCAGATACTCTGTGACTGGAAATTCGTTTTTCTCTTCATCTTTTATGGTCATGCCTTTTTGTCCTTGTCAAACTGCCTTTATTGCGACTCAAAACAGGTTAGACCACAGATATTGTTACAAATGGTAGACACAAATAAAAGCTTGTGATACCTTTTAGCAGTCTACCTGGTTTGATTCTGAACCCAGCTGTAAACTATCACCCTTGTTTTAAGCAAGTGTTAATTGACACCATGAATGTTTCGTCAGGTAACAGCTATAGATGACTGATGAAGGATTAAACGCCTGTAACGCAAGCTTCTCACTTGGCTTCCCGATTGTTATCGATACCTCAATCCAACCTCCTGTGTTTCATCCATCATTATATCCAACGAGCATCCATGCTTCGGAGGACATCTTGAGCTGCTGGTCCTGTCTTCTAGCATTTGCTAGGTGGAATGTTAATATCCCATGTTACAAAATGAAAACGGGGACGACAATGTTCAGGTGGCACCAAGCATATTCAAATTTCCAGGCCCTGGCTCTAGTGGCATACTTGTGTGACACCTTAAATAAAGTCCGTACCAGTTAGTAAAACATTCGTCACCTTAGATATGTCCGACCGCATCGTGCAGCATCCGCTGTACTGCACCAGAGAACTAGGGGAAACAGCACGCAATTGATTATAGAGTATATGGCTATATATAATGAAATTTCGTTTGGTGAAATAGCACAATGCAGTTTTGTTATCACCCAGTATTCAGGCAGTCGATTTGGAGGAGGAAAGAATAACAACAGCAACATATCTGACGACAAATCTGTACAATAGTACATGCACTATTATTCCAGCGACATCTTTCACAATCATATCATCTCAACCAAGTATAAGTACTGTTCTATCTGCAGTTAACACAATGTTAATATCAACTAAATGTCTTATCAGCAATCTGTTGAATAGTTTTCTGGTTGTTATGCAGTATTAGTGGATTTTTTCAACGAATGCAAATGTCCTTGAACAATTGCAACACAATCTTGTAATTGGATGTAAAAAAAGAAATTTCAAAATTAAAAAATAAAATTTACAAGGATGTAATTTATGATGATTTATTTTCTTCCAAGAAATAGAAGATATATTTATTGAAATAACGAAAATTTAAAAAAAAATATGTTGAAAAAAAAATTTCACAATCACATTTGCTGTCAAACTTTGCATCAATAATTCAGCGTGCCACAAAATCCGTCATCACATTTAACCATAAAAATAATATTCTATATGAAGCTTAAATTTACAATACTCACTAGTTGAAGAGGCTGGCAGGCATATCCTGAGGTCCATGCACTCACCTCCTAGTTGTCCAGCCTGGTTTGTAATCTTCGAACTAGGTATAACTTTATTTCGGTTTTCAACAAGCAGGGTATCATAATGTGTGCCGTCACTCAGAGTGACGTTAAACATGCGCCCGTCTGCTGCATTGTCCGTGGACGTGCGTTAAAAGAACCCGACAGACCTTGTGGAATAGTAGGCGAGCTATCATCACACCATTGCCAAAATTATTGCCATAAATACTGTTGAAGTAATGGCAACCACCCGTATATCTCTGCTCAGAAGCTGCACGCTCTGCAAGAGTTATAGTATTTCAGAGAGAGAAAGAGTTTGAAGCGCTGAATAAACTGTTTGTACATTGTACATCCTTTAATATGATTCACTTGATGATTGACAGCAGTGGTATATTGTTCAGCGATCGCTTTGTATCGTTTTCAGCACCAATCCACCTCGTCCATATCCCATATAACGTTTGCATTAATGTCTAGAATCCCTAGCCTCAGAAGTACGCACACTCACCTCTCAACCATCTATCCGAGTTGAAACTCGACCCAGCTATAACCTGTCATCTCGTGTCTCGTAAACAGCAAAGCAAACTCGGTTCCACATCTGCAGCATTGATTGTGACGTAAATTATCCCACGGTGTCGTTCACAATAGACGGGCGGAGCATCCCGCACCTAACAAATACAAATTCGCTGCCTCACTAGAATGCCGCAATCAACGCACAGCCACATCCCAGCAAATGAGTGCAACCAGGCAACCCACAAGCTATGAAACAAATAATGAATGACCCAACATGGTTTTTGATTAAACAGTTGCATCGCTCTTTGGTTATTTGATTCTTTTTTTATAAGAAACAAGGTTACAACTGCAGTTTTAATCTCGTTACACTGCATGGATTTTAGAAACCTATTGATGGACAGCATGCACTTATATATGCATAGCACAACTTCAACGTATGATGGAAGCTGGGTGAGGTTCCACCGACTGCCGTGGATTATCGCCACCGGCCCTGTTGCAGTATCGAGGAAATGATCTCACAGAGTTTGACCAGAGCTGCGCTTGGCCCGCGGGACAGGCATCCATGACCCGCTGTAACTGCATCGCCAATCTGCGGCTGATAAACGCTTTCCATAGAACTACAGCTGTTTCAGGAGAGTGTTGAAAGACGAAGAAAAACTCAATCGAGCACAATGCAATGCACGTGCTTGGAGAAGCAGGAGGGAAAAAACAAGTGTCCGTGCTGGTCAATCGATCGAGTTTAAAATTAATTGATTGTTTGCCAACCACAAAAAAAATGTTAACATATTATAATTATCACATGCTACTTTGCAGTGAGCAAATATTTTTTTCTGTGCTCCACAAGTGACGAATCAAATTGACTATCATCCATTTCATTCTCTTATCGTTTCATTGCTAGTCTCTATTTAAATCTTACCCTTTCAACTTCAACATAGTGTAGGATGTACATGGAGTTCGGACTCAACAAATTATGATGAAAAAAAATTACTGTAATAAAACTCCACTCCTTTAAACAGCAAAAAATGCTGTGTGGTGTGGTTGTCTGTTGTGAAGATGTGTGTTGTATGTATATAATACTATCGAATACTATTACTAAAAACTCCCATCTTGTATGTATGTATGTAGTTCCAAAATCAGCCCAAAACGTACACGACAGTGCAAAATAATTTTAGGGCCACCTGATCTCCACCGTTCGCCTGCAGTGCATGCATATCAAGTTTCATTACAATCGCGCAACTAAAAAATATATTAAAAAAATCAATCCGATCAGTCAAGCTCTGCTTCGCGTAGAATTGTGATACATGCAAACAACCTCAGCGTTTATATGTCGCTCGGAGCTATTTTTGTTTTTTCTTGAAAATTATTTTTTTCATCAACCACTGTCATACAACCGGCAAACCCAACGGTCATGGTCGTCTATGTATATAATATATTAATTCACTATATATATACTCTATATATTTATATTTATATAATATAGTATATTCGTATATATATGATCATACGAGGCCCCGTGAGGCAGGAATGTAAGCGACATTTTTTAGATACGATTGATATTGATAGGCTCGGATGATAGGGTAAGGGTTAAATAGTGCATATGGCATAACTCCAAAATGCAGTGTCCCTTACATCACTCTCCTCTCGCAGCGCCTCATATAATATAATATATATGATTATACATGATACATCATTACATGTCTATATACATGTATATATATCATTTCAACTCTATTATTAGTATATATATATATAACTATACTATATATATACATAATTTTAATGATAATTTATATAATCTCGAAAACAGTGGTGAGACGAGCACCCCACTCTACGATATCTCATTTGTACATATCTCATCTACACCAAAGCATCAACCAGCACCCAGAAGCTCGGACCTGGAAACTCTCAAAACAGACAAACATTACTGTCAACAATCAGTAACATCAAATGAAGATGCCCAATCCAATTTATGCGCTATTGTATGTAGACTATGTCCAAGGAGATCTGGTGATATTTTTTCCTGGTCGTGG